>CM040172.1:5536360-5648860 GCA_022606695.1 Vaccinium macrocarpon | reverse complement strand
TTCATTTAATTTCATGTCAGCAGAAGCATCAAGGTTCAAGGAATGTTAATAGGAATCAGGATCCAAACTCAAGAAGGTCCAAGTGGGGAGAAAAATCAGTGCTGAAATAGAAATCGGAGACTCAAACTAGACCCGATCATGGCCATGAATTGGAGGAAGAAGGAGTTGGGACCTCCAACGCCTTTCCTTTCAGCATTCATTAGACCAGTAATTAACTAGTCAATCAAAGTGAAAGCATGAGAAATATCTTTTTACACCAACTTCAGCAATGAAAACTGCAAATGGTTCACATGCATGCCACATGTGGGATTGAGGTCCTTTACACGAAATCATTGTACTCGCATACTTTACGAAACTCCACAAAAGTTGTGCCTACAGCAGGGACATGAAAAAAGCTATACGTAACTTCTTAAACCTTGTCAAAATTGACACTTATCCTCTTAAACATTCATATCTTCCAGCAAACCTATATTTTATGATTCCAGGTTTTATTTCTAAAAATGCAAACAAAATAGGAACAGACAATGAAAATTTGACAACTCAGTATAACCTAAATAGCACGTAAGCAATTACAATTACAAACTATACCTGTTTTCGACATCTTCCATAGTTTGAAGCTGTTGCTTTTCATCCTCACTTGTGTCCAAAGCAACCTTGACATAGAGTATAATAAAGTCAAACTCATTCTCACATTCCACTCAAAATTTTGCAGGCAAGCAAAAGTAGTAATTGGAAGGGTAACCAGAATCCAGTTATGGAATGATCACAGAAAGTTAAACAAGTTCTGACAATAAAATTGTTTCATCAAAATATAACAGCTGTGCTAAGCAATAATGATCATCTGAATGAAAATTGTAAAAAACAGGAGAAAAATTTCCTTCACTTCGGATATTAAAAAAAAAAAACGTAGAAACTATTTCCGTAAAGGACGTAGCAAGAAAATGACTTAACGCGATGATGAAAAAAACCCCTACAAACAACTACAAATACTGCAAAGCAGTGGATCAAACAAGTGCATGAACTCACAAAAAAAAAGTAATTCATCACAATTTAAATGCACTAACATATTTGCGTCTCTTTGTGTGTGTGTGCACGCACGTGCACTTGTCATATAAGTATTGTAGTGGAAAATATATCTTTAGATGAATATACAGAGACTATCACATAGTTAAAAAAAAAACCCTAGATGGAAAAATAAGGATACATATGGGATATACCATGATATGGATAGTAATGGGGAAGAGAGAGTTTTATCCAACTGCAGTGCACACAGCTTAAAGAAGAAGAAGAAACAGGGCAAAGATAGTAGTAAAACAGGAGAGGGGGTGAAAAGGAGGAGGGCAGGACATGAACAAGGTCAAGTGACACATCAACAATCAGTGTCAATAGATATGAAAAGATGAGAGCTTTCAAGTCCAAATCACTGTGGCAACCAACAACAACATCAACAGAAGGATTGTGATTACAAAAAACAAAATAGGAGTATTCAATTTTGTGGAAAATGCTACAACTAGTTAAGGTTTTGAGTAGCGGTTTGTTTGTCTACAATATCTCCAACTATAAACTTAGTCAGTTGTTAGTTGTTACTACTAACAAAACTAATTACTTTGGATCTTCCAAATCACTCCCATGGGAGATGGGGAACATTGTTCTTCAATTATTTTCAGGACCTTCAATAGAAAGTTAATTCTCCACTCATTAAGAGTGAGAGATAGATCTAAACAATCTAAACTTGGACAGTTTGTCAAAATTTGGTACAAAATTTCACGTATAAGTGAATTGATAACTGAATCACAAAAAGTCCCCATAAAAAATTACAACTCATGTACGCGCAAACAAAGAGAGTTGAAAACGAAGAGAAGAGAATGGAACCTGTTTGGCTAGAAGCTCTCTTTCAATGTTCCCAGGTGCAAAGAAAGGTGCGTCGGGATCGTAGTGTCGACGAAGTGAAGACCAATACGGAAACCCTAACGGTGATCGGTTGTCGATATCCATCGCCATTAAACCTGAGAGCTCGAGTTTCTCCTCTGCGATGCTGTGTTTTCAGCCAATTAACGGATTTACGGGAGAAGCTTAAAGACGGGTTTTGTAAAGAAGCGTGTTTGCTAACCACGCTTTATTTTGCGAACACAATTGCCCCTTGTTCTCCTATAGATTTTAGGCCTACTTTATTTTTCCAACCAATAAAATGAAGTAGTGGTTTTCCTTTAGATTTTAGAAAGATTTTATGAAAATCTCATAAAATCACTTTTACATTTTGTATTGAGATTAGAGTGTCATAAAATATGAGATTTTATGTCCCAAAAATCTGTTGAAAAACACAACCTTGTAGTATTTTAATTTTTTGGCCATTTTTAGCCTCCTTTGGTTAAATACAAAAAAATAGTTTTTTGGTTTTGTCCTTATTCAATTTTATTTTTTTTTTGCATTTGTTAGTTTTCGGTCAATTTTTTGTAGTTTATTGGCTTGTCTTGACGAGAGGAATTTAAAAAGTATAAAATTATTAAATTTTTGTGAATAAAGACGAAAAATAAACCAAAAAAACCGGTTTCTTGGCTTGTTCGACAAGAGGAATCTAAAAAGTATAAAATTATTAACCAAACTTAAAGTTTTGGGAATAAAGATGAAAAATAAACCAAAAATTTGACCGAAAACTAACAAATGCAATTTTTTTTTGAATAAAGACAAAATCAAAAAAACTAGTTTTTTATATTTAGCCAAACACCCCTTAACATTGAAAGACCTTGTTCGTTTTGGGTTTTCAAGACTTGGTTTTCACAATTATTATCGAATCATTTTCTCTATTTTCAAATATTATTCACTTTTCCCTCCATATCTCTTTCTAATCATTAACTTATATTTTTAATTATTATCTCTATTCCTCCTTCTAATCATTACAAAAACCAAAATGTAAACCAAACACAACCAAAGCGTGTTTAATAGTCTCCCTATCTCTTTCAAACCAGATGATGATTGACATAATTTTTTCGCTTAATCTGTCTTAATCTACTGTGAAAGCGTAAAACAAAACCCCGCTTTTCTTAAAAGCATGTTTTCTGGACACGTTTTCACGTAATATGAGAATAAAGTTCGAAAACACACGTTTTATTTAATAAAGTTATAAAAAAATGCAAATCGGTTAACTAGTCAATGTTTTCTCATGTACAATGTTAATTCTCCTTATGGCGTCGCATTGCCGATTTAGGCCGAGTTTTCCATTTTTAACACCAATTGTTAAAAACTAATTTTTCATACAAAATACTAAAAGTTAAGTTGCTAAAAACCAATTTGTTTCTCATTAGCTAAAAACTAAGTTACTAAAACTCAATTTTCACTCGCATAGCTAAAAACAAGTTGCTAAAATCACAGGAACGAGGGACGATGCTGTCCCCGAAGGGACAACACGGATGTTGGGCCGATCACAACCATCTATTGTTGGCTCAGATCAGTTTGGCATGGACGGTTTAGATTTACTTGGACAAAGATGTGATCTCAACTGTCCATATAGGCTTAGATTTGTTTAGACAAAGATGTGATCTAAACTGTCCATGGCCGACCACGAATGACCGTGATTGGCCAACATCCATGTCGTCCGCGAAGGAACTGCACCAACCCCGTGTCCAAAATCACATTGGTAGTCTTAGAAAATGAGAGTTGAGCGTACTAAAAACATTTTAGCAAACAAGAAACTCACTCTTAAATTGGAAGTCAATTATTGTCAGAGGCCCTAGTTCTATTTCAAAAATTGATAATAGCACACAAAATTCATAGTGTCTGCCGAGTAGCATTTTCTTCTATATTGTTATTGTAGACAAGTTTTTTTGTCCCTGCCTTTTGCTTAGCTTTTTCAGCACATTATTCAAGAACTTAAAAAAAAAAAAAAAATTTAACATTTGGTTCTAAAAATGGAAAACTTACACCGGATACACAGACTGAGCATGGGCTTTCAATTTTGGGGCCTGCACAAAAGGGTTCCAAGTGGGCCTCACATTCAGGCCGACAACAGAACCTAACCTCACCCAATACCGCGATTTCCCTTTCTATATAGCGTATCAGAGACGCACACAGCTAAGAGAGAGAGAGAGAGGGATCAAGAGAGAGAGAGAGGCGAAGAAGGAGGAAGGACGACGAAGCGCAGCTACAATGGATCCAAACGCAGTGTCGAAAGCATTCGTGGACCACTACTACTCCACCTTCGACACCAATCGCCCTGGCCTCGCTAACCTATACCAGGACGCTTCCATGTTGACCTTCGAGGGTCAGCCATTCCAAGGCGCTCAGAACATCGCAGCCAAGCTCGCCAGTCTACCCTTCCAGCAGTGCCAGCACAGCATAACCACCGTCGATTGCCAGCCATCTGGCCCTGCCGGTGGTATGCTCGTTTTCGTCAGCGGTAACCTCCAGCTCGCGGGCGAACAGCATGCTCTTAAGTTCAGTCAGGTCGGTCTTTCTTCGAACACCATTGCTGCACCAATTGGAATTTCTGTTTTATGAGGATTATCGCGTTTTCATGTCCGTATTAGCCTGTTTATTGCCATTGGATTGGTTTCTGTACTGTTGCTTCTGTAGATTCAGACATTCAGGGTTTTACTAGGTTGTGTGGAAATCAGCCAAACCAATAACACACAGCACAGACCGGTTTTTATAAGTAACTAATGAAGACTAGTAGTCTTCGGTTAGGTTAGGTTATGGTGTATAGATTTGTCACTAAGCTGATAAAAAGGCTACTCACTCCACCTGTTTTTATAAGTAACTAATGAAGACTAGTAGTCTTCGGTTAGGTTAGGTTATGGTGTATAGATTTGTCACTAAGCTGATAAAAAGGCTACTCACTCCTGTGTAGCAACTATATCCAACTTCTCAGCACTTATCCAAAATGACTAGGAAAGAGTACAATCTCGGTCACCCCGCCTATGAAACGATATGTTTCCAGATTCAAGGTTCCAAAACAGGAGTTAGGGTTTAGTGGATTAGGAATCTAGGAGTATACTTTGTAAAGTTTGTATACATATATATTAACACATTACTTTTTATCCCATTTAGCAAAGAATCACACTTTACCCCCTACGTTTTATATGTATCTATGCTATATCACACTAAGTTAAAATACTAAAAAAGATGAAAATATATCTAATAGTGGTAAAATTATTCACATATTTATATAAACATATATTTTATTTATTTGTAGTTCCTAGTCATTCACGTATCTAGTCTGGTTAATCCATGGTTTCATGATGAAAATCTATGGAGCAAACCGCGAGTCACGGATTTCTAATTTCTGAATCACTGTCCGGAACATTAATCCATGGTTCCAATCCAAAATGTATGGATCGGTTTCACAGTTCACTGGATTTTTTTCAGCAGCCCTATCTAATATGCCCGTACTTTTCTTGGAAATGTAATGCTTTATTTATTGCGTTTGATTTTTCCTGTAATGCAAATTGGTTGCGGGTTCCTGTAATGCAAACTGGTTGCTATTTTCCTTATGGAATGTAATCTGTGGATAAATCGCAACTGATCCCCAACTCACGAATTGGATTGAGATCGGACTGTAGGACTTTTGGTCCAGACGCGGATTGCATTTTCCAAAAATCATGACTCATGTCCGATCCGGAAGTTCTTAGGACTTCTCCAGAATGACAAGGAAAGGAGTCAATCTCGGTCACCCACATATGAAACAATGGGATTTAACGTTGATTATAGTCTTAACTGCGGTTTCAATGTATGCAACAAGATGATCAAGCAAAGTATGGCCATATTTGATGCCTAGTTACTGCCATATTTTCCTCTGCAAGAGAATTCTAACTGCTGCTTCTTGTCCTTACCCTCTTCAAAACTCGAACTTATGCTTCAATAAGCTGGACTTTAGTGACATTACCGAACACCTCCAAACAAAAAATATACTGTTACCCGCAACTCAGATCTGTACCACAGTTTTTGATGGCATGTTCGGAAATTACAATGTGTTATTGTTTCATTGAATCTAAAGTACTGGAATTCGGGTCTCATGATTTAGTAATAGGTAACGTTAGCCAGCTTAAGCGTTTTTTGCAGGCATTTAGTTAAACAAGGTGAAGTGCTAGTATAGATGCTTACATCTTAAGCATATGCAAATTGACCGGTTTGGAGTGGTATTATGCATAACTGGGAAAATAATGCAATTCATTCAACTGGTAAGCAAATTAGTGTCAAGTGTCAACTGAAGTAAGACACTCTAGTTGCTGGTAACTGCTGTTGATATGGGAACAATAAGAATGGTTGTTGGGACTTGAAGTACTAGTGGGAGGTTCCTGTAAAGGAAGCTGTTGAAGGCAACAATTTTTTTGTTGTGCTGGAGATGTTGCCTGGAATTGCTTTTGCTTTGATCATGTGCTTGCAGCTCGGGTTGTTAAGAATCTTTAAACTTGTTTTCTAGACTGCCCCTGCAAAATAGAATTAGTGGGGGTGGTACAATGACATACACTATGTGATTTTAAGATGTTCGCAATTGGTTTAGTGATTCCAGTGATGGTTACTATTTGTACTTTGTGGTTTGTACTTTCAACTCTCAAGTAAAAGTTCTTTTAATTGAAATTGAGCTTGCACTTGGTTGTCCCGGAAGCTGTCTTATAGTTATATACCCAGTGGGAGTGGTAGTGGAGAGCTGTTGCGTTTTTTTTACCCTCAGACATGAAGAGTAACTAGGTATACTTTTTAGGGGGAATGACTATTTTTATAGCAGGGTGCCAGGGTTGAACTAGGGCACCACTTCTCATGGGCAGGTAGCTCATATTGCTTGGTTTGACAATTAAAACTTTCTTCAAGTACCTTTGGGAAATACATCATAAATTCCCGTTACATGACAGAACTGGGTTGTGCAAGAATTGGTCCATGTTCTTGGTAGGATATTTCAAATGCACAGCTCACGGTCTTGCAATGCTCCATTCTCCTATCTACCCATGTGGTGAAGTGTTACAACTTTTTGTGGCAATGTTGTCTTAGGGCAAGTGCAACAAGGCTCCTCAAACCCCTCCTATCTCTATTTTAGGGAGCCAAACCCCAAAATTAAGCTCCAAGAGATTCCCTAAACCCCTCCCTAAAATACAAAATGCTACAGTACCTCCCTATAATCCCCCCCATTTGGTGAGGCACTATTCACTACCCTAACAATTTTTTATTCATTCTCTCTCCCTGAGATTACTTTCCCCTTATTTTTATTCTCTCTCTCTCTCTCTCTCTCTCTCTCTCTCTCTCTCTCTCTCTCTCTCTCTCTCTCTCCTCTCTTACTTTTTCATTTGTTTATTCTTTCTCTCTCTCTCTCTCCCTCTCAATAATCAATTATTTTATTAAAATTAGGGAGGGTAAAGGGAGGAATTGTTGGAGACGTGGATTGGTAAAATGAAAAATGTGCACTGTTCACTACATTTTTTAGAGAAAAATTTAGGGAGGCTGTTGGGAATGCTGGGATGAGTAGAGTAACCCATGTGGTGTCATTTACATCTCTGGAAGAATCTCGTGCAAGTATAATTGCTTTAAGGCAGGTCAGGGAAAAAAGTGTATAATTGCTTCAAGATGGCTTCCTTATTTTGGACTTTTGGCCATTTTTCCCTCTTTGAGACACTTGATTCCCTCTACACCTGAAAAAGAAAGTGTCTAGATTACTGAAGCATGACTTGCACAATGGATACGCTTTCAAACAGTATTGTGTGATGTTGGGTGAGTTGAGTCCAAGGGAATTTCGTTTTCAAACCTGGTCTTTATTATAAACCGTTAGATTGATCTTTTGCACCTTAATAGATAGTATGTCTCTGCAGTAATTTTTTCTATACCCTAATCTCTCTCTTTTGGCCTACTTTTTTTTTGGTTCACAGTTGTTCCATTTGATGCCAACGCCGCAAGGGAGTTTCTATGTGCAAAATGACATATTCCGCTTGAACTATGCCTGAATGTGGTAAAAAATTGTGGAGCTCAATAGAGGGGGTGTTATTATGATTGAATGTCGGGACATGAAAAGAAGATTGCTCTATTTTAAAAAGCTGTTATGGTAGGCTGGAAAACCATTGAACTGGAACTCCTATACTTTTGCTGTTTGCGATTCGTAGTTCCAACAACTGTTGGAATGCTTAGTGTCGTCCCGGTTTTATTGAATTGCTTCTTGATTTCTTGTGAATTGGACCGATTGGAACTTTGTTCACAAAATGCCGCTCATATTTACAATACCGTTCTTGTTTCACTCTACGGAAATTAGGAACAAGCTGGACTTTTGCCGAAACAAGCCGATAATCTGTTGTGAAGCTTAAGTCACAGACACGAATGAGAGAATTTCTTCTCATCTGAGAAAGTGTAGCAAATGCATCAAAACCACTTTTAGTAGGGTGGTGGAGTGATGATAAGGATTTCCATAAGAGTTAACTCAAGAATATCTATCTTATTAAGCAACCATAAAGTGGTTTTTGCCTTTTAACTTTGGAAAGCACGGCCCTCTACTTAGCTTTTGCCATGCTGGACTTGAAAAGGGAAATTTCGTGATTCACACATTGAGGAGTAGTGGGGTCTAGAAAAACTTTTTCCGGAAACGTTCCGTTTCTCTTTACGGAACGTTTCCGGAAAAAAGTTTTCATGGACCCTAACATTTTTGCTCATACATTTGTTCTTTCTTCCGGTGATATTACACCAGCATGGACTTTTTTCTGATTGAATGTTTATTAGCTTCGCTTAATTTCTTTTCTTTTATGGTTTACTTTGCCCCTATAATCAGCAAGGGATTTACAGGGACAGCTTTCTTATATATGTTTGTGCATCCAAAAAAATTGTGAATCAAACTATAGCTTGATTCCGTAATGTTAACTTTTTCCCTTTCATTGTCATCCTGTCTCTCTTACCTGTATATAAGTAACCCTTCATCTTTAAGTAACCCTTCATCTTTCTGGCTCACAATCCCCTCACCAATTTTCTTCACCCTTCCATCTGCTCTGATTCTCACGTATAGCGAGTATTAGAGAAAGAAGAAGGAGAGACAGGGAAAGTAAAGATGTCGGATTGGGGACCGGTGTTTGTTGCAGTGGTGTTGTTTGTACTGTTAACGCCAGGACTGCTGATTCAGGTACCGGGGCACAGCCGGTATGTAGAGTTTGGAAACTTCAAAACCAGCGGAGTGTCCATACTGGTTCACTCCATCCTCTACTTTGCTCTCATCTGCATTTTCCTTTTGGCTATCGGGGTCCATGTCTACATGGGTTGATGACGATGATCAATCTCCGAGTAATTGTCATCGCCTCCAACTCCGATTTGTTATTTTTCATTGAATATTTGTTTGGTCCTCTATATTCTTTTTTATGCACTCGAATATGAGCAAAGTAAATGATACGCGATCGTTTTGCGAGTGAGATGTGAATTTGTTATTCAATCTCGTCTTTTCTTCAACTTTTGCTTGTGTTGAACATTTTTATTGGGAATAATTTGTCATCGTTATTTCTGTAAAATTGCGAGATTGAGTTTATTAAGGACAAAGAAAAGGAACTTTTTATTTAACTTTCTCTATAATTTGTTTGCAGAAGACTTGAAACCAATAGTTTTTCGATTCCCCAACTTCATATGAGAGAGGGAGAGAGTTTGATCGCCATAGTCGCCCAGTCGATCATTCTTAGCCTCTTGCCAATCAATTCGAGTTTTAGAACTTGCCTTCTTCAACAGCGTGAGGAAGAAGAAAAAAGCATGTCAAAAGAACAAAAAAAAAAAAAAAAAAAAACACTTCAGATGCTGTATGACTAGCTGCATACGATTAAACTAAAATGAGCCTTACGTCTCAATCAATTGGGGCTAAATGAATCTTATTTTTTCATTGAGCTAATGTTACCGCAATTTGACATCACACCTCAAATGGTATTCTATATACTTCGCGGGATTTCTTATATGGTTTATAGATAAATGATTGAATCTTTAAACGCTCTTCAAATGCTATGACGTGCTCGGAAATGATTGAAGTAGTTGAATAGAAGGATTACTAAGACTATAGCCCTTGGTAAATTTACCAAACACAAAAATGATTTATTTGATAATATGGATGATTGGTTACAGTGGGATTTATTGTGGTCCGATTTATTGCTCTTCCATTGTGCCTACTTCGCTTTAGGGGTTGGTGGTGTGTGATTCAATTCAATTCAATTCGTCAAATAAACAAATTTGTATGGATTGATGGTGTTTTCATCATACTTGGGTTTTATCTCAATAGGGAAAAGGAATCTCCACAAAGCACGAGAAGTTTTTGGGTGCGGGAAGGGCACCACATGGCCGTGCCCGAGAACTCATCTTGGTTGTCCAAAATATTTTTAAGAGGTCTGGATTTTAAAGAGAAAAGGAGAAGAGGAGAGATAGAGGGAGAGGAAAGAAATTTGGACGGTCTATAACAGTTTTGGACAATTCGGATGGATACAAATTTGGACTATTTAAAATATTTTTAGACGATCGAGATGGATACAAATTTAAACTACCTAAAATACTTTTGAACGGTTGGGATGAATTCTCGGGCATGGCTATATGGTGCCTGCCCGACAACCAAATTTTTTTTCATAAAGCAGGGTATGGGAAACTGATCACCCACTTTTTCTTTAGTTCTCGAGTGTTAGGATAAGGCAAAGCAAACATTATCTTTGACTTATTAAAAGCTGCCATAAGGCTTACTACAAGCGGCATGGGGTGGTTGCACCATCCTTTCAGCAATCAATTGCAGCACATCCATATGGGTGCTTGTCTGCTTGAGGTTGGTTAGCAGCTAATTGGATAACATGTTTTTGACTGGACCATAAAGAAGGTTAATAGAGATGCGCATAAGTTAGTTCGGATATTTATAACCTTCGGGAAAAAGAAAAAAAAAACCGTGATAGTTTAGGTCATACATAATTTTTCAGTCGATTATGTATTCACTTTCTCAATCATCAATCAATGACTCCATTCACATTTCTTCTAGGTCAATTTTTGAAAGACGTTTTCCCACTTGCACTCCAACTGGCTCATGATCACACACACTTATTTTGTGACGCAGCTTTATGCTACTAGTAGCAAGTCAGAGCATCTCCAGCAGGTTAGCCATAACCCCCGACAAGAGGTATTGCCAAGCCAACAGCGATAAACGGAAGCGCAGTAGCCTCGCCACTTCTTTCGAAGCTACAATACCTTGCCACAGACGGCGAGCTCAGTGCCCGCCTTTCTCTCTCTGTGTGGAAAAAAAGAGATACTGGAATATTGATCCTAAAATCGATTTGAGACTAGAGGTTGTAGGTCTCGTCAAGGCAATTTCAATAGTGTGAGACTTGTTGGCGGCAATGTTTGTCACAGTCCACACACACCTATGGAAGAGTCAAATTCACTCTTGCGCGTGTTTCTCACAAGCCGCAAAGGTTGAAGATGGTTCTGAGGTTTTTTTTTTTTTGGTTAAGCCAAGTGGCTAGGCTATTGGGTAGAGGTAATATTTTTTAGTTAGCTATGACACTTTTTTTGGGACAAAATGGCTAAACTTTTGCTTATATTGCAGGAGATGCTCTAATAAGGACCTCATTTGTTGTTATTGCTTATCCATTTAACCTAGTAAAAAATGATGCTGTTGCTTCCCATGAATTGTTTAAACTATAGCTTTACTGATTTTCTGCCCAAATACGGCTCCAAATTACGGAGTACTATATTGTCGAATCTCATCACCCCACTACTTGAATAATTTCACAAGGACCAAAACACAACTGGCCCCCTCAAGGTTATTCCGGTTGACGGGTTAGTTTGATTCCTTACACAATTAACCAAGATTTGATTCGTGGGATCATGACTCAATAAAATAATTTTTTGAGAATCCCTTAATCAGACGAGTTGTCTTTGAACAAACTAGAAAATAAATTAATTAACCTTAACACCTCTATCATCGGTTAAAAAAAAAACCCGAGTGACCCCCACTTGGTGCTTGCAAAAACTCCACTCCAAAATGACCATTGTCCCAATCTCTCCAGAAAGTGTGAGGCTTTTTTCACTTCTCACTTTGTTCAAAACCTCTCTCTCTCTCTCTCTCTCTCTCTCTCTCTCTCTCTCTCTCTGTGTGTGATAAGTGAGAGCAATGGCGGACTGGGGGCCGGTACTGATCGGAGTGGTGCTATTCGTGCTGTTGCAACCGGGGTTGCTGTTTCAAATACCAGGAAACAACAAACTGTTGGAGTTTGGGAGCATGAAGACGAACGGCAAGGCCATTGCATTCCACACTCTCCTCTTCTTCGCCCTCTACGCCATCCTCATCGTCGCCGTTCACGTCCACATCTACACCGGCTGATCTCTCTCTCTCTCTCTCTCGGGCAAATTTTCTTTGAATAAAGGAAAGCATAGATTACTGAAGCAGATCGGAAGTTATCTTTGTACATTTTCTCTCTTTCTTTCTTGTTTGATACCTGCTTCATTTACTAGTTGTTGGAATTTTTGCCAGTCTCTATTAGCTTGATGCATACCATATGACTATTGATTAACAAAAAAAGGATCTTCCGAATGTGTGGGGTTTTTTGGCTTTAGATGTACATGTGGAAAATATTTTGGATACACATTTTGCAGCAAAACATCTCTATAGCTCTTCGATTCTTGGAGGATTAGGGGGCCGGTGTTTCAGTGGTATTCTGAGCGCAGCTACTAAAGGTTAGGTTTGTCCTCAATCATCTCCGCCCATACTTTCAATGATTGGGGACTAGATGGTTCTGTTTTGGTGGTGGTTGTCGTATACAAATTTGAACACAATGTGTCCGGTTTCCGGTGTTGTCCAATGTATGTGGGTCGTACGTGCATCGTATGAGACAGACTCACGTTCATCAGACCGATGCTGCTCATTATCTACCTGTTTTTCACCTTGAGTTACGCGATCATCTCCTTCTGGTCCCAAATGGGAGAAATCCAATTTCAGTGTCATTTGAACTGTTCATGGTAGAAGTCTAGCACAATCAGGGCAGCAAGGAGACTAGCAAGGGGGTGTAACTTGAATCATGCTACATTTACAACCATTTTGGCTCCACCATTTACAACTCACTCACATACAAGTGGAGCCCACACACAATTATGGATGTAGATCCCACGTATATATGAGGAGGTTGTAAATGGTTGGAGCCGAAATGATTGTACAAGTAGTATTTTTGGCGTAATTTTACAAGTTTCAAGTTTATTAGAGGGTGTTGTTTATTTAGACCAAAGTACAAGGGATAAAATGACTTTTTCCTATAATTCTGTTTTCCGATGATGCAACAAGAATAAGATTAGTAAGCGGAGTGGTAGACACCTAGCCGATAACAAAAAAGGGATAGACACCTTGTACTCGTATGCATTAGGTCGTGGTTTCAAATCCAAACCATCATAGCCCCAATCCCCAATCCAGTAAATTAGAGTAATTCCCTAAATTGTTGTAAAATATTTCTTGCATTGTAAAGGGCAAACAAACGCACTGAGATTAAATGCAATTCCACATATATCCTATTCAAGCTGTAATTACTACCAAATCTAAGAGAAGAAACAGTTCTCACACCACCATAATGAGAAAAATTGGATGCCGGCTGGGTACCACGTAGCGGTATCCAACACGCATCTTGATTGTCCGAAAGTATTGGATTGTCCGGATTTTAGCGAGAATAGGAGAGAGGGGGAAAGAAATCTAATATTGAGATGCACGCTCGGACACCATATCAACGGTACCCTATTTGCACCCAAAATTTTCTCCACCACAATAAGTTCAGATTCCAGTTCAAAACACAAAGCAACCATATATAATAATACCAGTTGCAACTTAATTTGGCCTTTATTTGGGTACCATATGGTTAGAATCTTTAGGTGGAGATCACCCTTAAGAACTGGTATGTGAAGAAAACAAAATCAAAAATACTCAAGAGCTTATAGTAAATTAATAATACTGTAAACTTACCAAATAATACTAGAGTATGAGCTTAATCAGTGTGAGATCCATGCTTCTGATTGAAACATAATCAATCCATGATTGACAAAGAACTACTAGATCATGATTAACACCAAAGACACTTAACCAAAAGCTCAACATGTTTCCTTTCTTGTAAACCAAACCATGGGTGAAAAAACCCATACAATATTCCTCAGAAACAAAGCCCAGTTAAGGAAAAGTAAAAGGAAATGAAAAAGAAGCCTACCGAGAAGGTAAATTAAAGGCAACCCAGTTTATGGGAGGGAACTGTGCAGATTGTGGATCAATCAAGGACGTATGTGAATCCCTATCGCGACGATTAAGATTGTGTAAATACAAGCATAGAGTATTGCGTGAACTAGGATTGAAATCCCACTGGTGTACATGTTTCCAAACTCTACCACCCTCATCCTTGCTGGGAACTGAAACAGAAGCCCTGGTGACAAAAGAATGAACAAAACCACCGCAACCACTACCGGTCCCCAATCAGCACCCATCACTCTCTCTCTGTTTCTCTCTAAAAATGAGGTTGGATTTCGATATCACTTTGGAAGGGGAGGATGAGAGTTGAGACAGAAATGTTGTCTGCAAATAGGCAGAGGGATATGTAGAGGCAGTTTTCTTAGGGAAGAAGGAAATTGCTGATGCAAAACTTGGAAAGAAGAAAGACAATGGGATCAAAAGGGAAGAAAGGTATGTTGTACAGTGGAACTTGCTTTAATCACAATAAAAAGAAACAAATTCTTTTCTTTTCTTTAATAAGCTTCCACTAATTGATTACCAAAATGGTTCTTTTCCCTTGCTTTAAAGATCCATCCATGAAAGAGATCAAAAGAGGCTCAAAAAGCAAGCGGGACGTGTAATGCCTGATGCAGAAAAGCTAGGTGTGTCAGGAAATTGTTTGCTTGTTTCCTTTTCCGCGCTTTTGAACAAAGCTAAGTGCGAAATTATAAGGCAAAAATATACAATACTGTCAGACAAGTTCAGTATTCAGTTCTATATGTGC
Organism: Vaccinium macrocarpon; assembly: GCA_022606695.1. Classification (NCBI taxonomy): domain Eukaryota; kingdom Viridiplantae; phylum Streptophyta; class Magnoliopsida; order Ericales; family Ericaceae; genus Vaccinium; species Vaccinium macrocarpon. Next base: position 5,633,936 of record CM040172.1, on the reverse strand, counting down.
ATATGGACATCAATCAACGACTAATATTTGAATTTTCCAGCATAGTGTGACTGCAAGATCAACAGCAAGAGGACTTTGAGAGTTGTCTACGAGCTACGGTATGCTAAAGGAATGTCTATAGGTGTGGAGCCAGCCACTTCATTATACTATTCGCGGGTTCGTATTCTGTTTGTCTAGCATTAGTCTATCTCCCTATTTTTCACTGGGATGCATGTTGTGCCCGCTTCTTTTCCAACCTTAAGTGATCGTATTTGAGTAGGGGCCGTGTAGAAAACTATGAAGTACGGCCACAATATGCCTAGCTGAGCAATAAGTCCAGCAACTTCTCGTTACCTACTCCGAAATTCATAGATATGACGAATTCTAACATTGTCTTCTTTTAGATTCTTTAAGTTTCTGCAACTAATTCTTGCCTATGCAACTAGTCTTAACAAAGAACTAGTCTTGTGATAGTAGTTTAGGTATATTCCTGGCAGTTCTAAGGATTGAAAGGGAACAAGGAAATTCTCATGCTAATTGATGATCAATAATTCAACATAATTCGTTAATACATCTAACAAGATTACGGGAAAACCAGATCAACGGGAAACAAAGATATCTTTTGCAGGACTCAAATGACGATCACTAAACTACAATTTAAGTAGACACTTTCGGCAAGTATGCAATGGTAGCCCTTACCCTTGCGGGCAAGATGAAACTGAGCGCGATCCTGTCATCTCATTAAGTTCTATCCAAGACAGCAAATGCTTCCTTCTTTGTAGCTTCTTCAACTACATGCTCCACCTCCATGAAAATTTCGATTGTGCTGAAATAAAAAAATCAAGCTATCTTTGATCACCAAGTCATATACATCAGAATCCTAAAAAAGGAAGAAGCATTTGCTTAGACGTGAATTTATAAAGAATTCAGATGAACATGTTAGAAGCACAGTTGAAAATCAGAAAGACTTTTGTAGTTCCCTTCACAAATGCTATTCACACATCAAGTAAATTGACTTTTTAAAGGTCTAAAGTCTGAACCATTAACTTTGTTTAAACCCCCAAGAAAGACTCCTGGCTTTGTTTTAAACCAGTGCTACCAGCAGAGAAACCAATCTTCAGCTATCAAAGCTAATCACGCATAGAAGGCTAGCGACACCACGATCACAGAGGTATGTCATTGCAGGCATAAGATCAGCTCCCCACCATACTCCCATCTCTCTCTGTATTCCTCCATACCCCAACTTGTGGGTTATAACCCAAGTCCAAATAATGACATGAACAGTTCACTTTGTAGACATCCAAGACCATGACATATCTATCAAAAAATCAGCTTAATCGGCTTCATTTTATCAAACAAAATACATCTTGTTTAGTCGGCTATTCCTGTTCATTCAAGCTTGTTTTTGGAAGAGACAATCTACATTGAGGTCTGAGATCGTCATTTTGGACTTGCGATGGGACCAACAAGTAGAGGTATTTACTGCTATAGACAGAACAAGGACTTACTTTCTAATGTTCTTCCTTTTCCTTGAGGGAGGAGAAAATGAAGCAACTTTAACTAACTTTAAATTGGTAAAGTTACATCATCAAACTTAAGCTAATACCATCATGACCAAGAGCGTGAAAATGAAACTCAAGCTAATATCATCATGACCAAGAGCGTGATCACACTGACTTTTTTTTTTTGTTAATTTAGGTGTTCATGCCACCTTACGTGCAAGGCTACTAATTCGGAGTTTCGGACAAATAGCATCTTTTACTAGCCTGGCCTGGTAAAGGAGCGTGATATATACTGATAGGTCATCCGATACTGAAAATTGAAGAATACGTAAATATATATATATACTGCGAGATAAATTTCACCGGTAATGTCCTTGGATGAGGGTGTAGGGCAGACAATGGAGTGGCCCAATTCCAGCAACTCGGAAACAAGGGCTACGAAGCAGAACAGAAGGACCAATCCGACGACCCGAGGCATCAATACGAAGCCAATCACGAAGGTCACCGACCCCAACATCATGAGAGCCAGAGAAATTGTGAGGAACAGAGAGGCGAAAACCGAGGGAGAGGAGACGAGCGAGGTCGTCGCTGAGTGGAAGGGGTTGGGAAAAGGAGGGGATCGAAGGATTTGAATGATCATACTGCACATCTCGTACAAGACCCCTTGGTTTGCTGCTGTTCGTTTTGCTCCCTCATCGTACTTCGAGATCAGCAGAAGTTGCACCACAACATTTGGATGCTCAGTGTACACCAAAACAAAAAGCACGAGTTAAAATGTCGTAGTGTCGTGTCCGGACTCCGCAGCATTTTTTTGATAAAACAATGAAAAAATATGGACGCAACATCCGAACACAAGTTCCGGATACAACACTCACCTCACTACCGTGATAGTGTTGTGTCGGATGCTGTGTCCGGACTCCGTAGCATTGTTGGAAAAACAATCAGTAGTGTGACTTATATCCACTTGCAGGCTTCTCTCTCTCTGACTCTCTGTGTGCTGAAGACGAGGCAAAAGCATAAGCATTGTTGTCTTGCTTTCTGGGCCAGTTTTTGATACGATGCAGACGTATGAGAGAAGATGGGCAGAGGTTGGCTGTTAGTGTAAGACATGAATCTCATCTTCATCGAGCGTAGATAGTCGAGGGCAGGCAGACCCGAAATCTTACAGTAATCCTCATCCCAACTTTCTAGTCCAACAATCAAACAAAACCTTAAAGTAATCCGATTGAGTAGATTTTTTTTAAGATAAGCCAAAATTAACCTTTGATCAGTACTGATAATCGAGTTGCAGGCAGAACCGAGGAAAATTATTTGCAAGTCGATGACCTGAATTAATTTTAGCATTGCAGTAGCATTTCCTGAAGATTATTCAAGGGAGTGACTGAAGAACCAGAGCACGTGGTCCATCCAGTTTTTAGAACGTGTAGAATTATTTTTTGTTCTTTTGTTCTTTTTTTTTTTTTAAACATAAGGCTACGGATCTTTGATCATGGTGATTTTGTGGATGTATGATCGAGTTGGTGGATACTTCAAAATAAACATTTCAAGTCACTAAGGCTAGGTGGGCTTCTTGAGGGGCGACTCTATGATTTTAATCCATCGCTAACAAAAATATATTGAGTGTCTATGATGAAAATTTGAGTGAAAAAATAAAAAAACTCTTACTAGGCGAAAGAGATATATACAATACATTACATCGTTTGACATCTCAAGAGTCGTCATATTTTGCAGAATGCAAAAAATACATTAGGACCTCTTTTTGGCTTATTCTCTCTAAATGTTAAAATGGAAACTCATTCTCACAAAATCTTTTTTGAGGAGGGGCTGCCAAACATACATAACTTCAAAAAGAAAAAATGAAAAACCAAAAAATAGGTTCATCCCCTTAAAGTTTAACCAAATGCGTTTCCTATTTTCCTTCCCAACATAAGTTGTAACCAAGGTTCGATAGACTATTTTAAAATGTGTAATACTCCACTATCCTTAAATGGGTACTCCCTCCGTCCCTTTTTAAATGTGTTACTTGGGATTCTGTGCCATTTTCAACGGCTTATAACTTTTAATGTGAATCTCAAAACATATGCATTATGGATCTTGTTTGATAGATCTTAATTATTTCTATTATACAAAATTTTCAAAATCATAAAAGCTATTATAAATTAAAAGTTATAAGCCGTTGAAAATGGCACAGAATCCCAAGTAACACATTTAAAAAGGGACGGAGGGAGTATTATTTATGGGTTTAGGCTTGTTTTGTTTTGTTAGGGTATAACAATTCTGTTAAAATTTAATTAAAAACATTTATTTTAACCACGCACGAATAATCCAGCACTGACAATAGTAAAAAAAAATAATTTATGCCTAAATTTTATTTTTTTCAATGCATTTTTTTAACCTAGGGAGGTCAAGCGCTTGACCTCCCTGGTTTCTTGGTAAAGTCGCCAAGGGGCCTCTCTATGGCTCACCAAGGCCTAGTTAGAGCCTGTTTGGCCGCTTGTTTTTCCCATTTTTGCATTCTCTTTTTCCACTTTTGGGCACATTTTGGCATTACTCGTTTTCCAATTTTGTGTTTCTAAGCCAGAAGTGAAAAAGAGCTAAGGAGCTGCTTTTCTATTTCTCATTCTCTTTTTCATTTTCCCCTCATTTCTCCCTCCCAATCCTGCCCCTCACCCCTCTGTATCCTTGAGCAACAAAAAACACCCCTTCTCATTTTATCTCTGCGAGAAAAAAAAAAAGCGATCGACAGTGAAAACTTGAGCACCGACTGGAGATTTCAAATGGACGGTGTCTGGCTTGAAACCTTCAACAATCTCGGAGTTCCGATCTAACTTTGGGCGATTCAAAGTTTGGGTGTTGTAGAAAAAGGGAGAAGTGGAAGAAAAAAAATAATCCAGATGGGATTTTGGGCGTGAATAGGTTTGGCGTGGATTTTGATTTGTGTTCATCAAATTGAAGTACGGGAGAGAGAGTGATTTGTGTTCACGGAATGGGTTTTTGGTTGATTTCACAGTGTTGAGAGAAGGGAGAGAGAGATGGAATGTAGAAGAAGGATGTACCATTTTAATAGACAATGGTTTTAAAATTAAACTGCCTTGGTTTTTCCATTTTATAGTACATTATTTATATTAAGTGGGAGACTTTCAATTAAAAAATAAAATTGAAGAGCAAAAATTTTATTCCAAAAAATAAATAAATAATTAGATGGGACACGTCTACAAAAATATTTCCCAACATAACTTTAAAAAACTTCCTAAAAATCATATCCGTACACATTTGGAATAACATAGTAAATAAACAAGGGCAAAATAGTAATCAACCACTCCATAACTCATTTTCATCATTATTCTCCCAAACACTACACTTATTGCAAAATGCATTCTGCATATTTCTTCCAAACGCTTCTCTTAAATTGCAAAACAAATTTTGATTATAATCCAAAAAGCCAAAAAATAAAAAATTCATCTTCATCGAGAGAGAGCATTCAACACTTGAAGATAAAACCCATCCTTTTCGTTGAATGGTGGGAGCAATGCCCAATGAACATGAATTATTTTTCTTCTTTGGTGCCGCTGAACATACCGCAACATATCATTTGAACCGCACACAATTTAGAGATCTCATCCTTTTCCTAAAAATTCGATATGCACCGGCGATACGGAACGAAAAACCTTGCTCCATAAGCCCTCTGGACTTGCACAAAGCTTCATCTTAAGCCTCAAAAAAACATTTCCAGAAAGAAAAGTTGAACATGCCGACCCAAAAATAAGAAATTTTACACTTAAAGTAAAAACATTCCTTCTGGCAGCTAAGTCATAAAGTTGACTTTTTAGATACCATCAACATGGTATCTCAAAACATGTCATAAACCACAAATTTATAAAGATACGTAAATTACGGATCTTTACAAATAACTTTTTTTATACAATCATTTTTTTTGTTATTTATTTTTCATAATTTTTTTTTTGCTTTTCGTCTTTTTTTTCGAGGATTAATCATTTGTATCAATGAGGACTTAGAAAAATATAAAAATGTTGTTCAAATTGGAAAAAGTTAATATAAGATGACGACACTTTAAACAAAAAGGACAATTGTTTGTTTTTTGTTTTTGTTTTTGGTCTTAATTCTTTTTCCCAGATCCTCTCATTAAGACGAATGATTGATCTTAAAAAAAAATCAGGAATCCCACAAAAATTCAAAAAAGACAAACAAAACACAAAAATAAAAAGACAAGAAAAGGATTAGAAGAAGAATGGAGAAATAAAAGAAAAATAATGGTAGTTGATTTTCCTACCCTCTAAATTGATATTCTTACCCTTTTTATTTTATTTTATTTTATCTTTGAGTAAAACTTTTACAAAGAGCAATGCTACATACATAACAAAAATGTATAATAAAGTGGACAACACACTCACATGAGGTGTGAGCTCCACACACACTTCACATTCAACTGTGTGCGGAGCGCACACTCCATGTAAGTGTGTTGTCTAATTTGTTGTACATTTTTGTTGGGTATGTAACATTTTTTTAAAAAAAGAAGAAGAAGAGTATATCAATTTGGGTCCTTGGAAATCAATCCGAGATAACTCCACAAAGTGACATCCCAAGTGAGGCCAAGTCCCAAATGGCGGCCGGCGGGGGTTGAATTCCAAATTTGACTAGAGCTGAACCCTCTGAGCCTAATAAATCGTTCGGATCGGGGAAGGAAATTCCAGTAGAATAATCCCTTGAACCGAGAGAACCCTTTGAATTGAGAGAATCCTTTGAACCGAGAGGACCCTTTCGATTCCCATGGTGGGATGGGAAATCATTGTACTCATGGGTCCCACCATGTGGTGGGAGGAAAATTGGAGAGCCTGTGGATCTATGGTTGACAGTTCAACTCCGCTTTGTTCTTTTCACATCTCAAAAAAATTCTCTCCAAAATAAAGTATTTGGCTGTTTCATCATTTGTATTTTTCGACTTCAATTGTTTTTTTAGCACTATTTTGAATAGAAAATATGAACAAATGTATAAGCACCCAAATTTCAAATAACTGGTAAAGGAAAAAAATACTCCCTCCGTTCCTTAATAAGAGCCCCACTTTTTCTCTCTTGCCATTTTTCAAACCAAAAAAGTAAATACTTTCGTGTATCATTTTTCAATTTTTTTTGCATTGAATTAATGTACTCATCAAGTACTTTAATTTGGTACAAAAAAAATCAAAAATAATTTATGGAATTACTTCATTTTTTGATTTGAAAAATGACACGACTTTTTGTAATAGACTACTCCTTCCGTTCCATTCCATTGGTCCTCTACGAAACTACGTGCAATTTTTAAACTAAAAAATACTCCCTCCGTCCCAATTTGTTTGCTCACAAGGGGAATATGTGCAATTTCAAACCCCTAAAAAATATATTTCTCTATATTATTTTTTAATTTTTTTATACCAAATTAAAGTGCTCATTGAGTACTTTAATTTGGTGTAAAAAAAATTAAAAAAAATTATACAAAAATACATTTTTTAACATCTACAAAAATGCACGTTTCCCAAAGCGAGCAAGCAAATTGGGACAGAGGGAGTAATGTACTTATGAACATAATTTGTTCAGTAATATGGATCTTGTTTGATAGATCTTATTGTGAACTTTTAAACGGTGCAAAAAAAATTCAAAAATTATTTTATAGATGCGTTATTTTTTAGTTTGAAAATTGCACGTAGTTTCTTAGGGGACCAATGCAATGGAACAGAGGGAGTATTATTTTAGAACAGAGCAGGGGTGTACAAGAAAATCGAAAAAACCATGAAACCGGATCAACCGGACCAAACCGACTTATTTGGATTGGTTTTATGGTTAAATAGATTGGTTCTGGTTCTAAAAAAATGAGAACCGGATATTTTGGTTTGGTCTCTAGTTTCATAATTAGGAACCATGATTTGAACCGAACCGGTCCATATATATAAGTAAAATATAATGTAATATAATATATACACTCATATATACCCACACACGCTTGATAATTTTGCTAGCTTTAAGTTTTAGCATCTACCGTTTATATCAATAATGATATACGAGAGCACTCTAATAGTTGTTTTAGTTATTGTTGGAGTTCTTAATTTATTTGTGAGTTGGTTTAGTGGTAGTAGTTTTACGAAAAAATTACAATAATTTTGTCGACTGTTTTTTTGGGCAATTTTTGAATGTTAACATGGTTTAGAACCGGAAACCGAACCATACCGGACCGGTCTAATGGTTTGGTGTGGTTTGGTTCCATATGTGTAACGGTTTGGTTATGGTTCTCAATTTTTTGGAACCGTTAAATATGGTTTGGTCCCTGAATTTCTATAAAACCGGTCCAAACCGGACCATGTACACCTCTAGAACAGATGGAGTAGTTTTTTAGTTAAGTTATTAAAATTGGAAAAATCTAAAGTCAGCCTACCTTGCTGTCACCAAGATCTATTTTTGACGGTGAAAATATATCTTTGCCAATAAAGTTACATTCTTACCAGTGAAAAAAGGGTCTTAGTGTCAGCTCACTGAGTTGACACTAGAAAGGATCTTTTGAAATTTCATTTTTTCATTTTTCAATTTACATATGGTAATTGATTTTCACACTCACAATTGATAATCACACTCCTTTTTTTGGCTTTTAGTAGAACTTTTACTCAAAAATTCTACTAAAAGATGAAAAAAAGGTTCCAAATATCAATTTGGAGATGTGAAAATCACTCTTCTTTTCATATTCATCATCAACTGAAAAAATAAGAAAATGCTTATGAAGAAATTTGTTAGCTGAAGAAAACAATACACGAGCTTACTTGCCATGTACTAGAATGGCATTGAATGTCGTGATGAAAGGGACAGTAGCAATTGGTCTTTTTTTGAGAGAGAAAAAAAAAGCGGTAAATCGAGAGGTACCGATGCCCATAGTACTGATGGCGCCGGGGACTCCGTTGTGGGTCCCAAATGGTCGATCCAAGCCGTCTATTATCTCTCAAACCATAATTCTGATGTAACCTCTGCACATTTTTTTCATACACTCTATCAAATGCGGAATTCATTCTGACCATAATTGAAAAGGTCAAAAAGTAAAAATTGAGCCTTCCAAAACCCCAATATCTTTATGTTTTAGTAAAACTTCTACACATAATTTTTTTACTAAAAGACCAAAAAGAGAGAGGAGAGTTTATATCAATATTTTAGAGTTGTGAAAATCGCTCCAAAAAAATAGCTCCACAAAGTCGCAACAAAACAACCCAAGTGAAGCCCATGTCCCAACCGTGGGAGTTGAATTCCCAAATTTGACTAGAGCTGAACCCTCTGAGCCTAATCAATCGTTGGAATTGGGGAAGGAAAGTAGTAGGAAAATCCCTTGAACCGAAGGAACCCTTTGAACCGAGAGAACCCTTTGATTTCCATGGTGGGATGGGAGAAATGATTGTGTTCATGGGTCCCACCTTGTGGGTGGGAGGAAAAGGAGTAGGAGTAGTATTTTAAGAGCCTGCGGATCTATGGTTGAGTAGCACTCGAGTTTTGGGGAGGAACCAACCAAACCCTCTTTTCTCTGCAAAATTAATGAAGATGGCGCAGAACGGCCTTGAACCTGAAGAAGGCTATTTTCCTCCCGATTTCGAGGAGTACGCTGTGAGGGAATTCAATCGGTCGCGACTAGATATTCTCGGTAAACCCTATGAAGACATTAGATGGGTTTTCTGGAGCCGTCAAGACGACTACCCCGAGAGTCCTCTCTATCACGGCAAGTTAACACTCTCTCCCTCTCTCCAAGTCTTTCTTCTTTCTTTCTTTATTTTTTCTCTCCTCATCCTCAATTTCACTTGCAGATAATTTTGTGGGCTCCAAATCCGATGCTTGTCCGAGTCCGGAAGTTATTAGAGAAAAAATTAGACTTGCTCTCGATGGAATGGAATGATGTCGGACCCGTGCCTTATCTACGCACTAGTTCAATTTTGGGCACCCACAGAAACATCGGAGGGCCGGACTTTGCTCACTACTCAATACCAACCTTTTGCTCTTGGTATGATCAGAGACCGGGATGCAAGACAACGGCTCTGTGAGTATAGGATGGAGATGTGTAGGGAGTATAATAACTGCTTCTACGCAGATGCAGAGAGCGGAGAAGAACAACGTGGGGTTCCTGGCCGTGTGTTCCTCCATAAATTACCCGAAATCAATGTGGATGTGGAGTGTTGCTCTCCTAAAGAGTATCCGCAACGCGACCTTGCTTTACGTTGCGGCATTAGAAGATATTGGGCTGTGCCAGTTTTTCAACGGTCCAGCCAGACTTGTGTTGGGGTACTCGAGATATCGATACATTATCTCTGGCTGGCTTTCTATGATTATAGAAATAATTCCCTCCCCCATGCGTTTGATTGGTTTGAGGTTTGTCAAGGCATTTTTTATATTCTTGCTACTGATAACATTAATTACAACTTCCTCACTCTACTTTTTTCCCCTCTTTATGATGCCTTCCTTTATTGTAAATTTTAGCTTTAGCTTGTAGAATTATTATTATTATTATTATGTTTTTTATTTGGGTCGTAAAAAGAAAACTTCATCATCATTATTAAGAAAAATTGAAATCATTGCAATAGGGAAAGAACCTATGAGCATGAACCTATGTTTTTCGTTTCACAAGGAAATAGTTCGCCAAATGGACAATTGCAGAGCAACAGTCATGAGCCTTAAAGAGTTGTCTCGATGCAAAGACATTCCTGCATAGAAAAGATAATCCCTCCAAACAAAGCACATAATTTGACCTTGAGGAATTTTGTGCGGCTGTGCCCCTTGCAACAGACAGGCTGCCATATACTCCCTCCGTCCTAATTTGTTATGTTTGTTTCCTTTTTTGGATGTCTTAAAAAATTAGCCATGTTTTTTTTTACAGTAATTTATAAAAAAAAAAAATTCATACGATCTCAATTAATTTTGTTAAACAAAGATTTCGAAATCATAAAAAACATTACTATAGATTATGAAACATAGACAATTTTTTGAGAAGTCCAAAAGGGAAATAGGCACAATAAATTGGGACGGAGGGAGTAAAAAATATTACCCCTCCTTAATTATTTTGTTAAAGTAACCTGAGAGGAATTAGGAGTTAAGTAAATCATTCAGGGACTCCAATGCCAATTTCTCTTTGGCTCAGACATTCAGTCGTGTAAAACAACATTGTAGTCGAATTAGAAATGGTTTGCGCTACTGTAGTTGTTAAACAACACATAAGTAACCCAAGTGTCTCCTTGAATTTCAGTTAAGGCACTGAATGTTGGTCGTCGGTACTTCGAAGAAAATATTAATATATTTGAATGCTGGCACATAAAATACTTAAGATCATTTCCGCATATATAGGCTGGAGATTCTGTTTGGCGAATGTTGTACAAACCGCTATTGCGTATATGGATGTAGATTTTCTTTACTTTGCTCTACTCTAACCATTCTTGTATGCATTGAATATGTTTTCTCAAACCCTCGCAGGAGTACGGCCTGCAATGTATTTATGGATGTAAAGACTGGGAAATGCGAGTGAGTACCAACCAAACCCTGATGCAAAGTTAATTATGGAATTTTGTTTTCTTCCATAGATATCTCATATCTGGGCAAATTAGACTGACCTCCCATTAGGTATGCATTTAATACATTATTCCCTATTGTTCTAGAAATAACAATGACTTCCCTCAAAGTTTAACCTTGTAATTAAACTCCAATCAACTGTTAGGTTGTCTAACAGAATGCGCTGATACCACAGCATGAAAGTACATGGAATGCCATATTTAATCCCGATTCTTTATTTGCCACTCTTACTCATTTTGACCACCGTCTCATCTCTCATCACAAAAATGGCATGACAGTAGCTTGAAGCAAAGAACTTCTAGAGGGGAAAAAGTTTCAACTTCTATTTTCTATTTTTAAAAAAAATAAAAATCTGGGCTGTTGATTGTCCAGAACTTTTTTTTTTTTTTTTTTTTTGCGTTTGAAAAGGTCTTTAGGTTGATGGTTTCTAAGTTATGTGAGGATGGTTTTGAGAGTTGGGTTGGATGGTAAAACAATTTTACTAAAACTCAATAACTTGGTTCAGGCTGGTGTAAGTTGGAGTGCTGCATTTGAGGGTGGAAGGGATAGTGGAGCGAGGGAGGGTTGCTGGTGGGATGGAGGCAATTAGATAATAGTATTTGGTAATGAGGGTAATAAGGTAATATGTTCTTTTTAGCTAACTTTGTTAGGAGACAACTAGTAATAAGGGAGATCCGTGTAATTTTCCAAATGCGAGGAGGAGACACGTATTAAATGTAAACCTCAAAAGTATCATGACGTGATCATATGTCTGAAACAGGACAAGGACGAAGACAAGGATGAGGATGACAATAAAGCTCTTTCTCTTGCACTTGCTCTCAAGGAACTCAAGTTTATTGTGGAATCTGTATTTGAAATTCATGAGCTACCTTTAGCTATGACGTGGGTCCCTTGTAGTACGTGCGACCATTTATTTCGAGGCAAACACCTATTCATGGAAATTGACCTATTCGGTGATTTTTCTTCTCGGGAGGAGGTCAAAGCAGCGCTAAAAACATGTCATTTAAGAAAGGGGCAGGTTACTGGGAGGATACTTTCATTTCCTAAATTGTCATACTGCTCGGATGTAAAACAATTCAGCATAGCTGAGTATCCCTTGGTAATCGACTCCCGTCACTTGGATTTAAGCGGTTGCTTCACAATGTGCTTGCAGAGCAGTTGGACTGGAAGTAAATTATACGTACTAGAGTTTTTCTTGCCACCGATTAGCGAAGACGGTGAGAACATACTGACCAAATTGAGCTTGATATTGCGTACGGTGGAGGAAAAATCCAAAACTTTTAAGCCTGCTTGTAGCCAAGAATTCGGGGGAGGATTAGCAGTTGAAGTGATTGATTTTCCGAATGGTCAGAGAAGTCATTCCCGTAAAATGATTGAAGCTACAAGATTTTTTCCTACTTTTGATCCCTTAGAGGATGGAGGAGGTACGTTGCAGCTGGATCAACCAGATCAGCCATCAATGGATGCCGTAAACAGTCGAATGAATGTCGTCGGTGAAGCACAAAACTACAATTTGCCTAGTGTTGAACCCTTACAGAATGGAAAAGTGGCGACGCAGCTAGACTCATCTGATCAGTCGTCAATGGATCCTGCAAACAATGGACAGGATGCATTAACTGCAAAACGAAACATCCTTGAGGTTACTAGCTCAGAAGAAAGCAAAAGAAAGACGCAAAAAATAGAACACAGGAAAAGTGGGTTTAAAATTGAAGTTTCGTTTGAGGATATTATTAAATGTTCAAAAATGAGTCGTGCCGATGCTGCAAGGAAACTTGAAGGTAAAAGTACACTCTCAAAATTTAAAACTTGGAGTTTTCTTCTTATCCTGATTTTAATTTTTAATCTGACAGTATTTTTATATGGTAATTGTTGGGCTTTTGGCATAATAAAGCAGAAGGTTTTTTAGTCTATAAAGCAAAAGGTCTTATCTGAAAATTTTGTTTTGCAGTTAGCATTTCTACGTTGAAGCGTCTCTGTAGGGATAATGGTATCAATCGGTGGCCACCTCGCAACATGAAAACGGTCCATTCCCCTCGGCCCTTGCCTTTCGAAAATCAGGAACAAACTCCACGACTAAGTCCCGATTTGCCTTCGAATCAAGTCTCAACTCAGGAACAAACTCCAGGACTAAGTTCTGATTTGCCTTCGAATCAAGTCTCAGCTAGTGTTTTACGCATAAAGCCAGCATGCCAAGATGAGGATCTGGTGACGATTAGGGCAGAGTATGGAGATCTTATGATAAAGTTTCGGCTGTCTTTGTTGTCTACATTAGTAGATTTGCATCAAGAGGTGGCTAAGAGGCTAAATCTGGAGGCTGGTAGTTACTTTGTCAAGTATAAGGACGAGGACGATATGTTGATTTTAATAGCTTGCGACGACGACTTACAAGATTGTGCGCGCTATTTTAGATCGGTGGGTAAAACTCCGATTGTGGTACAACTTGTGCCAAAACGGACTTCATAGCTGGGGCTGGGGCTGGGGCATACTGTGGCCTGTGTTCTTTGTTCTAACAGGTTGGATACATATGCATCTATTCTTTGAATGCCCTTATGCTATAGGGTTGCGGAATATTTGTTGAGGAAATGTCTGTTTGCTAGGGACGACCCAAAGGAATTGAGGAGGAAATCAACTGGCCTATTCCCATTTTAAAGGGTCTTTTCTTTCTTGTAGGGCTCTCAAGGATATTGCCTTGTCCATGTTTCCCAATTTCAGTCTAATGAATTACTTTACCCAAAAAAAAAAAAAAACCGTCAGCCAAAACAGCTAACAGCCTATTACCCCACTCATTCACTATTTTGAGTACTACTAATTAATCATTTATTCATATTGTGTGTTTGTTGTAAGCATTTGAGGGGACTATCTAGTTTTTGGCTCCATTTTTTTTTAACTGCGTTTTTTGGCTCTATTCAGGGCCTACTTTTAGGCTCCCTTCTTCCCAAATTGCTTGTTCGCTACGCAAAGTCGTGCAATTTTCAGATCAAATTTGTAAAATAAAAAAATACTATGATATACCCGTTATAAAGAAGGATGTACTATATTTTCACTCGGTCCCCCTATATTATCTAAAGGGTGCGCTAGACTGTCTTTTCTTTCCATCAGAGGTGAGGGGCAATTTCTGTTAAGGATTCTTCTTAACTTGTTATTTCTTTTGTAATTGGAGGTCTTGTTTCTGCTGTAATTGGGTAGGATGACGTCATGTAAATGTGTGTTAGTTGGAGGTAGTTACAGCAGGTCCAGGTCAGCAATCCAAGTGATGTCTTGGGGAACCAATTAGATGCGTGCATCAGTTTGTATAAAGGGAGGTTTTCTCCCCTTCTTTCAGTAGCGAAAAAAAATAAAATCAAATCAAGATTCAATGAGAAATAACTCAGTTTACATTTCTGTTTTTCTCTCTCTCTAGATTGTAGAATTTTCATATGGTATCAGAGCTTTAAAGACGCAAGTCTGAAACGATCGATCCTGGAGATTTAGATTCTCGTGATTTCAAGATCAAGATCAAGAACAGATACAGGAAAATTAGTGACAGCTTCATCATCTTCAATGGCTGAATCATCATCCTCAGTTACCTTACCGTCATCTCTGGCGTTTCTCGTTTCCAACTTTCATTCGTTAGTCACAATCAAACTTGAAACTGGAAATTATCTTCTCTGGAAAACTCAGGTAATGAATGCTCTTTGTGCGAATGGATACATTGGTTATCTTGATGGATCAATTCCTTGTCCTGAGTCTACAATTAGGGATTCATCCAATAACTCAGTTTCAAACCCTGCATTTCTTCTGTGGACCTTGATTGATAACCAATTACCGTCATGTGTGACTGCTAGTTTGTCTGCTGCTACATTACCTCACGTTTTAGGGCTCACTCACGTTTCTCAAGTTTGGAGCTCTCTTGAACAAAGATTTAACTCACTCACAAAGTCTCACATTCATGAATTGAAAAGTAGACTCTATAATGTTCAAAAGACTGGAACAATGGAGAATTATATAGATGAGATCATAAATTACAAGCAGAGGCTTGAGGCAGTGGGACATCATGTTGATGATGATGATCTGGTGTTCTATGTTTTAAAAGGTCTACCTCCTGAATTTAATAATGTCAAATCTGGTTTACGAATGAAAGGAGATGTTACATTTGATGAGTTGACATCAATTCTTCATGCTGAGGAGGCTCAAATTCACAGAGATGAGGGAATTAGTTCTGCAAAAGTATTTGCTGCAACACAGAATTTGAGTCTTGGACCTAACCAGACTAGTTCTCCTAAATTTCAAAGTAATCCTGGTATTGATGCTATTCCTGTGCCACATGTACCAATCTTCTCAAGTTCTCAGAACCAAGGGATACCAATGTATCAGGGTTTACAGGGACATGGACCTTATCATCCTCAGCAATTCTTCACTAACAAGAATGTGAACTCTAATGGTAGTTACAACAAGGGAAAAGGAGTTAAAAGCACAGGATTTGGTCAAAATCAAAGACAGGCATGTCAGATTTGTGGCAAGACAAATCACACAGCCTTTTACTGTTACCATAGACAAAACCTTCAGTTTCAACCTCCACCTTTTATGACACCTCCTACTGGACGACCAATGACTTCATCATGGTATAATGGTGGTTCTGTAAATCAAGGACAGTACTCTGCAAATCTCACACCACAAGCTAATGTGATCACTTTTTCTGGGAACAGTGGGACAGGAGGGCCCTACTATGGACCCTTGGTTACTCCTAATCGTTGTGACTTTACAGCTTTCTCACAGTCTCAGACTACTCAACCTTTTGTCAATGGGTCTACAGGGATCTCTCAAAACGTTTCACAGCCTTCTGGATATTATAATTGTCCAGTTGCAACTGTGGCTACAGGTCACTCTTCTAACTGGATATTTGACAGTGGGGCTTCTACTCATATAACCAATGATCTGAGCAATCTTACTCATCACCAGCCTTGTTCATCATCAGAGGGAGTTATTGTTGGCAATGGCACCTCTCTACCTGTCACTTTTTCTGGTAAAGGTCTTCTTCCAACTCCAACCACTCAGTTTCATCTTAATCACGTTCTTCATACCCCTACTATAACACATAATCTGTTGTCAGTACACCAGTTTGCCAAAGATAATAATTGTTATCTTGTTTTTGATTCTAATGGCTATGTCATTCAGGACAAACGAACTCTACAAACTCTACACAAGGGGCCATGTCTTCAAGGTCTTTATCCACTCAAGACCTGCTCTAAAGCCTCTTCTCTGTCATCTCAATCTTGTGCTTTGACCAGTCAAGTGAACTCTTCTTCAGCTACTGTTTGGCACCAGAAATTAGGCCATCCTAGTGAGCCTTTATTTCTGTCCTTAATAAAGCAGTTTCAGTTACCTGTTAATAAGCCATATGGTGTGACTTGCTTTAGTTGTAATGTTGCTAAAAGTCACAAGTTGAAATTTCCTTTGTCATCTAGCATTTCTTCTGCACCTTTTGATCTTTTACATATGGATGTGTGGGGGCCTGCCCCTATACCCACTGTTCAAGGATTCAGATATTACCTACTCATTATAGATGATTTTAGTAGGTATTCCTGGCTTTTTCCTCTTCACTACAAGTCTGAGGTTAAAGTTACACTTACTCAATTCAAGGCTTATGTTCTTAATCAATTTCATTTTTCTGTTAAGGCTGTAAGGTCTGACAATGGAGGGGAGTTTGTTAACAATTACTTGAATCAACTCTTTCTCATTTCTGGTATCATTCATCAAACCACATGTCCTCATACACCTGAACAGAATGGGGTAGTGGAGAGGAAACACAGGCATCTTATTGAAACAACTCTCACCTTGTTAACTCATGCTCAGATGCCTACAAAGTTTTGGCTTGAGGCATTGATAACAGCAGTTTACCTAGCCAACAGGTTACCCCATTCTTCTTTGAATTTTCAGGTTCCATATGTTATTCTTTTTCACACTACACCTGATTATTCTTCTCTAAAACCATTTGGTTGTGCTTGTTTTCCTTGGATCAAACCTTATACTTGTCATAAACTTCTTCCCAAGTCAGTCACTTGTGTTTTTCTTGGTTATTGTTCTACATCTAAGGGATATCGGTGTTTTGATCCTGTTAGAGATAGAGTGTATGTCTCACGACATGTTAAGTTTGACGAAACATGTTTTCCCTATTCTCAACTTAAGGATTCTTCTTCTTCCTCTACTTCATCTTTCTCCACTTTTCCTTCTATTTCATCCTTTGATATTTACCTTACTTCTTTTGAAGACATTGATATTAATGTCCCACATACTTTGTCATCTAGTTGTACTGATTTGTCTTCTCATCTTGTCTCTGTTTCTAACACACCTCATACTACTACTTCTGTGCCTCCTACTTCTACATCTACCATTACTACTTCCATTCCCACTGCACCTACTTCATCTGTTGCCAGTCATCCCATGATTACAAGAGCCAAAGCTGGCATCTTCAAACCTAAACACTCTATTTCTCTTCTTACTACCATTTCTGCTTCTGACACTGAACCACACAGTTTTCAAGAGGCTGTTCAACATTCTGTTTGGCAAAAGGCCATGGCAGAGGAATATGAGGCTCTAGTTAAACAAGGGACTTGGGTTCTAGTTCCAGCCCCTTCTCATTGGTCATGTCATTGGATGTCAGTGGATTTTTCGTATTAAAAGGCATTCTGATGGCTCAATAGCACGATACAAAGCTCGACTAGTGGCTAATGGTAATCAACAGGCTGCTGGTCTTGACTTCACTGAGACATTTAGTCCAGTGGTTAAAGCTCCTACTGTAAGGGTTATTCTGAGTTTGCCAGTTCATCATCATTGGCCTTTGCGTCAACTTGATGTTTCTAATGCGTTCCTTCATGGTCATGTTTCTGAAGAGGTTTTTATGCGACAGCCACAGGGTTATAAAGATCCAAAGTATCCTAATTATGTGTGCAAGTTGACCAAAGCATTGTATGGTCTTCGACAAGCTCCCAGGGCCTGGTTCTCTTTGTTTTCTTCCTATCTTTTGGATATTGGGTTCAAGGCCAGCCAAGCTGATACATCTCTGTTTATTCATTCTACTACTACTGCTATCACTTTGATTTTAGTGTATGTTGATGACATCATAATCACAGGAAGTGACCTTTCTTACATCGATCATCTCATTGCTCAACTTGGGTCTAGGTTTGTCATGAAGGACTTGGGGGACTTACACTATTTCTTGGGAATTGAGGTACAGTCTACTGAGTCAGGTTTGTTTTTATCTCAGACCAAATATGCTACAGAGATTTTGGTAAAGGCTGGCATGGTGGATTGCAAGTCTAGTCCATCTCCTACATCTGCTAAAGTTTCTTTCGATATTTCAGACCCTCCATTTGAGGATGTTTCTTTGTTTCGTAGTCTGGTGGGTTCTTTACAATAGCTTACGTGGACCAGACCTGAGCTTGCTTACCCAGTTAACGAGGTTTGTCAGCATATGCATCAACCTAAAACCAGTCATTTTGGGGCTGTTAAACGTATCCTCCGATATGTAAAGGGTACTCTCTCTCATGGATTGCATTTCATCTCTAGTCCATTCTCTATCACTGCCTTTGCTGACTCTGACTGGGCCGGTGACCCTTCTGATAGACGCTCAACCACAGGTTTTGCGGTGTTCTTTGGGTCCAATCTGGTTTCCTGGTGTGCAAAGAAACAGCCCACAGTGGCCAGGTCTTCTACTGAAGCCGAATATCGGGCAATGGCCCAGACTGCTGCAGATTTGGTTTGGCTCCAGTCTTTACTTACTGAACTTTGTGTTCCTGTTTCACCTCCCCACATTCTTTGGTGTGATAATCGTTCAGCAATGGCTCTTGCTTCAAATCCTGTCTTTCACGCTAGGACGAAACATATTGAAATCGACTATCATTTTATTCGTGAACAGGTCTTAGCTAAGAAGATTGTGTTGTGTTACATTGACACTAATGCTCAGTTGGCTAACATTTTTACTAAAGGCCTTCCTGTTGCTCGATTTCAATGCTTGCGGTCCAAACTCTTGGTTGGTGCTCCACCCACGAGTTTGCAGGGGGGTGTTAAGGATTCTTCTTAACTTGTTATTTCTTTTGTAATTGGAGGTCTTGTTTCTGCTGTAATTGGGTAGGATGACGTCATGTAAATGTGTGTTAGTTGGAGGTAGTTACAGCAGGTCCAGGTCAGCAATCCAAGTGATGTCTTAGGGAACCAATTAGATGCGTGCATCAGTTTGTATAAAGGGAGGTTTTCTCCCCTTCTTTCAGTAGCGAAAAAAAATAAAATAAAATCAAGATTCAATGAGAAATAACTCAGTTTACATTTCTGTTTTTCTCTCTCTCTAGATTGTAGAATTTTCATAATTTCATCCTATCCAAGTTTATCTTCGTCGGAAGAGAGCATTCAGCACTTGAAGATAAGATCCATCCTTTTTGTTGAACAGTGGGAGCAACGCACCAAGAACATGAATTATTTTTCTTCGGTCCAGCTAAACATACCACAACACATGATTTTAATTGCACACAGTTCCGTAGGTGTGTGGTGTACATTGTAGTATCCCAATTTTAGCAATCTCATTCTGCCAACATGCATGTTTGTTGGCAAGTTGCGTTGTTTTTTCTCTCTCCAGTGGGGAGTTCGCAAACTGTCTGTTGGGGTAGCGTCTGCTCACTATATTTTCTTTAATGACTCTTTTTTACTCGACTCAATAGGCACAAACAATGGGTGTGAGAATATTTCTCTCGTCACAATAGGCATAAAGGGAAAATAAATGTAGCTTTTCGCAAAGAGAGGAAGATCAAATGACCAAATCACATCTTCCATAATATTCCGGATGATTATATGATACTAATATGCATATATCTATATATTACATATAGATGCCCATTTCTATAAAAAGGTTGCAGTCCCACCAGAGAACCCAAAGGAGAAAATAAGGGTAGAGGATGAGCCATGTGGCGTCATAGAATTTGGAACACATGCTACTTGTCCCTTTGGAGATTTCTATACCACAAATAGTGGTAGAACAAGGCTTTGGCATCACCTTTATTATGGCCAATAAAACGTGGCTGCTGCTTCTTCTTGTTGGAATGGAGGCAAAGTAACAGCAGTCTGATTCGTGGTAGAGTAGCCATGGAGTTCCTGGTCCACAAATGAGCCCTGCATCTGCTGCCGGTGGTTGAGGTGGTCGTGGCTGCCATCGTCAGTGGTGGCCTCGTCCATCGGTACCGCAATCTGACCATACAGAAACATGTCCAATGAGTATTCTCGGTTTTACACTTCGGTAACATACTCTTGCTTTTATTCTAATACATTTTTCATACCTCTTGTTGCGTAAACCGCTTCTTTTCGCTCTGTTCATTACCAGCAGTTGGTAAAAAAAATAAAATAAATAGAGGAAATATAGTAAAACATGGATGTGAATCCGGTAAAAGCTCATACTTATTTCGCGTTATCTGTCATAATAGTTTTATCAAGTTATGAATCTCGCATTAGCGTTGTACCAGTAGTTGATCTTCATGGGATGTTTTTCACATAAACGTACATAACATGTAACTTGTGCATTTTATTTTCACTAGAGATTTTATGTGAACTAAAAGCAACACAATTACTATATCCTGAGGTGGGAGCACGTTAAAAAATGGAAACACCGAGAGGATATATACACACACAATCACACACTGACTTTTATTGATAATCCACAAACCAAACTTACAATCACACAAACTGTTTTCACACTCACACAAACACTGGACTATCCCTCTCACACTCAAACTGTATATCTCTCTCTCTCTCTCTCTCTCACACACATAAACTGCACTCCCACACTTACAAACGTAAAATACAGACAATACTTAGAGGAAAACCAAACCAATCTCCACCACAGAGTTCTAAAAACACAAAACTACACAAATTGAATTCCACCAGCCCATTAGCTGGCATGGCCCTCTCTTTACTCTTGCTTACCAGTCTGTCTCTCAACCCCCACACATCACACATGCACAATTATGCTCTCAACATATCCCACCCTTTGATTTAGACAACTATGTTCGTATGCATTTCTAGTAGATAAATAGTTAAAACGAAATTTTCATGGCTAATTAGTCAAGAGGTTCTGTTAAGAATAATATAACCCAATTGGATGCGTGTCAGATTTGTGTCGGGGTGCCTAACAGTGTCTAACAACTAAAATGGGACCTTCTGTGTCATCTTCTTGGCAGCATTTTTTTTCCGTTTTTTCGGGAAGCAGAGCTCCATTCTTCTCTTGGGCAACTAGTATAAAAAGACCTCCTACCTGATGCCCGTGTAGAGCTGATAGCATTTGCACTGCACCCTTGCACTTTTTGTGGAGAGACTGTTCTGATGGCTCGAACTGCAGCATAGTACTGGAAGCGGATGAGACCAACCATCACAACAGATCACGACCTCGAACCAGGAAAAACCAAGTATTACTTTGACACTGGCAAAATGACTCCACGGCAAAATGACTCCACTAGAACAATGCCATATGTCATCAATAGACATTACAAGAGTGAATGAAACTATTGGCTCAATTGGATTCTCTCTCAATTCTCAAACTAGTCAGTTACTGCACGCTGTTTAAACTTCTGGTTGCTTTGTCAATATCTTTACTCAGCCTCATCAGGAAAAAATGTTTATTTTGGTGGTTTGGCTACTCAAACCAGCTATTTGGACTACAAATATCTTAACCATCAAGAACTTCCAGAACTGTCCTCTCTTCTCTGCCATTGTATGTGCATTAGAGGGTTAGTAGCGTATGTGTGACTTCAAAGTCACAGTTTGGCAGTGATGAAGTTTTAATAGGTCATGTGGGCTCTTCTTTGGACACCTAGAAAGACTTGAATTATGTTGTGAAGAAGACTTCATCGGCCAAATCGAGCATTCTTCCTGTGTCTTTTAGGCACCAAAAGTCTCTCTCTATGACTTTTGGTCTACCGAATCTAGACTAATGCAACAATACCAACAACAACTGGATCATCTAGGAAGGGAAAACTGTGTTTTGCCAGCCAAAAGATTCTGACAATTGTAGGATCTGAGAAACTACCATAAACAGCTCACACTAAGATAAAAGTAAGCACCATTCTTGCAGAGATTTACCCTGACTGAATTCAAGTTTTAAACAAATATTGTGTATGGATAATATTCAGTCCCAAGAATTTTTCAGGCCAAGTTAATCCAATTCTACCACTCGGAGATGCTGAAGGCCATTTGAATTGAAAGGTCATTATGTAGTAAGAGCCAATGTTACAAGGACTCTTCTACATTTGTGAAGTATCCAAGTCGGACACTTTGACACATGAAGGGTATGACACATCAGTCCACCAGTACGCAGACTGACACTCTCGTTCTATGCAAAAAAAAATGCTCTATATTAGTTCGTTCATCAGTTTAACCTAACAAATGAAGTAAGTAATAACTCCAAATTCTGTGTCCTAGTTTTCTTGAAGTTCAGAATTAGATGAATCAGACCAACACCTACCCGCACCCGAGTTTCATATAACCTAGGTTATAAATAAAATTATCCGTCTCCTTTTTTCTGGCCAACAATTTTCCATCTGGCATCTATGCTAAACACTTGATGTATGCATAGGGCCTTTTCCTCTTATTTGTGGTTGGAAATTCATAGGGAAAATTGTTCGCAAATGGGAAATAGTAGAATTAGTGCTGGAAGGATAGTTTTGTTTCCAGATTAAATTTTTACTTTATAAGTTTGTCAGCAATTGTTGTATGCAACTAAGCACTCGGCCCAAAGATTGTGTAGCTGCACTTGGGTGCAGTGAGGGTTCAAATCCTATGGAGAGGAAGTTGACACCCCAGTTAATGGGTTTGAAAGGGGTTTGGGTAGTATAAATGATAACATATGACAATAAAAAAGCAACTGCTTTATGCATATTCTCCTCCTGCAATTTCTACTTCCTTATTTGGTTGTAGTCACCGACTTTCCTGCTTTTCGTTC
Organism: Vaccinium macrocarpon; assembly: GCA_022606695.1. Taxonomy (NCBI): domain Eukaryota; kingdom Viridiplantae; phylum Streptophyta; class Magnoliopsida; order Ericales; family Ericaceae; genus Vaccinium; species Vaccinium macrocarpon. Next base: position 5,610,923 of record CM040172.1, on the reverse strand, counting down.
CGTTTCCTCTTGTTTTCTGTTTTATTTTCATGTTATCATTGCAGGCGCATGACTATATTCATGTTTCTCAAGTTCTATGACTTGTTTGAGACAGACATGATGGATCTTGGAGCAACACCCCTTACTCGTCCATTCAAATCAACATCTGATATCAAATCTCTATACCACCACATTCGAATGCATATGCCATGCCTGATGAAGTGCTTAGACAGAACAGATGGGCATATCCTAAGCACTTAAAGTCAAGCTCATAGGTATAGAACAAGAACATTTTTGCAATGGAAGAATGTTAGGTTTATTATTAAGTTAGGTGGTCAAGATTTATAGGGATAACGTACCTTTTCATGGAGAGCCGTAACAGATTTCATCATAAGCCGTGACTGCAAAAAAAAAAAAATTGTGATGGATGAGCATCGCCTTTTTTGGGCAAGCAGCTTTTGTTTTTCTTCTCAAAGTGTTACTTTCAAAGCCACGTGCACTATTTAACTCTCATCAGGAAAACTAAAGATTCTAAAGATGTTCTTTCAGCCACCACGAGGGACTCACAAACAGTATCAGTTTTTCTCTTTTATTCTTTTTCTATTCTTTTTTTTTGTGTGGTAATCTTCTCTCTTTTTTTTAAGTTGTTATTTTAATCAGTTACAGGCATTAGTATCTCATGTTTAAGTGCTTATAATCATTTTCTGAAAATGAAAAGAAGAAAATGTAAATTTTTAATCAGAATATGTCGCTAACCTTTCTCGTCTTGGTTTGGCGTAGTATGGCATCCAATTTGTGCTCCAATTGAGTGAGCTCTGTCACATCAAGCTGATCAACTTTATGTTCTTCAAGTACCCTGCATATAAAATTGAAAAAATAAATTCCTATACGAATTCACAGTGGGGAAAGACGTTGTGAGCACATTAAGGCAGTGCTAGAATTGTTACCTGTGGAGAATAGGTAGTAGCTCAGTGCCATTCCATAGATCCATATGTCCGTCATTAAGCTTCTGCTAGCATAGCAAAAGACAGAAAAAAGTGAATCAGAGATCCATCAATCCTTTATTTCATGTATATGAGGCACTTATGATAGAAAAAGGTGAATAAAAATTAATAGTTGCGCAAACATAATAGAAATTGACATCCAAGTTTGATGCTAGATAGTTCCCATTTAAGCTGTTTCTCCAATTTGTCATTTCAACCGCAAATAATTTCGTTTTGCGCTAATTGATAGGACTGATTATTATGACAAACTTAGTAACTTATGCTTTTGACAAAGTGTGACACACCAATATGACATGTACAACGGTGTTCCATCCTAACCATGGAAATATCCCTGAAAAAGAACTTGGTGGGAAGGGTTTTAACTTTTAACTGAACTGTGCCAAGTAATTTTCTTACTCTTAACGGCAAAGGGGGCGAAATAAAAACCCTGTTACCCTTTCAGTTAAAAAAATAAAATAAAAATGCTAACTTTTTAAGTACATAACCTCAAGTTACAACTGAATGCTGGTAGTATCGTCAAGTTTGTTATTGAAATATCAAACTTTAACTACGTAAGGCACAAAACCCTCTAAGCCATTGAATTTGGCAAACCACATAGAGGGTCAAAGATGCATCTCAATCAGATGGCTGAGTTATTTCCAAAATATATCTTTGCTCAAGAACAACAAATTCTTTCAACTTTGGAGCTCAATCATTTGTCCAACCTCAGATTCTTGACTGCTCCTGGCTGCATCTCCGTGGATCTGGTAGCACTCCAAGATTCTTCTCAAACTGCATCACAAGGGAATATCATATAGTAAATCTAGCAAACAAAATCCAAAAAATATAATGAAATTTTATAACAGTCAGTAGCATCTCCAGCCCTTGCTCCCTTTTTGGACTCAAATACAAAATTTCAGTAACAACTCCTCAAAACCCACTCTGGTCATTGACTCAAATGTATACTGAAGTTAACTTTACTTGATTACCATTTTTACGCCTCTCAAGTTTACAATTATGCCATTAATGAAGCTTTTATTCAAATTTATGTTTAGATTTGAATTTGCACATTGGAATTTTTCATATCAAATGAACATTTCACTCTAATCCGAGCAAAGCATGCCATAGGCTGAGAACGCTCAAATCACAGTCCATATTTGAAAACAACTTTTTCTACAGAAGATCACGGTACGGAAAAACGGGAAACGTGTCACACCAACCATTTATTACTCTAAATAACTTGAATCAAATTATTTTAGCCCATGTTGTTAGAGTTCCAATATGTGAATTGATCCTGCAAAGAATGACAAGTATCATAGCACAACCCTCATCAAGAATCTGCACGAGTCTAGGAGCTATCCTATACGCAACAATAAATAGTATTCTTTAAAGATGTTGAGAGTGGGTAGGTACCTATCGCCAGAGCAGAACTCGTAAAGCTTGCCTCTGCCGGAGAAGACGAAGAGAGCAATCTCGACGTCGCAAAGCACGGACAACTCTCGAGCTTTCTTCATCAATCCGCTTCTTCGCTTCGAGAATGTCACCTGTCGACTACTCTTGTCTTCGATTGGCTTCAACTCCACCTTCCTTCTCCCCATTTCCCTCTCTCTCTCTCTCTCTGAAAATCCTAACCCTAGATCGCCGTATTCACTGAAATTAATCTTTGATCGGTTTGATTTTGGAGCGAAAATGGAAGAGGTAACGAATTTGTATAATACGGTTCCAGTGGCAACAGTGGCAAAGTCGTAGATATGAGGACCGTTTTGCGGGGTGACACGTGTTTTGATACGATACGACGACCCCACCAGTTGATCCGTAGCCCAAGAGAGATTTTGATACGCCAAGCATACCCTACGGCCCACAAGTTGATTCATGGCATGGCATAAGGTTTTTTTCTGTCTTTTCGAATCTTTATAGGAGTAATTTTTTTAAAAAAATAAAATTAACGAGGTTCCAATGCTTGGAGATTTCAAACATAAGACCGTAGGAAGAAACAAGTTCTTAAGATTGAAGTCTTGACTATCAGACAAACCATTGGAATTGATTAAACGTGTAGTGATTCCTAGAAAAATAATTAAAAGAGTCTAGTAATGTATAAAATCAGTTTTATTAATGGAGAAAATTATGATTATATCGATTATCTCATGCAATTACGTCAGCGACAATAGTAGTGATGGAGATGGTAGAGGTGTGAGTTGCGGTGTGATGATGATTGTGACAGATTTCATGACGTGACGGTTGTTGTAATTGTGAGGTGGTGGCAGGTGGTGGTACATGTTGGGGATGGCTTAACCATAAAGTCAGTTATCACATTCAATCTAAATACCCCGCGCACCTTTGCCAAATGCTTCAAGAGCTTTTTCCATGTTCCTATTAGAAATGATTTGGTGTCTTACTTGGGTCTTCCTTGACAAAGCTTGTGAAGCTTTGGCAGGTTGGATATCCTTCACCATTTTGCAAGGAGAAAATCAAACCTTGATCAAATCGGTCTTGTCTACCGTTTCCCTTCCTCCTATAAGCTTCCTTTACCAATAGACAACAAGCACAATGCTATTTTTGGTCTGCAACTTTCCGGTGGAAAGTTGGCGATATAAAGCCCTTGCACTAGTTATCATGGAAGAAAGTTTCAACTTCTAAATTTGAAGGGAGTTTAGGTATTCGTGACTTTCCTCTCCTCAATCAGGCTTTCTTGGCTAATAAATTTTTGGCGAATTCTTAAAAATCCTTCTCTTCTTATCTTGTTACAAATCCTTCTTCCAAGATATAGTTCCAAAGTTGAATTCGTCAAAGTCAGACCACATCCAAAATCCTTATGGGCATGGAAAAGCAATCTTTTATGGAAAGACCTAGTTGCCAACCATATCTCATATATGGACTATGGGGAATGGAGAATCCATCAATCTTTTCTATGACATATAGATTCATGCATGCGAAAAGCCTTTTAGTCATCTTATCCCTTATGATGGTTCTGACTCTCTTAAAGTGTATTATCTCTTGTGTCAAATTCCCCCCCGGCCCTTCGTGGGAATGCTTCACATGTTTCCTTCTATCTTGATCGTGAAGATTTTAGCTATTCAGTTTCCAATTGTTAGTTGCCCAGATCAATTGTTTCGCATCATACACCTTCTTGAAATTCTCATTTTGAACGGGCTACAGATATATCACTCCACGATAAACAGAGAAACAGCTTCCCACCCTCCATCTTCAATGGGCGAGGGATAATGTTCTTTTATTAAAATTCATCTTGGTCCGCCAGGACTAGTTTGAAAAATCAGGCTCCAAGTACTTACAGGAAATTTCCATGTTTTATTGGTCAACCATATCAGCCACTTGGCTCCCTCGGTGGGTGGATAATCTCCATGTGGATGGAGCTTGGAAGAGGATAACACTTGGAGTCACTTAGGTTTCTCTGCCAGCCTTTCGATGGTTTTGGTCAAATAGGTTGCTAGATCGGGCCTCGGGCTACATTCTAGCCCCTTTCAAATCGAATTTCTAGCTAGATCGATAGCAATTAAATGATCTTGCATCATTTTTTCACTACAGTTCATCTTTTCACTAATTATTTAAATACACTGATGCAGATTGGAGGAAAAATATGTTTTTATTGGGCAACCTCAGAAAGGAGATGTAAGCTTTCTTCTTTTAGGATCTCAAAGGTGCAACGTAGAAATATCCACCATGCCCACTACTTAGCAAGGAGGGCTCTACCTTCATTTCTGTAGCATCCAATTAAAGGAGAACAACAATTTTTTTTTTTTGGAGGTCTCAAGACATTGCCTACATAAGAGCAACTCAAGCCCTAAACCTTTTTTTCCCTCAAATTTGTTCAAAAATCAAAGTAAACTTTAATTTGAGATCACCTTCCTGCCCTTTACTCAAATTTCAAGCCTTAGCCGCCGATTGTTGCTATATGCCGCCTTCCACTACTAGAATTCCAATCGCCTAGCTCCATCACTAAGATTGAAGCCGTCGAGCTTTGAAACCACCACCACCGCCTACCACCACCAATGTCTGAAACCACCATCGATGTTGAAACCACCACTAGCTTTGAAACCACCACCAACGCCGAAACACTTTCGACCTACACCGATTTCGCTGACAACTGCCTGCAACAACCACCGCTTACCACCGTAATGTAGCCGTTGGAAATTTGGTTTAGAATTTGAGTCTCCCCAAATTTGGGGAAAAATCTGAGTATGGATTTGGGTCCACGATTAGAGCAAGATTTTGAGGGTTTTTTTTTCTTCCTCAAATTCAAATTTGCTGATGAGTTTGAGTTAGGGCTGAAGCTGCTCTATCAAACCTTTTGGACCATCCATCGGCACTCTTTTTTCTTTTTTCCTTTTTCATAATCACACATGACGAACGTCTACCATGGTGAGTTTCATTTTCCACCACAAATTAGATTTTATGTATGATATTCTTATGTGATTCAAAAGAGGAGGAAAAAACAAACTGTTGGATTGAAAGATTTGAAACAACTTGCTTGGAATCCATTTTGGAGGCCCCTTACTCCACTCCTTTTTTTATATTTTATTTATGTTATTATCCAAACATGAATCAGTCGCCTTCTTATTTTCATAGACGCATGTTCATGTTCAATAGCTGCCGTAGAATTAGAATTTAGAATCTACACACAAGCTAGAAAATGCAAAAGAGGGTACACTTTTTGAGAGGGAAAATGGAAAGCATCACGAAATATTTTCCACACAGTTGCACTTTTGAAAGCTTCCTCAGCCCATTCATCATCCTTTCCCAGACCTTTTTCCCACTTTATTCTCCACTTTTTCTGAAGGAAAAGTGCAAAAGAAAAGGTGGGAATTCCGAAATGTTCTACACAAAGTGCACTTGCTCGGCTTACATGGAATTTCCACTTTTTTTTATCTCATAATCAAGGGAAACAATTCACATGGGAATTTCATTTCCTTTGGACTAGGGATGGGCATGGGGACGGATCAGGGCCGGAGACTACTATCTCCACCCCAATTCCCCAAACCCTTTACTCATATCCATCCCCTATCCAATCTCCAACGGGGATTTATTTTTATCCTCCATCCCCGCTCCAAACGGGAAACAGGGATACCCACGGGGATTTCGGGGATCCAATCATTTTCCCTATAGTAACAAGTAAATAGTTATAGAAGCCCAATTACAAATCATTTTCCCTAAAATCCAATCACTGGGCAAACCCTGAGCGTGTAAAACTACACGTGTTTGTAGAACAACATAAAGAGTGCAGAAAAATAAAAATTATGTAGAATTCTTATGTATATTCATGACATTAATTAAAATTGATTAAATGCAACATGGGTTGTTTAGTAGATAGCATACATAATTGTTTCACAGGAAAATAGACTACAAGTTTACAATTCACTGTTGATATGCCCAGGAAACATTTTTAAAGATTGTACTACTAGATATTTTTTGTGTAATCAATCACATGAAGAATCATTTTGATTGCAACATATATGTTAAAATGCCATTGCAGTTGATGAAAATGCTTCAATTACCAAACCAACCTTATGCACGAGGAAGGAAATTTTGGTGTAACCCCATATATATTGCAGAAAATTCAGTGAGACCCCAAAGTTTCATAATTCATGAATAGACCCCTATATTTCGGAGATTCGGGGATGGGGCGGATCGGGGACGGAGCGGAGCGGGGCGGGGACGGATCGGGAAACGGATTTGGAGCGGATTCGAGGCGGTGACATGCATATCTCCACCCCCTATCCAATCCCCAAAAATTTTCAAAAAAAATCTCCATATCCTATCCAATCTCCAAACAGATCTCCACATTGCCGATACGTTCGGATCGGAGATCAAATCGGATTTGGACGGGGCGGATGAAATGACCAACCTTACTTTGGACCAACTTTTGGTCCAATAGCAGTGCTCAATCACCAGTACATGATCTGGGTCAAATGTGCCCAGGTCCAACATTTTGGGAGGATACTAAAATTGCATATATTGGGCCTAGGCCAACTCGCAAAAGGCTACAGTGATCAATGGGATAGTGGATACTGGACTTCTATTTTAGTACATTTTTGCGTTATAGGTGTTTGGATGGAGGTACCGAGGATGAGTTAAGGGAAAATGAATTTTTGGTTTTTGGGTTTAGAGAAAAGAAGTGAGAAGTAGGGAGAGAGGAACTCTTTGACTTCTTATTTTTCATTTTTCCCATTTTGGTTAATAAAAAGACCACATAATGTATTCTATACATATTTTTCAAACACTCAACATACTAGTAATACTTTCTGGTTATAATCTAAAAAATCTAAAATGTAAAAGGCAGAATGCAAAAATTAAAAAAAAAAAAAAAAGACTCCCTAATACTCCAAAAAAGTGAAATTTAGGGTGAGTTTGGCCTAATTTTTTGTGACTTTTTTTGCAGCTTCTTTTTTATTATTTTCTCTTAATCTAATCAAATTTGGGTCAAATTTTCGCACACATATTTTTTCGACTTAATGAGAGGATATAGACCGACTTTTTAGGTATTTTTTTTGTCGTATTATCTGAACTTTTTAAAATTTGATCTATATTTTTATTCTTTTTATTTTATTTTATTCCTTACGCCAAGTCTTACAATGTAAAAATATCAAAACTAACGTAGTGAAAAATCACCCTTAGTTAAGGATGACATTTAGGGCAAGTTTCCCATTTGCTAAAAAAGCTCACCACAAAGCCCCATTTGGTAACTTAGCTTTTAGCTAATTGGAAATAAAAATAATTTTAGCAAGCTAAACTCAATTTTTATGAGAAAACTCATTTTAGCAAATCGGAACACAACATTGGAGAATAGATGGGGAATTTTAATTAGGCATCCTCCTGTATCAATAATATCTTCCATCATAGAGAGTTTGAATGCTTATGATTACATCCTGAAATTGTATATTCAGACCATTATGCCCTTGTTGTGTATCAATAATGTTTTCCTTAAAGTAAATCTACATATATATGGCCAGTTACCCAAAAATTAGGATCTATTTATTGATTCATTTCCTCCCCAGATTCACTCACTCTAAAATCCCTAAAATCACTCATTCTATTCTATTGTTATCCTATAGCAGTTAGGACTTCATAAATCAGTACGGACATGGGTTTTACACCATAAAGCCGCCTATTCTTTTCATATTCTTTTGGATTTCACACTCTTTTATAAAAACTGTTGATCAAAACTGTTGAGAGTCCACTCTGTGTGGGCCGTTGGGCTTAGGCCCGATGGAGTAATTTAGGGTTTTATTGTATCTCTATAAATACTTTGTGATGCCTAGGTTATGAGTGTGGAAGTACAATGGAGAGAGAGGCAGAGAGTGTGAGAGGGGGGCCGGTTGTGGCTCCCCGGGGAGAGAGATACACGAGAGAACTGGTGAGGTTTCATTATTATGAGATGAGAGTGTGAGTGTGTAACACAAAAGTCATGGATTTCCTTCAGATTATAGTGAAACCCCCCTCCCCGTGGATGTAGGTCTGATTTGGCCGAACCACGTATATTGTGTATCATGTTTTTCTCTTAATTTTACTATTTCTATGCGAGAGGTGCTTGTTTGGGCATAACAAGCTAAGAGCTCCAAAATGATCGTGTGTTGCATTTTCTTTGCACTTCTGCTGGAATTGGGGGATGGTGTTGTCCCTAAAAGGACAATATTCATGTTGTCCCAATTTGGGCCGTCCGTGCAGGCAATGGATGACTCAGATTTGTTTGGTATTAGATGGTTCGGATGTGATCCGAGCAACTACTGGAACTCATTTGTCTTTCTGTGTAAGAGAGTAGCGTAGTACTTCGATAGAGATAGAGATAGGGTTTCTTCTTTTTGATGGACTATGGTTGTAGCAAATCGTCGAAATACTAAGTGAAAAATTATCGACACACATGGCTTGTGCTCATACTCTTTGTGAGTAATTCGTTTTTTCTCCTTTTCATCGCAGCCAGAGCTTTACTTAGTTTGTTTTGCCTTGTATCTTTTCAATTCGCTGAGATTAACAGCAAGGGAAAAAGTTATTTCCGGACTGCATATTGTGATTATTGTCCTCCGGCTCAATTCGGTTTTCTCATATCTTGCTTTTTCTGTATATCAAGGCATCCAGCAACCATTGCTGATCAAGGTCAGGTCAGTAACCCGTTAAATATGCAATCAAAGTAACAGCCAGCGTCGCTGATTGCGGAAATTCTGTTAACTACTGTACAACCCTCCCTCCCAAATGTAAGGGTCTGTTTGGGCTGAAATAAAAGTACTATAATATGGAAAGTGAAAAGTGAAGTGCAGGAAGGAAATTGTTTACTGGATCAGAAAAGTTTCAAGAAAATGATGATGAAATCTAGTAGCAGTAGAATAATTTTAAGTAGCATGGCATTGAAAAACGGCAATGGAACTTTTTGATCCCAGAGAAGAGTAAAAAACTAGTCAGAGTTGAGGCAACATGGGCAACATCGGTAATTGAGATAATTGTCGCCCGCTTTCCACGGGAAACAGATTCCCATGCGTGTTTGGTGGGAAACCAAAAAGCTGAGTCTAAAGCCCAAGGAAAATACACTACTATTATCTCTTTTACTTTCCAGCATATTCGACCATCGTCTTACTAATCAAACAGACCTTTGTATTTTCGCCAGCTAGAATGTGAGTACTGAAAATACCATATTGAAAAACTAAGCCTAAATACACAAGGTTATTTAGAAACAGAAATGTAGAAATTATCAAATGAGTATGACGAGAAAGGAAATCAATCAATATCATTAAAATTACAGTCACCAAGAATCAAAGAAAATCTGTTCAGGGAAAGGAGAAAAACGAATTGTAGAAGGCAAATAGCTACTTCCAGGAAAATGGAAGCACCTGTGAGGCTCTTTTTTCCAGCAGATCATCAGGTGCAACTTGAAGTAACTGGATACGAAGATCGGCTCCATTGCTTTCCTGAGGAACCAAAAGTGGAGGCTCCTCCGCTCTAGATTGTGAGTATTGAACTAGGTCAACATTATCCAAGCCGATTCCAGTCGATTGGTCGGGATAATGAATCACATCCAAAGCCTGTGTCCGATGTGATGACAGAAGAGAGCGAGCACGCTTGGAATTGACACATTGAGTTAAATGGTCGGACAGTGTTTTCTGGTGGTGGTTCCTACCTATTTCGGGGCAAGCACTGGTATTGACAAGTCGATGGCTGGGGGAAACTTCAGGGACTGTTTGCTTTCTACTTTCAGGGTAGTTGGCGTTCGAGAACGAGAATCGTTTGTCTCCTCCATTGTATAGGCAGGTTATAGAATTAGGGATAATACTTTGTTGATCAGTGGAGTGCAAGTCATGGCGGTGCTTAGTACTTCTGGGCCATGTGAGAATAGAATCAGCTGTGGAGGTTGGACACGCTTCTGGACCACTAAAACATAGAAGTCTCGCACCTAGATTTTCAGACAACATCAAAATAACATATTTGAGTCAGAAACCAAAGAGTTTCAATAACAATAAACACGTGAGATTATAGTTTATGATCCTTTCCCCATTATATGAGAATGTATTCAGCAATCTACCCTAGTTTTAACTGCCAAGGTGGATTACTTGTTTCAAGTGGATATAACTAAAAAAATCTGCCATCCATGGTGCTGAAATAGGACCCATCAACAGAATAACCATGAACCAGAGATGAATATTAACCTTGTGTAGTTGTGTTCATCGATTCCTAAACCAAAACACAAAATAATAGATACGATTCCATGTCTAAGCAATAGTTAAGTTGTGAATATTGAGGTGTAAGAGGTGAGAGGAGTTTGAGAACAACTCCAATCTCCCACTTTGAAATGTGAATGAACATAACCGACCACACTCTTACTGGTTCATGTATTTGAGTCCACTGCACCGGAGCCCAATTCAATGCACCATAGAATTGGTCTCAACATTTGATGAAATCAATCTTAAACCGATACTACTGAAATGCAGCATAAGGGAACCAAGATATTCAAGTAGATGGAGAGGGAAACAACCACTCATAAGTCATAACCCTTTTAAGGTAGCAGACTAAAACAATTAATTATCACTTCAAAGGAATTGTGACAGAGTTTGTGTTGAAAATGAAACATAACATTACATCTTATTTTTATGATTAACCAGTAGTGATGTTTGAAAAAAACAGATTAACAGAGGTGAGAACACATCAATAAAGATAGAAAAGAATCCAAACCTTGGTGATTGGACCAAAAGCTCCCAGAACTCATGTGGAAGGCTTCTGGCTGAGGTTTCCTCCGACGTCGGTTGTGACCATCAAGGCGTTTTCTGCAACTTCGCTTCTTTTCGTCAAACTCCCCAATAGCTTGGAATCTACAAAATGACAAATCTACATGGTTCAAAACTTATCCGGAAAGACAGTAGGTTACAACTGCCAGGGGTTTCAAAAGGTCAGAGTACTACGGCACATAAACCCTTAGGGTTTCAAGTAGTTTAGCTTCAGAACAGATCTACTGTATTTGAGAGTCTATTTTGATACAATTTTAAGTAGATAGTTCTGACATGAACGCCAAGGGAGTAGCTGCCCTCTATGGTCTATTGGTCAAAGGTGTAGTGAAAACCAAGAAATTATTCACCAAGAACACGTCATTGCTTAACACTATCAGATTATTAAGTCATTGCTTAACACTATCAGATTATTAAGGCTTTCCAGAAATGAACAACTAAAAAAAATATCGACAATCATTCATTGATATATGACCAATCAGCAAGTCATGCTTCCCCAATTCAAAAGCCTTTAGTGAGTTAAACAGTGGTATATCACTTTGACTGCTTCAGTATACATTGCATTTCATGTGGAGTATTCAACATAGATCTCCCCATGTATAAAAAGGTTGAAATGTTACGTATGTTACCAAACATACACCTTCATAAATTTATTTCCAGTCATCGGAATGTTGGCGAAACCAAGTGTTCTCAAAGGGGTGTCAAGGGTCAAGAAAAATGATGGCATCATCCTCGTATGAACAATAGTATGTCAATAGGTGTTATTTCATATCAACGCTTAGCCCTTGAACACATACAACCTCCAAAGAGCATCCAAAATTATAATACATGAACCAATGGAATTGCAACTTTGAAAACATCAGCAATCAGAGACTTGATAGCATTACAAGTCATATGCTTAACGTAAAACCAAATACCTTACCTAACACGCTTTTAATGCAACGAGTGAAAGCAAGTGCAAGTGAGGTTTTTCTTTGTTAACATGGTAAGTAATTGACTTCTAGTCATGTCTAGTCACATACTTCGGAATTTATCGCACAACTCTAATTTAAAAAACTGGAGTAATGTCCCAACACAAATTAGTCTGTTTCCACTAAAAATACTTACGGTATTTTTGGTATTCTCGCACTCACATTCTAATTGGCAAAAAGACCGAAAATACCCGACTTCCATCTCAGGAATGGGAAAAAGAATGATGCCGGGGATCTCTTAAACCAAACCCTATACTTGCTATAGTAATGAGTGAATTTACGACAGGAAAGCTAAGAAAAAGTAGGTGGTATGCAGATCCAGTCCATGACGAGTAACAAAACCACATTTGTTACTACTGTGTAAAACTTCAATACTCTGCATCAAAATTCTGTCCAAGCTAACGAAGCAATGTGCTTCTGCAATTTTTTTAAATTTTAAAACTTCTTTTTGCTCAAACAAGAAGAAATTACGAAAGATGTAGGTTACTTAGAAATTAAAATCGTATGAACATCACAAAAATTTAAGATCCAAGAATGTTGAATTCGTACCTGCTGCATTGCTGGCAGAACCGTTGCTCTTTGCCACCAATGGTCACAAGTGGGGTCTTAGAGTGGCGCTCACACACTCTATGTCGCCTGTAATAATCCCTGAACTTACTCAGATCAGCATTGCACTCATCCACTAAGCATGACATGATTTGAGCTCCGCTAATTGCCGCCCTCGTCTTCTTTGAGGACCCAGAAGGTGATGATGAGCTTGCGGAGCCTCTTGTTTCATTCAATTTGTCAAGTGACCCAAATCCCAAATCCCCTAATCCGCCAAGTTTCAAGTCAACTGAAAACCCCCCTCCATTCTTGTGCACCCCTAAGCTACTCGACCCAATCAATTCACTAAAATCCCAAACTGAATCTTTCAATCCCCACTCCATAACTGATAAGAACTTACACTTTGACCCCCACAATCAATCAAATCAATGTTGTGTATTCACTAATAATGAAAACACTCAACAATCACAAAGAAGTAAAGAAACCCTCAAATATTCTACTAAAACCCAACTCATGAAGGTAGAAAACCCAACAGTTCAACCTACATATAGATGGCTAAAAGACAATAAAATAGAACCAACAAGGGATTAAATTACTCAAAGACCCAAAAAAGTATGGGTTTACTAAAAGGGGAAAAACAATCATAAACCCAGTTCAGAGATTAAGTGCTGTCGAGCTTTGATACGATGGAACTTACCTAAAACCAAGACCCAGTTGAAGAGAAAGATCCAGTGGAATTTTAAGTACGCCAAACACGAACTTTAGGGGGAAAGCAGTTGAACCAATCTCACGAAGTAAGTTGTAACTACCCCATTATGCTTGAATTTGCTTCACAACCTTAAAAGGTGAAAGAATCTATGTCGCTTGATCCAATAAGGAATACGCGATTAGACAAATAGCAGTTGACAATAGCTCAGAAACTAATTGGATTTACAGAAATAGTATAGGAAGTTCCTAGAAATAGGAGTTGAGAAATTAGGTGAATCGAGAATTGGGGGAACCAATAAACTTGTAGCAGAAACAAGCGGAGCAGAAGAAAATTGGGTTTAGCTTTTCCAGCCATTTTAGTTCCCTGGCCCATAGACAAAAGAAAAACTATAATCAGGGAGGTTGGGAAACTGATAAAAAAAAAAAAAAGGGAGGTTGGGAAACAGCACAAGGACAGACCAGGTATTTACAGGGCCTTTCATAGTGAGAGAGATGAGAAAAAAATAAAAAGTGAAAAGAAATTTCTTTTTATTTTTATATAAAAGTGAAAGAATTTTTATTTATTTATATGGAGGATAATTAAAAGAGATGGAAATTTTTGAGTAAATTGAAAAGCTAATTTTTATTGATCGAAGTATTTTGTTTCTTTGGATCGCATCATTTTTTTTTGTGTGGTGAGATTCAGTGTGAAATTACGACTCTTTCTTCTCTCATTTTCACAATTCGAAGAAAGGCATGTTGAGAATTTGACTTTTGCTACTGTCCAATATATTAACAAAATTCAACATCTTGTTCTTATAATTTGATTAGATGATTTTCTTAATTTTAACGTATCATTAACATAGAATTATGTGTTTTTCCTTTCGGCATGAAACAAGACTCTTAAACAATTGGATTTGATAAAATTTTGACCCTTTTGTTGTCTAACTAAATATATATGAAAATTATACGCATGATGTTAATTATTTTTATACAATAATTAGGATTTTTTACGATCAAAATCTACAGTTATCTCAAAAGTTAATATACTGAATTCTTGTAGCACGATTAATTGAATTAGTATACTTATATGGGATGATCTTGTTGGTTAAATTTCTTTTTATTAAATTAGTTTGACCTTGTTTTATGGTTGATATGTGTACTTGTATTTATAACTTATAAAGAACTCCATCCATGTCATTAAAAAACTACTCATATTAAACTAGAGATGAAAGAGAAAGTTCAAGAATTCAATAATTTGAAACACATATATTGTGTAATCTATCAACACGTGATTTTAATGCGATAGTGATTCATTTAGAGTTGAACAAATGAAAAATTGCTTTCAAAGTTAAGTAAGAATGACGAATGACAAAAAAAAGAAAAAAGGTAAGGGGTAGGTTTTAGTAAAAAAAAACATTATTAAACCAATTATTTATTGAGTCCGTCGCATAAATTATTGCGATGAACACAATATATTACCGATTATACTAGGGAGACAACATAACAATGGATCAAAATATCTAAATTGTATCCAGAGATGGGCTATTACCGGCCCGGTATAAGCCGAATAATCATGGTACTACCCAAATTGTCTAAGTATCATACTATAGTTTTGTTTAATTATACGGTCATAAAAAAGAAGATTTAAAAAAAATATAATTTACTTTGATTCCACTAAAACATAGTGAATGTTTCTTTTGAACGATGGTACCAAGTGTCTGGAAAGTAGTTCTTTAATTTCTGAAAAAAATTTCCTACAAAAACCCATATAAATTGGAATTTGATGGAAGGATAGCTGAAAGTTAATGCATCTAGGGACCCTGATAGTGAGATTTGTTCTGTTCCTTTGTAATATGTAGTTATACCTTTCCCTTTGTTGAGGGTTTTGTTTGGAGCTTTGGAAACGAAAATGTCACGGAAACAATGAACACAATGGCCATGTTTGGTTAACAGTTTTGGGTTTGTTTTGGTCCTGTTTTGCTTTTGCTTACATCATCATTTTCCTCATTTCTCTCTCTATCTCTTTCCACTTATTACATTTGCTTACTTTATCAAAACAAAACAAAACTTGTTAACTGAACAAGGCCATTATATTGTTGGGGTTGAGGTGTAGACAACCTTCAGCAGTTGTTAGCCGGAGGTGTAGGTGGCAGAGCCCCCACGGGTATTTTTTGAACTATGGTGTGTAATTTTGGTCATATGACCTGACCTATTTATATTGCAGTTAACATGTAATTAACGTTACATGTTTTTAGAGAAAAAGAGATAGAGGAGAGAGAAAATACAGATCTTACAAAGATTGTAAGAAGACTTGTACTCTTAATTTCTATTTCATATTAGAGAAGTGTGGCTCCCATGGTTTTTCTTCGCGTTGAGGTTTTTTACGTATATCTTGTGTGTCGTATTTTCTTTCCATTTTTTCATTACGCATTGTTTTTTCGTTCTGTGATTCATTGTTCCTAAGATCCGTAAGGCATTATGGTATTCGAAAGTCCTAACAAATATTCGGAGACAACACTCGTATTGGATTCGCATCCACAAATATTCGGAGACAATACTCCTATGTAAATATTGTGTCCAGACCACTGTTTTGTTTGGAAATGTTGCCGAAATTTGGAAATTATATCAAAACAAGCATTAAAAAGACCAGAGAAAAAGACGAGGGAGAAAATGAAGGATTTGGCCTCGATAGGGACATGAGGTGGTTATTGCTTTCAAGTTTTTGTGAACAATGACAGGTCATAAGGAAAAAAAGAACATGAAAAAAGTAAGCAGTTGAAATAGGAGAAGCACCAGAAAGAAAAAAAAAAAGTGAAAAGAAAAAGGAAAATATTTTTTAACATTTTAATTTCAAATTAACTTTAAAAAGTCAATGTTATTAATCTTTGTATCTAGGGCTTGGAGGGGAAAAAAAAGTTGCGAGAAACTCGTTTTGTATTAATCTTTAGAAAGGGAAATGAAAAACTGTGCGACAGAAAGTCCAACGTTAAGTAATCCATTTGATTTTTTAAAATTACACTCCAATTTGATTTATGGACACAGATATTCCATCCAAAAAATAAAAACCCATTCCTAGATATTTTCATTTTGTAGTCTTGTTCAAAGTGCAAATAATAAAAACCCATTCCTACTTAGTATACTTAATTTAGACAAAGTGTGTACCGTTCATAAGAAGCAGCAAGGATAATTTTTTAGAACGTTAATTAGAGGGGTTAAATATCTACTTGCCCCCTTAAACTATCAAATTTTTTTTACTTCCCCCTTCAACTACCAATTGAACTCTCTTCACCCTTCAACTATCAATTTCCTCTTTACTAAGGACAAATTATGTTTTTCATCCACTTGATGGACGAAAAAGTTAGTCCCAAGGCTATATTAGTCTTTTTATCAGTTTCGTACAACTCAAAAGGAGAGTCCAAGTGAAATGATCTCCAAAAGAGCAACCATAAAAGGGAGTTGCATTGGACTAGAGTGAAAACTAAATTGAAAAGTAACTCTAAATCCAAACTCGAAGTGTTTGAGTTCCCTGAGGCTAAGTTTTTTGTTTGATTTTAGCAACTAATCAACTATAATTTTAACAAATGAGTTCAAACGGAAAACTTAGCCTAAAATCACTCCTTAAAACAGTTATTGACACAATTGTCAATCATCAGAATTAGAGAAAAAAACACAACACAGAAAAAACTATCATTTTAAGCAACAAACCAAAATGTAGCTAAAATCACGGACTGAAGTGGACTTAAATTACCACAGTAGAAGTAGAAGCAGATCTAATAGGCGGAAATCCTATTTGGTACTGCGTATTTCCTGGGATTGAAACGGACTTCCAGACTTGCTTTGAAGAATCAGTGTTGCCTTATTACCCCTAATCACTCCAAAATCGGTCAATTTGAAAAAGTGTGCTTTCCTCCATTTCATTTAATGTGGGTTTCAACATAGCAATCGTCGGCTTTCCTCTTTGATTCGTTGGAGCAAGATGATAAGAGTTTAGGTGGTTTCAATTGATATGTTCGCTTCATTAGATACATAACACAAGTGGATGTTAGCTTTATGGTTGTAGGTGTAAGAAATGTTCATATTGCCCTATCTCTTCTTTTTTTTTTTTCGTTTGGTTAAAAAAAAAAAAGTTAACGGTTTCCGTTGCAAAATTTGGATGGAAAACGTGATTTTTCGTTACTAAAGAAGAAAATGATAGTTTAAGGGCGAAGGGAGTTCAATTGGTAGTTAAAGGGGGAAGTAAAATTTTTTTTGATAGTTTAAGGGGCAAGTAGATACTTAACACGTACTCCCTCCATCCCAATTTTATAATCCCTTATGGGAGTTCGTGCCACTTTTCAAAGTATTATATCTTATAATCTACAATGTTTTAAGTGATTTTGAACACTTTGTTTATTAGATTAAATCAATATCTATCAAACAAGATCCATATTGCATATAAAATGTATTACCGATTGAAAGATATAATTATTTTTTTATCCGGTTAAGATAGAACGAGAGACTATAAAATTGGGACGGAAGTAGTAATTAGAGATTTGTTTTGGTCTTTTGCAAGTTGTCTTTTTTGTGTATGAAATTCTTCACATATGACAAGACAGAATTTATAAATAACATGTTGCTTTCAAGTTTTCGTGAACAATGACAGGCGATTATAGTCGTTGCAAAGATTTTTTTTTTCTCCCTTCCCTTCCTGTACGGTTTCAATGTCTTTGTGCAGCGGTGGGAAGGGAAGGCTAAGTATTACTAGTATTTTCGTTTTCTCGTTTTTCCCATCTTCTTTGTCTCTCTCGATCAACAACTTATGATCAATAAATTGTCGTTTGATCTGCGGGAAGTTTGTCTCTCTAGATAATGACTTGTTTGATTTGAAAAAGTTTGTCTCTCGCTTTTGCGGGAGACTAGTTAGTTTCGTCATTCGACGAATTTTTTGTCTATAGATTGGGTTATTTGAAACGTAGTGCTTTCTAATAACATCCATGACAACAATGATCTAATCCTACATGATATCTTTGGCAAACAACTCAAGGTGGTTTCAAAGATCTATGGTTTGTGAGAGTTCATTGTTATACGTTCATACTTAGTTGATGTCCATTTGATCGTCTAGGTATTTGTTGTGAGAAGAGTAAGCAGTTGAAATAAGAGAAGCACAAGAAACAAAAAAGTGCAAATAAAAAGCTTTTTTTTAACTTTTTAATCTCAAATTAACTTTAAAGAGTCAATGTTGCTTGTATTTGTATCAAGGGCTTGGGTTGGGAAAAAAAAGAAGAAGAAGCTGCGAGAAACACTTTTTGCTTTGGTTTTTAGGAAGGAAAATGAAAGACTGTGACAGAAAGTCTAACATTATATAATTCGTTAGGTTTCTAAAAATTATACTCCATTTCGATCGATCTCTGAACATAGATATTCCATCCCAAAATAAAAACTCATTCCTAGATATTTAATTTTTTTGTTTTGTTCAAAGTGCAAATAATTTTCAACGCGAATAAGAGAACTGTGTTGGTCTTTTGCATGTAAAGTTATAAAACTTGTCTTTTTTGTGTATGAAATTCTTTACATATGAAAATACAGAATTTATAAATAAAATGAAAAGGATAATTATGAAAATAAAAGAACATTTAAATTAATTACCAAGGAAGATTTGACTGTTGGCTTGGCATTTGTCACTCCCTAATTTTAGTGGGGCTATGGGGAAACGAGGTAAAAAAAAAATAAAATGACGTGGCATTGTGCTGTAGGTCAGTCCAATTTCTAGAGTAGAAAATTATTAGTTGTTCCTGGAGCAATGCTCCAAAGTCTCCTGATACCGCACATTTATGTTTTCCATTTAACATCTGAATTTCTATTTTTGCCCATGCCAGATGGTTTTGAACGTACGGATTTGGAAAAAAATTCATACGTTTTTCCAACGGGAAAAAGTCTATCAACACAATACTTTGCAAAACAAAACAAACCATATTACATTCATGTGTCACTTTTTTCATTTTTTGATCAGGACATTTATGTGTCACTTTATCGTTGAGTAATGTAAAATGACATCTCATCCGTTAGTTGTGCATATTATTTTACAAAATGGTATATTAGTCATACCTCAATCTGCTTCGAATTAAGTTCTCTTCCCTTCCTTTATTATTTACTCCATTGAAAATTTCCTCTCCCTCAATATACAAGTATTGAGTCTATTGAGCTGTGGGGACAAAGACTTGTGTTATGAATCGAACAACGTGTTCAATGGCCATCTCTTCTTCCGATCTTGCAAATTAGAACAGCAGGAATAGCAAAAATAGAAATATACGTAATGGATAGAAAATAGGAAAGACACACAGATATACGTAGGAAACCTCAATGAGAGAAAAAATTACGGGAGCCACTAATCCACTATAATAAAAAAAATATGGAGTACAAGCCTCCTCTCTCAAGAGTTTTCTACCGTTTCCTTTTCGTGTTTAGACTGAAACGCTCTAACCATAATTATACTACTAGCAGGGCCGGCCTGTGCCCAGCCCACAAGCCTCTACCTGCAACACCACAAAAAAAATTTCAAAAAGACCCCCCATTTTATACCTATGGGGCAGAGAAACACTTTTTGGGCAAAATAAAAAAAAAAATCCATTGAAATTAGGAAAAAAGAGCCAAATTGTGGCTAAATGTTTAAAAAGACCCAAAAATTATTGTGGCCCAAAATTTTAAAAAAGGCCCAAAACTAAAATTTATTTTAAAAAAATCACAATATAAAAAAGGCCCAAGTATAATTGATTCTTTTGCTTCTAAAATTGCAACACTCGTAATATTCAAGTGATACTCATGCGTTATATGTATCTAGAGACTTCGTGTTTTAATTTTTCCGTTATTATGCAATGATTGTAGAACTTTATATTGTTTTGGTTTTCTCGTATAGTGATTGTTACTCGAAAAATTATTTAGGTGTTGTACTTGAAGGGCACAATTTTTGGGCTAAGCCTAGGGCACCTCAAACCCTTGGGCCGGCCCTGACTACTAGAACGATATAAATAGGTAAGGCCCAATGATCGAAATTACCTCTATCAAAACACAAAATATTATTTTTGCTGCAATCCATCTCCGCCCCGAACTATTACTGAAAGTTGTTTGCATCCCCATAGCTTGGTCCATGCTCTTTTGTGAATTGTCTGTGAGAAGATGAAAGAATTTGCAACATTAAAAAAAATACTACGTTTTAATTAAAAGGAAATTCTAAAGTCAGCTCATCGAGCTGGTATTAAAGTTTAAAAGTGTATTGAAATTTATGAAAAATGTATAAAAAAAATGTTATGGACCATTTGATTGCCAATTCCGTCAAATAGTAACACCATCAACTTTTTTTGACAGAAAACCGTTTACCCACCTATAGTTATCCACACAAATTGCTTTGTGGGATCCATTTCGGGGGTCCCACCCACTATCTTAAAGTTCATTACTTCAAAAATACCTGTATAAAAAAATCAGCTCAATCAAATATCTTTAAAGTTATTGATCCAATCTTCCATTTTTTTTTGATAACCTTAAACACTTATTAAAAAATTCAAATGTAAGATCAAGCAGTTTCCGATTGAACATAGTTTTTTTTACGATGCCCCCCGAAAATATAGTTAAAAATTAACAAACAGATTTGATTGTTCTTGTGGGACCCCAAAGTGGGCCCCACGTCACAATATGTGGTCACAATTCTATGCGCATTAAGCGATTTTTCGTCCAAAAAAGTGGATGGTGTTAACTATATATTGGAATAAATGAGTTTTAATCAAATAGATTAGGGGATAAATATGAAGTTCTCATAGTTTAGGGACAAATTAGAAAAAAATGTGATGGTCTAGTGATTAAAGTATAAAAAAAAACTCTTCAATAAATACCTTTTACAAAAATCATGACTAATGGGCATTTTGGGACACGACCACGGATCAGCTCAGTCAACCGCCAAGAAAGAGAAGTGGAGGGAGACGATACAAGAGTAGAGGAGAAGGAGAACCGACATTACGGCCACGCACTGTAACCTTGCGTCCACAAATCTAACCTTGCACCAACGCTCCGTAACCTTGCGGGCAATCTCTGCGGCATTGCGGCTGAAAACTGATGGGAATTCTTTAGTTTGTTTTTCTTCCCCATTTCTTAGTATCAACTATCAAGTATTCTTACTCCAAAAATGAGGTGTGTGGTAATGAATTCCTTTTTTTTTTTTTTTTTTTTTCCTTGGGGAGGGGTATGTAGATTTTATAGTTGTTGGCTTGATTTTATGGTGTAAAATCTTTCTTTATATGAACTGGATCGTGTAATTGAGGGCTTGCTACGTTTGATTCAAGATTTAAGTAACCACTGCTGTAAGTTGGATTTCTACAAGTTTAGATTCCAAAAGGCAATGGCCCAATACAATGTTATGGACTTAATGGTCAACAATCATGCCCCAAAAGACGACTTCATTTACTAATAAAAAAAAATAGAAAATTCTACAAGCTGTACCCATCTATTCATATATTCAAGAATAACCAATATAATTAACAGAAATATTGAATAATGACCCATCGATTACTAAAATTCGGTCAAGTATATTACGTATCAAGCTAGGTTTTATATTGGGTGAGACGTTATTATTATTATTATTTTTAATCTCAACGTACAGTTAGCGGGATTAGAGGAGTTAGTAGTGTTAGCTGTTAGTTGGAGAGAATTGAATCCTGCCAAAATTCGTCAGAGTATAGGGGAGTCGCCAACTGTACACCACTTAGTGCTTGGGAGAGACCTAAATACACAAAATTTCTTGTCAGAAAAACAAATTTAAACCAAGTAATGACAATATCGTTGTAGCAACTACATATGTGTGAGCTTTCCCGTGATCATTCTACTCTGTGAATGCTTTTCTTTACTTCATTTCCTCACCATGGCAACTTTGACATTCCTGTTATTTCCAATTCTCTTCGTTTAATAATCAAATTTGTAGTTTCTTAGAATAGTCCACTGCCCACACGAGGACTTTTAGACTTAATTACTCTATACAGGTACCTCCTCGTGTATTCATACTGGTTTCCTTCGGTACGTAATGTTTGTATTTGTTATATAGCTTGATATACGTTGTGTCATTCATAACCGTGGTGACTTAACATGGTATTGGAGCTTTGGGTTATGGAATAATATGGGAGTTCTTGTCATTCCTTATTGCATTGTGGTTATCCCATTTGCATATATTCAGTTTTCGGTCTACATAGGTATGTTTGCATCTCCACGTGGAAGAAATGGTTGCATAAGCATGCGAAGGTGGGTGTTGGATATCCGCAATATAAACAACTTAAGCTTGTAGAGTGTAGACAATAATTGGTGGCTTCATAGTATGCACATGTGGTTTCAGATAAAACTTTCATAGTTGAGTTAAGATGATTATTTGTTGAATTTTGATGTACACTTTCGCAATCAAAGAGCCAACAACCGGTTTAGTTTTGGTTATGATGTTGTTTCCCTCATGCTCATCAATATTATGAGACCGTGGATTTTGAAGTATGATGGGAGTTAGGGTTTTTATAAATGTACAGAGAACGTGAAGTGAAAAATTATACTACCAGTGTTTATCTTAGTGGCTACAATAACACAGTTCTCACTTATCTGCCTAAATGGATTTGGACCCTTTCCTTATGAGGGCTCTATGTCACCAATTCTTTAATCTCCTGACATGGCTAATCTCAAAATGCAAATTTGTGTTATACTGTCTCTACTAGATCTGCTTGTAATATTATTCAATCAGAAAGTCCGGGTGCAAAAACTGAATCTAGATGTTTTATGGTGCATGCACAGGTTCTGGCATCCGAAACGATTATGGTTCTACAACAAATAAAAGGGCAAACGGGCATGGATCGGAATACCCAGTTTGTGGAATGGCTCCATGAATTGATGTCGAGATAAAAGATACCATTGTGCCGTTTGAAGTTCGTTACTTTGTCCAGTCAAAGATTGGCATTTACTGGTCTATTTAGTCCCATTTATAATGGATCCTAATTGCTTTTGTGAATGTCATATCTAAGGAAAATTAAGTCCAATGACGGGTAATCAGTCTAATGGAACACTGGATTTTAACAGCATAAGAGCATCACTGGTAGTATACTCAAACATAAAAATACTCAAAGATGAGTATTTTGATACACAAAAGAGACTCACAATGGTATTTGGATAAATACTCAAAGTTAACAACATTTGTTACAAATACTCAATTTTTGGCATTTAGATACACTAAAAACTAACAATCTTTCTCAATAACCAAACCTCAATAACCAAATTTTGAGGACCACACCCTATCAAAAATAACAACATTCTCTCTCCATTTTTCAAATACTTAATTCAAAACTCAATTTTTTTGCACTTTCTCTCAAAAATTGAAATTATCAATTTTTAATCTTTACTAAAATATGTTCAAGATTGATCTCATTTTAAATGTATTGTGAATATCTTTTAAATGGTACTAATATTATAAAAATATATATGTACAAATTTAAAGTTGTGCCCATTTTATGAATAAAAATAGAGTGAGTAGTACTTTTTTGATTATGGACACAAATGAACCATTGTAGGAGGATAGATACTCAAACTTATAAACCCATTAAATGAATACTTAAAATGTGATGTGCTAATATTTGAGTATCCATATTTGATTATACCACTAGTGATGCTCTAACAAGATAACTCTTAACGGTTCAATCAACATTTTCAGCATTTAAAATCTCTCACACTAACTAGGACAAGCACTAAAGCCATAATACTCGAAACCACAACATTAATGTCACACTGGGAGATGTAGGACCGACACCCCTTTTATTCAGCTTAATTTACACGGTCACATCATCAACAATAACAAGCTGAAAAAGCCACCAATACAGTATCTTATCAAACATCACATGGAACACTTCTTACACAAAAGGATACAACTAATTGCCATTTTTGTTCACCTTCTGCTGCTTTACAGCTCTAACACCAAGTCTGCATTGCAAATAGAAAGAAGGGGTGACGAACATTTGCATCAATATTGGAAGTCTCGTAGGGTTGCCTTTAGGAATTTATGTTATCTTCTTGCAATCAAATAATGACAAATTGATTTATGAAATAAGTAACACATGCTTAAAGATATATGCACCAATATATATGAATTAGAATAGTTAAACGGAGAAGTGATGATGCACGTAACTTATTATCTATGGGGTAACTCCGAAAACTTAAACCTGGACATGTTAACTCATTTTATCTCATGTGGGACACTCTTGATGGCTAGAAAGTGGAAACTAAAGGCAATTGGGTATACTTACAATTTGCATCTGTTTTGATCCACTGCTCCCTCTTCTCGTTCATACCACTGCTTTTGAATATCCCCTTATAGTTTACATTCAATTTGCTGGTTTCCTTCTTAAATATAGCTCTGAGAGGAGACCTGCTGTTGTATTTCTCTTGGGAAGGCAGACCTCCCTTGTTGTAGCCACTATCCATGGTATTTTTGTTAATCTCACTATTAAGTGACTTCTTGAGCTCCTTCTCCTCTGCATTGAATCCCTTAGGATATGCTTTTTGGATGAACATTCTAAGAACCTGCACGCCAGACATAGGACAACTATGAACTTAAGTGAATAGTGATGTATTCTACAGTTTCACTATTAAAGTTTGTATTTGTGGTATATCATCTAAAAGGCTAAAATAAAACCTGTCAAAAGCATCCAACTCATAACCAATTGACTTTGAATGGGGAGGCAGGCCTGAGTCATGTACGGGTTTTGTAGGTGCTAAACTGATAATTAACTTACATGGGACAAGCTCTAACAAAACTATTTTCTAGTTCAGCCATTTGTTGAAAACTGCTAATATATATGTCATAGTCGTAAGATAGCTTTTTGTTGATTACATAGATTCTCAGGTGGTATTCGATGGCAATATGTGCCTTGCAAGTACCTGCATTATGGAATTTACTGATGTGACTTTATGGGGTTTAACCCAGGTTACTTCTCATAGCATGATCATTGTTGTCCATTTTGATAGGGTCACCCAAGATGAGACACCAATTGTAAGTTGCCAAAGTTGTCTTGAGGGATTAGAATAAGACCTTTTGTACCATCTGATTAATGCTATGACTAAGACAGTCCTTCATCTTCTTCTGTTACATTTCACGGGAGATATTTAACATTTCAACTTTGTAAACTATAGGTAAGCATGTACAGGACTAGTGTTTGATGGCTTATTCATCATAGATTGTATATTTTTTTAAGAAAAACCAGGGTGACCAACCTTGGGGAGTTTCCTCTTCGTTGAACGAGGATCAACAGTTGCACCGCCAGTACCTTTAGAGCTTCTTGGAGGTGGAGAGCAATGGAGATTTGTTAGCATCTTTCTGATGAACTTCATGGCATATGTTTCCTTAGCACGGTTCTTTATTTTTTCTCGTTTACTCGTAGAGTGATCATGTTCCATGTTATTCATCTGAAAGAGCTGCCCCAAAGATGTCCTCTCTTTCTCCACCTGCATGTTTGACTCGAGCAGTTCAATTGAAGAGCCAAAAAGGCATTCCTGGAGTGGACATCCCCCGTTACCTTCATTCTCTTCATTGTCTACCCCTTCAATTTGCTTATCACGTATGGTAATTATGCTGACATAATTGCTTTTTTCTGATGGTTCATCACCCACCTCTTTTGCTTCAGCTTCGAGGAACTTCTCTGGTTCATCATTGATAAACTTCAACTCATTTTCTGTTACCTCTGCATTTTCCTCAGTTATTTTCTCAACATGCATGGTAAATGTTGGTGTTGAGGGCTTTGTAAGTGTTTGTTCTAGTCCGAGGGTTCTAATCATGAGAAAGCCGTCCAAAGGTGTAGTGATCATGGTAGACCGCTCTTCTTCAGAAACCTCTTCCAATCTCTTGGTTTTGAGCTTAGTGGGAGATTTTTTGCAGCAAAAGGTTGGCTTTGGATAGTATTCTGTAAGTGAGAGAAATTAGTAGGGTACGTAAATCAAGGATTAATTGACTAGGGATGAGAATAATAGATGATTAACTTGAGGGAGTAAGGGAGAATCTATGGACTGGTGAAGAACAAGGCAAAACAGTAGGGTAGACCCTTGGCAGGAATTTGTCACTCCAATTGGCAAGAGTCAAATGCAACTTCTCTCTCGAAAGAGTATTTCTCTCTAGAATCGCTCTAATCGTCCTCCCCAAATGAGGGGAGAGTGACCTATTTATAGGCCATTCGACCTCTCCTCTGGGCCAAGTGGACTAATAAAGTTTGGACACGTGTCGCACAAATGGTGCACGAATATTCCTTCCGTACTACTAGGCTGTGGCCGCGACACTCGTGGGGAGGGTCCGCGGGTGATACTCTGCAAGTGCCCCCGCAGGTGTTACTCCGCGGGTGCCTTTCCGCGACAAACCCTTGTTTTTAGCCAGCAAACCACAAAATCTCTAGTAATCCCGAGTACATAGCGCGGTCAAGGTTTGTCTCGGTCTCACCATTGCCGCTATCGGGCACGGTCGAGTCTTTACCTTGCCATCACCGCGTGAGCGGCACGGTCAGGACCTTCCGGGTCATGCCAATACCGTGACCAAGCCTCTAAATGGCCCTCTAAATGGCATCCCCTTAGACCCTGCCAAGTTGGCCAAGGGCTGACTCATCGTTTGGGTTGGATCATCTTTAAAGGGCCAATGTCTATCTTCTTCGTCTTCCAAAATCTTGGGAAATCATAATCAATTCCTTCATCATCGTCTCTCATCCGAGACTCGAATGGTATAGGTTGTGTCACCATCGGGTCACCTCTTGATTGAGGCACCCTTGTTTGTTGCTCGAAAATTTGGCTAAGTATGGAAAAATAATTTTTTTCAGGAAGTTTCGATTCGGTCGATAAAAAGTTCTCGTATTTATTCCTTGGATTTTTCTAATCACAATGGTATAATCGGATGATCTTTTCGAGTACGGCAAAGTTGTCTTTTGCCCCCTTTCTTCGGAGAAAAATGTGTTGTTTTTCGCCTTTGTGCTAAAAGTGGGGGATGAGATTTTGATAAGATTAGAATATCAAAATTCTGAAAATGCCATTGTTTCTGAAAGGGGGCTACTTCCTTATTTTCATAAATAAATTAAAGTAAAGAACAGAATTATGATCTTTACTTAACTTTGGTTTATGAAAATAAGTGTTCAAAACACTGTTCCTCCCCCTGCAAGATACTGTTCCCCCACCCGCAGGGTACTGTTTCTCCACCCGCGGGCTGATTTAAAGTGGTCCAAGAATTCAATGCATTAGTTCTAGCCCTTTAAAGTGGTCCAAGAATTCGTTGGGCTGAATTTTTAGAAGCAGACGCCAATGAAAGAAGGGAAAAAAAAGAAAAGAAAAGAAAGTAGAAAGATAACCTATCGTAGGAAAGTGGAAGACAGTGGGAGTGCTACCAGTTGTGACTTGTTTGAATGGCTCGGTTCTGTTTTGCCTTAACTTACGGTGCATCCAACCCAGTAACTGCAACATTGACATGCAAAAGATGAAGATACAAGGGTTGATTATGGTGATACTAAATAAGGAAGAATTTGGACTCACCTTCATCTCAGACTTCCTTTTAGAGGCCTTGACGATAACTTGTCAAAGGAAACAGGGATGGAGATAGGTCGTGGAAATGGGATTTTGAAAGGAGAGATTTGGCGCTGGTGAAACAGGGCAATAATAGATGAATTCTTTCAATCACGAGGGCTAATGACTATAAGGGTCTGGGATAGAATTGAACACAAAAATACGAAAGGAAAGGTACAAGATTTTGGTTGGCCATTCTTTGTCAAGATTAAATCAGGTGGTCAAGTTGAAAAGCGTGTTCAAGACCCACAAGTTGGTGATTATCTTCCTTTATGTATTTGCATGCTTGGAGTTGGTAGCACTATACAAAGATGTTTACGTAGTCAGCCACTCATCCGCATAGGTTTCCACTTGTCAATCCAAACAAGCTCATCCATCATGTAGGTCACACTTATGATGACTTTGTGCATTAGGTTCCGTAGCTCTATTCTAGTTGCTGAGGATACACTTGATTAGACCAGGCAGAAACCCGACAGTGAGTTATGGGGACTCTACAAATTCTTTCATAGAATGCTGTTGGTCCAAAGATAGTTTGGGCAACGAAGTGAGTCAGTCTTAAAGATTTAAAGGTTTTCGGTTCGGTTGAGCTTTTGGTGAATTTGTCTTTGGAAATCCTTAGCTGGCTTAAATAATGAACTTGTACAAATGACTTGGATGATTGCAAGTATTAGTATCAGTAAACAAGTTACGCTTAATTAATAATTTGATTTTTCTGGCATATCATAGTTTCCGGATATTGCAGTTAAATTACCACTTCTATATTGCAAGTCCACTAGTCTAGTTTTCGTGCTTGAAAGAATTTTTGTGGTCATTGTAACATTTTCAGGATTATTATTGGAACAAAGGATTTCTTGTCAATGTCAGTACCTTGTTATTATTTTGTTGTTCGAGATTAGTGGTTTATATTGGCTGGTTAGATATCACAAAGTTGAACTCCTTTCTTTCCCCTGGCAGCTAACTAGATAAAAGAGAAATCAAGAACGTGAACGCAAAAAAAACCAAGCTGTTTGAACTCGATATTGAGAGAGGTGCACCACATGTGAAATTAGTCTCATTTCTGTTGTAGGTCTATAGCTGTGAATTACCTTGTACTAAAACCTAATATGATTTTATTTTTGCATGTTCATCTATAAAATTTTTGACCTGTGTTTGGAGTTCGATCAAATTTTGCTACATTTGGGACTCATGACAACCTAGCATATTCTCTCGTCACATGTACATTCTATTATTGTACTTCCTTTGACATATAGTCAATTCAGAGACAGAATCACACACTTTTGTGGTCATTGTAATATTTTCAGGATTATTATTGGAACAAAGGATTACTTGGCAATGTCAGTACTTTGTTATTATTTTGTTGTTCAAGAGTAGTGGTTTATATTGACTGTGAAGATATCAAAAAGTTGAACTCTTTCTTTCTCCTAGTAGCTAACTAGATAAATTAAAGAGAAATCAAGAACGGGAACACTGAAAAAACCAAGCTATTTGAACTCGATATTGAGAGAGATGCACCACATGTGAAGTTAGCCTCATTTCTGTTGTCGGTTTCTATAGTTGTGAATTACCATGTGCTAAAACCTAATATGATTTTCTTTCTGCGTGTTCATCTATAATTGTTTTGACCTGTGTTTGGAGTTCGATCAAATTTTGCTACATTTGGGACTCATGACAACCTAGCAAATTCTCTCATCACATGTACATTCTATTATAGTACTTCCTTTGACATATAGTAAGTTCAGAGATAGAATCACATGATTTTGTGGTGATTGACCAGTTGATCGTGATCACGACACTATTTACAAACAGAAGCTCGCGCTAATTGTCATGGAATTGCTTTCGGTCCCTCGAAGATTGAGTTGTCGGCTTTGCTGAAACATTAGTATCTCTGAATAGAAATGATACAAGAGAAAGCTATTAATGGTTATGTACGATGAAAGATTTGACTGGGAAGTGGAACTAGAGCTTTCTTCCAACTAAGGGTTATTAGGTACTGGTGGGGTCAAATTTAATGGATCTGGATGACAAAAAAGGAAAGATGGTACACTGCTGACAAAAAAGGAAAGATTTGAGTTGATTGAAGTACAGGGTCTTTTGTAATCCAGTTTTGATGACAAAAGGTTATTTGGCAATCCTGTTTTGAGCCAGTGGGTAACCTTTCTTTTCCCAGCAAAGTGAAAGTGGTACACTGCTGCCACATGAAGATGTCCTAAACTCCATTATGTGGAGGCATCCCCTCATTTTTAGCAAGGCAACAAGATGCTAGTAAACGAGGCAATGACCACTTAAGGACCCAAAGATAAAAGAATCACCCACCCCATGCTCTTTGTTCCCCATATCAAACAACCACAAAGTGAAACTAATCAATTACTCTGGTCATCCGGTTGGAATCCCCCCCCCCCCAAGACCATGAAAAAACCATTAGCCATTCCTCTTTGTGACTAAACGATTTTCGGGACGTGTGTTTTTGAGGATCATTGTCATTGCTTTCCACTTTGTTTACGATCGAGTGTAAGTGAGGTAATAGGTAAGCGATCTTCTTTGGGCATGGGGGCAAACGACAGGGACGGAACTAGGATTTGTATGTAGTGGAGTCAAATACCGAAAGCTATTTAATGAGTGTGATTCTTAAGTATGTTTTTATTAAAAACCTTGGGGTTGGGCACCTCTTTCAATGCTTTTGCCCGATTTTATCCATCTGTGTAAATCATTGATATAGTGGGGTCAAATTTGTCGAAATCTAATTAAAATGATGGATACTCTAGGCATTTTTTATTTATTTTAATTCAGTGGAGTCACCCCGGTTTTCTATTTCCCTCTGGCCTGCAGAAGATGGTGATCAGCTCATGACAACCTTTCCTGGGCGTGACCATATGAGCCATTACCCTTTTGGAATCCGGTCAAGAGGGGTGCCCTCCACCATTTTTTTTTTTCCCTGGGTTCTTGTGCAGTTGTTCACTTTCTTTCCTTGGAAAGGCTCTTGGCGCTTGAGGTGACATACTTTCCATTGGGCTCGGTAAAGAAATTAGCCCATTGAGAATTTGCTGAGAACCCGCGGCTCGGCCCATTACGTGTGGCCCATAAAAATCAGAACCGTGGTAGAGGGCTGATAGGCCTAGCTTTTCTCTTTGGTTGCACTTTTTTTTTTTCTTTCCCCATAATAGGACTATTTATTGGGTTGTCCTGAATCCGGCTTGTCTTTCAGACTTCAAATGACGATTAACACTTTTGCTGCCGTCTAAAGTGTTTTTAATGATTCAAATTTGCTTAAAGTTTTCTAAGGGTTAGATATTTTATCCAACGGCCTCTACAGTTCCTATGTGTTTTACTATACTAGTTTTGGTACATTTGTGGCAGACTTCTACATTGTTGATGTAGCGTTCCTTTTTTGTAATTCTCGCGATATATATCAACGCAAATTTTCTCATCATAAACTATGATTGTAATGATCTACCATTTGGAAAAAAAAAAAGAGAGATGATGGATTGTTCTAATTCCTGGCTTAAGTCAATTTTTTGGGTTGATTTATTGTGAAAATGACATTCTCGTAAAACCCAACAAATCAATTTTGAGAATAAATCAGGAACTGGAACAAATTCTTAATGGAACTAAATAGTAGATTACGGTTGAAAAAAAGTTGCAAATAATTGAGAACGGTAATGGCTTCCTCAAAGAAGATGCTTTTGACTAGCATACGACCCAGGTGTCGAAGTAGTGACCACTCAAGTGGCTAATCCAACCATCTCCACCCGAATCTATCCCCATTAGAAATTCATTGATTTTTCAAATCTTTGAGGATAGACATACAAGAAAATATCAAACACATTCTTTTCCCTTCTAATTAACTTACTTCACAAGCCAATTCCTAATTCACTTCTGATACTCGTCCCTCCGAGCCCTAGGAATTTCAATTCAATTGATCCAACCAGGGCTTTCTCTCTCTACACAGATTTTTACTTATGCCTTTTGTATGTATGTAAGCATTCCGTTTTTTATTAGAGAGTAGCTTTGAAGTTTGAACAATGCTCGAATGGCTCAGTACATGCAATCGGGATTTGATGAGGCCCTTTTTTTATTGAATCTATTTTCAACCCATATTACAATATGGGCGAGTTAGGTTAGGTTATAACCAGATGGATTGGGTTGTTAATTACCACCTCTACTCACATGCAATCGTGTCTGACATGTATGCATTAACGGCTCCGAACACATTTACGTTCATTTGTGTGTGTTTGTTGCTCGGTGCAAGTAACTCTCCTCGGCCCACGTATCATAGAAATTGGGGATTATTACCTCTAGGTCTAGAAAAGAGATGTCTAATTACCAATAAGGTAAGTCATTTTTTTTAATTACCACTAAGGTAAGTCACTCTTTTTTTAAGTTTAGGTTTAGGGTGCACTTTCCTATTATAGGGTTTTAGTGGTTTAGACACTTTCATAAAATCTTACCTGGATTTTTGAAGACTTTCATAGTACACTTAAGTAGTAAGGTACTGCTGTAGTTTAGGTTTAAGGTCTTGACTTTCCTGTATTATAAGGTTTTTTTGAGTGGTTGAATCTTTTTGTAGCATCTGCACTGATTTTATAAGATTTTAATAGGACTCCCAAATGTAGGATCTGCTAGATTTTTAGGCCTTTCATAGAGATGCCTGGTTGTATGTAGGAGACCCTAGAATTTTAAAGACTTTCATAAAGGTACCCTGGGATTTTAGAAAGACTTTCATAAGCGACATCTGAAGTCGTAGGGTACCCTAATCATAAGTGGTACCCTAGTCTTAGGGTACCCTAGAGTTTTGCGTTTAGGGTCGCACTTTTTTATCATGGAGTTTAGTGGTTTAGGCAACTTTCATAGGCAGTCTTCGAGAATTTTATGCTTACTTTCATAGGGTAACCTATGATTTAGGCATTTTATACCTTAGGGGAGTTGATGAGAATTTTTCGAGTTGAGGCAGCGCGATGGTAATTATGAGATCCAAGGGTGACCTGATGGTAAATGTCCCTAGAAATTGAGAGAGAACAATAGGTTGATTCGGACTTCTACTCTTGGTCAAGCAACTGTTATTCTTTTCGGCAAGGTTATTATGCCAAGAGAAGAATGTCGAATCAATGGAAACACTAATACAACACATGATAGACTTTTTGCAACTAAAAGGTAACCTTAAGTCTATGGTATGAATCAAGAAATAGCATACCAAAACAAGAATAGTAAGGATAGCTCATAAGAGAGATGTCACATGAGGATAATGGTGGAGGAATGTCCCATCTAGTTGAAACGACTCACTCTCTTGATAAGATCCTGCCTCTAGTGGGAAAAATTATTACTTTATTAGGTGATCTTGGGCAATGACGGTTCAGTTCCCAATATCTTTATCCACTGCATAATTAATGAGATTTAATACTAGTTGTATGGGTCTCACAAAAATGTGTAGTTGATAAGAGTGTTGGGACAACTGTTGAATAGTTACTATTCTAGTGGAGCTTGAAGATGGGTTTCCAAGGTGCCTATATTCATGCGGCAAATTTCAGAAGGCGGAGTAATAATTTGGATAGGGAGGTGGCATTGTGTGATGGTAGTCAGGGATGGTCATCTTGGCCGACCCGCGCCGATCCAACCCGTCCCTTCTCCAAATGGATAGGGGATTCAGGGATTTTTTCGGGGATTGGGTAGGGGATGGAGATTATTTTTATAAAAATTCGGGGATCGGGTAGGGGATGGTATTGTCAGTCCCCTACCTGATCCCCTCCCCAATCCCCGCCCCTACCCATTCCCTTCCCTTCCCCGACCCTCCCCGCATCCCCATTCATGCACACACACACACACACACGTGTGTGTGTGTGTGTAGGTATAATATCTATGGAAAATATTTGTTTTATCTCTTGGCATTGTCTTAAAAATGTTGAAGCCAGCTACTATTATTCATGAGTTGGGTGCAGGGGTTACCAAAGTGAAAAACATTAACAAGGATTTCACGGGTAAAGTCACTCAATCCTTGCCAAGCTTTAATTATTTCATCTTCAAAATTGTTTTCTATACTTTCCAAATGAGTTTATTGATCACTCCCTCACTCCACCCTTGCCAAGCTAACTACTTTCCTCACTCCCTCCTCTGTCTGATTTGGGCTCCAAATTGATTAAGAAAATTGATTTAAGAAATGTTGAAGGTAAGTGTTTGCAATGTTCTTAGAAATGTGGTTTTTATTTTTGTAAGTCAATGTTACGAATATGTTTCAGTTAAAAAAATATGTACCTCTTTCATACATATGAGTATATGACAAGCGCCTGGATTTTTGAATCCCCAATTCCCCGTGGGGATTTCCGTTCCCCGCATCGGGACGGGGATGGTGGTTGAAATAAAATTCCCGGTGGGGATCGGGGAGGGGATGGGATGGGGATTGATATGGGTTCAGAGATCGGGAATAGAGATAGTGGTATCCAACCCCTACCCTCCCATGCCCATCCGTAATGGTAGTATATTTGTATTATTGTATATTTATTTATTTTTATTTAAGAAGAAGGAACCATCTTAGTAGGCCACTAATTGGACTCATCCACAGAGTGTAAACCTTTAGGCAACCGAAACCATCGCCGGATACACATGGTACCGTTCTTGAGAAGAGTCGAACCCTGCCCAAATCAAGGCAAAAGCCTTCAATTCCCCTTCCACTGGGGCAAGCCCAATGAAGGGTGGTTTTAATATGAAAAGAATCCTTAATATAAATTCAAACTTTGTTTTAGGCTTTGTTTTGAGTTGAAAAGTAATTAAATAAAAGCTTGATTGCTGCTTTAGAAGGCTGCTCTATTGGTTGCCATCGAATCATGATTCATGATGCAAGACTAATGAAAATGATTGTAGTATTGGACTATTAGTTTTGTTTTGTCCTAGACTAGATAATGGTTAGAATTACTTGATAATGTTGTGTAAATACTCCCTTATTTTCACTGAATCAATGGCATCAATCTATAGGTTTGATGCTTACATGAAGAACGACCGCTGGTTGGTAATTAACAACCATAGGAAACTCACAGTACTCACCAGGGCAGCAAATGGGCCGAGCAGAGTTGAGCTTTGTAGTGTTCAAGTTCAGCTCGGTCATAAATGAGCCAAACCCTTAATGAGCCGAGCCAGACTAATTTATTTAACGAGTCTCTTTAAACGAGCCAAGCCTATAAAACGAGCCAAAACTCTAGCTTGAGCATGGCTCGATTAGTAAATGAGTTGAGCTAAGATGAACCTTAACGAGCCGAGCCGCAAGCTGCTCGCGAGCATTTGCAGCCCTACTCACCAAAGCATCAAGATGTTATTTTGGTGCAACATTCGAAGTTTTGATGTTTCAGTTGTGGTTGAAACGTTTATTTCGTAAAGTTAGCTCTTTGCTAACTGCATTGTTTCTTCTTTTTTTTTTTTTTTTGGTTATGGCCAACTAAGAAAGACTATATATACAAAGAGAAAGGATGGTAATTTGTGGCATTGGCAAGGTTCAACCCTTCAATTTCTCAATTAAAATGGTGTAAGGAGGCACCACTGTTAAAGAAATGGCAGTTTGTGTCAACTGATGTATCCATGATTCCATGTAGTGATATAGACACAGGACCTGAAAGTGAAATTCCCAACCATGAACCATCAAATGGAAAGTAATCCCATATCTAAACGGCCAAACCTATTACCCAAACATGAAAGGCACTAGCTTTATTTCATAATAGCTTTTGTGAACTGTGAAATTCAAGGGAGGTTATTGTAATTTATCCATTCAAAAATAACATGCATACATTTTATATATCACAACAAAGAGTGGTTTTGCAATGTGTCTTTTTCACAGCTGTCCTATTGGACAATTGAGATGAAAAATCCAAATTGAGCCCCAAGCTGATCCAACAATCATTGACCCATTTCGTTCAAAATTTGAATCTTCCCAAATCAAACCTACTTCAAACGGCAGTGATTATGTTGTATGACTTGATCCAACAGGCGATGTGTTAAGTGAGAAAATGTTGATTTGTTTACTTACCTCTTTAAAGTTCCAAAAAAAAAAAAAGATCTACTTTCCTCTTTTCTCAATTTCATGGATTCACTCCCCTTTCCCTTCAGTAAGCAACGTCTGTGTGTGTGTGTAATGACCCCATAATCCATATTACGATTTTTGTCCAGGTAGTTTGATTTTAAGTTCTGATTTTGAATAATGAAGGCCATTGACCCACTCTGGAGCTTTTTTAAAGGAAATTTAAAGAGGTAACATCTTTTTCATTTATTTCAAACTCAAAAGGTCGCTTATCTTTTCTTTTTCCTCATAATTTTGTTTAAATTTGAATGGATAGAGTTGCCTTGCTGAATTTTTTAATTCAATTCATTATTAATGTTGTGTGGACACGTTCTAAAGCTTTATTTATTCATATTTACTTAGAAAAGTGATTTATTTTTAGGACGGTAGAATTTTGTCTAAGTGTGATCAGTAGGAAGTATAGTGCTTAACGTGCCGTGAAGTTAAATGTTACTATGAGTACGGTTAGGCATGGACGCTCCGCTAGTAGATATACATAAAGCTACACACACATTGCCTTTATGGCTTGCCAAATCAGTAGTTAATTCATATATGGGGAAGGTAGATAGGTGTAAATAGTTCATCTTTAAATCAAGTATCTCTTTGATAAATATGTTTGATAGTTTTCTGCAATACATCTGAGACATATGTTCCTCACCCAAGTCGCGTTGAGGTTTTGTACGCCATTAGGTCCTGAGAAGGGAATTGTTGGCCTTGACTCGTAAACCGTTGACAGATGGGTATGTCTGAGATCTATTGTATGTTTACAAAACAAACATATTTATCAACGATGATATATGGTTTAATCGATGAAACTATTCGTTCTAGCTTCATTCATATATATGAATTAACGCTTTTATCATGTCTATGCTATCTTTAGATAAATCCTCTATATCAGTAAAAAAAATGAAGAGATTATTGAGTACTCTCAGGCTCAACAACTAAATCAGTGGACCATACTTGAAGTTGAACCCAAAAGGATTTATGAGTTGGGTCTTTTTGATTACATCAGTAAGAATGTTGTTAAGACATCAGAACAGACGATCTGTCTTGACACAAATAATAAAACAATTAAATTATTATGTGTTGAAGATATTAAGTGGTAGTTACATAAATACAAATATCTGCTTATTGGGTTGATTTAGATTGCTTTCAAACCATTAACTTTACCGGGATTAAATTCTAGTATTCAAGCACATTTACGTGATGCTAGATGTAATGATTGGAAATCCTCTCTTATGGGGATTGTGAAAACTAGCTTATGTCATAGACCAGTATATTTTAATGTTTATCCTAATCTTGCTCTATCTTTGAATAATAGAAATTTGTTTTCAGAAGTAAGTTTGCATATTCAAACTCAAGGATATAACTTCTTACTAGGATATGAAATTGTGGCAGTAATCTATCGTATTCATTACAAAGTTATCAATACTATGCGTCCTAACGCTATTTTGCGTAGTGATCTCGGAAAAACGGTAGTTGTTGAAGGTAACCTCTTAACCACCAACGTAGCGCACCCCGGGTTAGTAGACTGGGATGAGGTTCAATTTCCAACCTCATGGACTATCCCTAATGCAGTACTACCACAACCAGCCATCAGTAGTCAGATTGACCAGTTCACCCAAACATCCAAAGGTGATGTAGAAATCAGGTTTACTCTAGATATTGTTAGCCGTATTTCTTTAACAAAAAGCGTTTCCTTCAGAAATAGCTTTCCTCCATATCTAGTGTCTGAACCAACTACCTCACGACACTCAGTGTCTGAAATTTTAGACCAAACATCTTCAGAAATTCGAACAAAACCCTTAGAAACCGATATTGAAGGAATTCATATTTTGGAACAACAAATTCCACATGGTATTTATACCAGTAGTACGAGTAAAAAGCATGACTCACCCACAACTTCTGAAATGGCTTTCCATATTTAGGTTTTATGGATTATACACCAAACTCTGCTATTCTTTTACTTATCAGTAAAGAGTTTATGTCTCCAAAAAATCAAGAGTTCAGGGATTGGTACTTTGCCAAATTTGACAAATCAGAATGTGATTATATTAAAGATCATTTTTACAAAGAATTGGGAAAATCGCCAAACTTTGATACCTTCCAAAAAATGGTTTTTAAATTGGTATAAACATCAGTAATATATAGCTGTAATTCATGATTTTCAAAAGGTTTGGAGCAAATCAGATGGAACTATTGTTAAATTTGTTCACCTTTCTCTTGAACCCATTAAAATGGAAAATAGTAAAAATGCTTTAGAAGCTATTCCTTAAGTAGATTTGAGTAAGTCTTCCTCTACAACATATTTACCTGAAAGTCTTCATATGATGAAACAAAATAATTTTACTAATATGAGTCTACAAACCATTGGTCAACAGTTAATCCGTATTGAGCATGATTTTCAAGCTGTTATTGAGAATCAGAAAGTTATTGTATCTACTTCTTCCCCTTCTTTAGCCCAAGCTTTTGAAGGAAAAGATACAAAACCAGACATTAAGCCTCCCATTCCCTCAGAGAATTTTAAATTCTCTAATCAAAAGAAAATTTTGAATCTATTGAACAACTTATAAGACGCATGGATAGCAAATTTCATATCAGTACCGTTAGTCAAACTAACTTAGGATACTAGGGATGGCAACGGGTAGGGTATGGATCGGAGGACCCTATTCTACCCCCGATCCCCAATTGTGAAGTTCTTCCCCATCCCCACCTCCATACCCAAAAGGAATAGTGGGCAATCCACCATACCCGCCTCCTATTGGGAATCGGGTATATTCGGGTAAATCCATATCCAAACTAGTTGGGAAAAAAGAAAAGAAAAGAAAAGAGAGATGATAAGATCTAATTTATGTGTCATATACTAAACAAAACAACCATTTAAAACAAAATAGAATAGAAAGTTGCGAAGAAATAATAGTCTACCAAGATTATATATAATTTTAAAACTACCATCATTAAACTTTTTTTAACACTTAAACCATATATAGTTTTAATTCGGAACAATATACATAAATTATACCAATATGCATACTTATATATATACACACATACATATACATTTATATACTACTATATGCCCGCATATACATTCATAAAAATATGTATACAATTTGAAACGGGGGCGGGTACGGGTATTCGGAGACGGGTACCACAAAATCGTACCCGCTCCATTTTCAACCGGGGATTCTTTAAGTTGTACCATACCCGCTCCTATTGGACGAAAAATCAAATAATATCCGCCTCCAAATAGCCGGAGGTGGGACGGGTATCCATCGGGTTTGGGGAAATTGCCATCCCTATAGGATACTTCGATTCCCACTTAGACCCTTAGATTCATGAGGTGCAACACTCATTTCGTAGTATGCGGATTCTCATGTAAATAAGATTGAGTATAAGGAAAAAAGGTGCAGAAATGAAAACGCTTGTAGAACATATTATAAAAGGCCGAATCCTCAAGATCTTCTCGTGGGAAGAAGATTTTTCCAAACTCGTAGAGCTTTTATAGTGCCAAAACCATTTATGAATGGAATATAGATGGTTTGTCGAATATCAAATTTATGGAGTTATCCATAAGATGCTTATGTATTCCAAAGGTCTGTAAAAGCTACAAACAATAGTGACAAAGATATTGCTGTCTTTATAGTCAATGGGTTTACCAGCAGTCTTAAAGGCTGGTGGGATAATTATCTCTCTTTGGCCCAGCTATCCAAAGTTCTTAATGCCAAGTAAACGTAAAAATAGTTAATGATATGGCTATTGATCGACTAACAGTCAAATCGGTAACCCAAAGAGAACTACCTCGCCCCAAATGTTGTTTATTTGTTTGTCCAAGCTATAATTTTGCATTTTATAGAGCCGTGAGAACAATGCCAAGAGCGTGGCAGAGAATTATTACGTAATTTAAGATGTCCTTCTTTAACTCATTTTAGATGGTATAAGAATGTTTTATTACCAAAGTTATGCAACAGAAAGATGCTAATTTAGAACATTGAAGGCCAAATTTATAGATGGCCTACCCCTTTATTTTATGCATAAAAGGTCTGTCAAAAACTTATGGATCTTAGTTTTGGAAATATCATCCAATGGGCAAGCTGTACTTATGGACACCTTATTAGTGTTTGCCTCCAAGTAGGTCTTTCTATCTGTAATGACATGAATCTGCAATATCGGCTTAAGAAACAAAACCTTACAGGTAAAAGAGAGATTGGTGATTTTTGCCAACAATTTGCCTACGACATACCCACCAACTATCTTAAGAAGCACTGAAGGAAGACTGTTTCTAAGTCTTCTAAACCATATAAGAGAAAGTATAGGAGAAAGTCCTATGATAAGGAATACTCCAAGAATAAATCCAGCGAAACCAAGGGAAAAGAGAAAGAAAAACCTGTCCCTAAAAGAAAATCAAAGCCCGAAGCCTGTTGCTACAAATGTGGTAAGATTGGCCAGTATGCCAACAAGTGTTTGACAAAAAAGAAGCTGAATGAGCTTCAACTAGATGAAGGACTCAGGTTACAACTCAGTAAGTTGCTCCTTAATTCTAGTGACAAATCTGAATTTGAATCAGAAAGTGAATAGCTTAATGAGTTAGAATATTCTTTTTCCCTAGAATCCGAATATTCTCCACCAGAAGTATGCACAGGTAAGTGTTGTACTTCTTCAAAACAAGATCATCTGGAAGTTTTTGTTAGTCTCAATGGATTAAGTTTAAATATTTATCAAAATCTCAACAAGAGATTCTTGATCTTGTTGATAAAATTCAAGATCCGTAACTGTGAGAAAGGTCATTAAGATATTATTAAGCTCTTCTGTATCAGATGCTGAACCAGAAAGACCTAGCAATATCTCTAGATATTATAGTATTAATGAAGTTTTTTAACTGTATGGAAGCTACTAGTAGCCTTAAACCAGCTACTCTTCAAGACCTCCAAAAGAAGTCAATGAACTCATATCCGAGTTAAAACAGCTAAAGACTTCTCAATTATAGCAGCAAGGAGGATTGGTTTCAGTTAGAAGTAGACTTTCTAGCCTTGAAAGACTTAGCCTGAAACCTGCTACTAGATCAAAAGATAGGATTGAACCTCTAGAACCTAAGGTCCCTACTTATCTGAATAGTATTCGTAAAGTCACCCATTAGAAATTGTATATTCAGATTAATCTTGTTATTGATCAAGAATCACGCAATTCGGATATAGTTGCACTAGTTGATAGCGGTGCTGACATAAATTGTATTCGGGAAGGATTAGTTCCCACTAAGTATTTTGAAAAAAAAAGTTTAATCCTTAACTTGCTTTTGGAGGAAATAGGATGCATATTCAAGATAAATTATCTAACATTTTGATGTGAATGATGATACTTGTTTACCAACCATATTTTTGCTTGTTAAGAATTTGCATCAACAAGTGATTTTAGGAACACCATTTTTA
This sequence comes from Vaccinium macrocarpon, assembly GCA_022606695.1. Taxonomy (NCBI): domain Eukaryota; kingdom Viridiplantae; phylum Streptophyta; class Magnoliopsida; order Ericales; family Ericaceae; genus Vaccinium; species Vaccinium macrocarpon. The sequence continues at coordinate 5,569,505 of CM040172.1, read as the reverse complement.
AATATGATTATGCCAATCAAAAAATTGATCCTATTGGTATTTATAGTCATATTCAGGATCACGATATTGTTTACCCTTTTGTCACTTGACCCTAAAACCAGAATTATCCAGGAACTTCAAGGTTTTCTTCAAAACAAAGAAAAACAATTAAATTTCCTTCAAAATTAAGGAAATCAAAATTATGGATGTTCATCAGAAAATCCAATCTCTAGTTTTACATGAAAAAATTAAAGAGATTGAAAATCAATTTTTACAAGAAGTTTGTAGAGACTTGTCAAACGCCTTTTGGGAAATGAAACTTTATATTGTTTCTCTTCCTTACAATCAAGATTTTAATGAAAACATATTCCAAACAAAGCACGACCTAGCCAGGATGAAAAACCATTATTTGGAGCTTTGTTAGAAGGAGATTCAGACTTTCCTTGACAAAAATTAATCAAAAAAGTTATTCTCCATGGAGTCGCATCTTGCTTTCTATGTTTTCAATAATTAGAAAGAATGAGGAGTTCCTCGCTTGTTACTTTCCCTCCGCTCCTATTGTTTGTTGTCCACACTCTTTTCTTTTTTTTCAAATAAAAAAATTAAGTGCTTCCGTATCTCGTTTTTCAAATGTTCTCACACCGAATTAAAGTACACGATGAGTACTTTAATTTGGTATTAAAAATTGAAAAATAATACACGAAAAGCACTTTATTTTTTTTTTGAAAAAGTAAGCATAACTTTTCGTAGAGGACAAAACAAATAGGAATCGGAGGAAATGTTAATTATAAACCTTTGAATGATGTTTTCAAATGGATATGATATCCAATTCTAAACAAAAAAGATTTGCTTCACAGATTACAATCCGCAGTTATCTTCTCAAAATTTGATTTGAAATCTGGATATTAGCAAATCCAGATTGAGAAAAAAGATCAGTATAAAACTACATTTGTTGTTCCATTTGGGCATTACGAATGGAATGTCATGCCATTTGGTTTGAAAAATGACCCATCAGAATTTCAGAATATTGTGAATGAAATATTCTCACCTTATTCTGATTACTATATTGTTTATATTGATGATATCCTTGTTTTTTCATCATCCATTGATCAGCATTTTAAGCATCTTCGAGCTTTGAAGGAGGCCATTAAACCTAATGGTTTAGTCATATCTACACCTAAAATGAAATTATTTCAGACAATGGTACGATTTTTGGGTTATAATATAAATCAGGGAACTATCATCCCTATTGACTATAGTATTGTGTTTGCTTCTATATTTCTTGATGAGATTAAGGCAAAAACTCAACTTCAGAGATTTTTGGGTAGTTTAAATTACATAGTAGATTATTATCTGAATTTCGCCTAGGACACTGCTATACTATATCAGCAATTGCAGAAGAATCATTCTCCTTGGACTGATGATCATACCAGAGTAGCAAAGAAAATTAAGCTTAAAGCAAAACAGTTGCCTTGTTTATGTTTAGCCCACCCAACTTGGAGAAAGGTTGTAGAAATTGACGCCTCCAACATAGGTTATGGAGGAATTCTTAAACAACAGAATCCTCAGTCTCAGAAAGAGGAATTAGTTAGATTTACATAAGGAACGTGGAAAAGAGCCCATCTTAGTTATTCCACTATTAAAAAGAAATGCTTTCTATTGTGAAATGTGTTTCCAAATTTGAAATGATTTATTAAATCAAACCTTCTTACTCAGATAATTGTAGCTCTGTTAAATTCATTCTAGCAAATATTTGCTAGATGGCAATCAAAACTATCTCCTTTTGTTTTTGAAATCGAATATATCAAAGGCAAAACGTAATTCTTTACCGATTTTGAAATCAATATATCAAAGGCAAGCGAAATTCTTTACCAAATTTCTTAACTAGAGAGTTCTTGATAGATGGATGAAGTTGAAAGAGAATGCATCAGGAATGAGATGAACCGAATTTAGGTCCAATCAGTAGTACAGCCGTACACAAGAGCTAATCTCATGCATTGGATCAGAATACTCAAAAGACACATTAAGAAACTTAGAGATAATGGCAATCCGGAGGATGAATATATTTGCCAATTTATGGAAATTACATTATAGAGATATTGTAAATTTTCTTATCCACACTCTCGGAAATAAGAAAAAAATGGGTTTTTTTTTTTGTGTTGCAAATTTTTTTTGGAAAATCCGATGTTATGTTGAGAATGTGTTTTTTCAAGGGGTATGAAAATCTTCAAAAAACAATACCGGGAAGGGGATCCAAAGCAATTTTTCATAAAAACCCTTTTATATATTTTTCCGGCGCTGGGATCAACTCCCTTCCTTTTTTTTGAAGATTTTCCATGAGGATCGCTGAAAAACACCTTCTCGAACAGACGGACGGATCATCACAATTTTTTTTTTTTGTTGTATAAGTCCGGAAATTAAAAGTCTGGATTAGAAGCTTAGTCTATATATATATATATATATATATATATATATATCTGTGTGTGTTTTGTTTGTAGTTACTACAATACTGTATTCCCTGTGAAAGCAAGATCTTTTTCCCACTCAAGCTTTGAATTCATATGATAAGAGGAATGAGATGATATTTCAACAGCTCACATTCATAGAGGGGCCTCCTCTGTCTCCAATATTGTAAACACAACTGACAAGCAGTGCAATCACTGGTGCACACGTAGCCACTCCCACCATTATTATCAGCACATTAATAAAGCAAAACTTAGAATTAAACATGGGAATTCAGAGAGAGAGAGAGAGAGAGAGAGAGAGACAAAGACAAAAAAAAACCATCAAAGTTGAGAGGAATGCAAAGCAAATGCAGAAATTATAAGGAAAGAGGAAAGATTATTTGGAATCTCCATGGTATTATCTAAAGATTGTCACGTGATCTTTCCAAATGGAAAATTAACCTACAATATGTATGGTCGGTGTATTGATGTGGGATGTGAAAAATTATTTCACCTTTGGTGTATTTTTACATGGTCCGATCCTTTAACCCCCACGCATTGATGTGGATACAAGAGTAAGTGTATTGGTCTTACATTAAAATATCAGGCATAGGAGAGACTGGAAGCATCATGGAGAGATGTCTGAGAAGCAATTAATAGTCTCGTGGGTCACATATTGTCTCTCACACAAGTACGTAACAAAAACTAATTATAATGGGAAATGACTATATACATATCTCTTATTTAGGTGTACCATATGTATTTATTGTATGGTTCAAATCACATCCACCTTCATTGATAAATAGCATTTTTTTTGTTTAAGTAACTTTTAATATGATTAAATTCATTTTGATGTGGGTACAAGTAAATTTTATAAAAAAATTAAGTAACTTTTTGCAAAAATTCATAATTTTGACAAAAACATTTGTAAACTTTTACAAAAAAAAATTTGGCTTTTATATGTATATTTATGATATGGCACACAAATAAAGGAATGTGTATTGTATTCTTTTCTATTATAATTTCCATCCATTAAATTTTTCGCTACATGATACTTCTAAGAATGGAGCCCATCGGGGGGAACACGTGTAAGTTTAAGGACTTTTTTGACATCACTATGTGACAGTGAAAATGATGGCTTCGTCCTAGAGGATGCTTCCAAACATGGCAGGGTAGTTGCATGGATTTTTTCCCCCCATGAGATTGTACTAGGGGTGCACATAAAGCATAAAACGGGTTGGGCTATATTATTGAGATTTGCGTATTCTCAAGCCCGACTCACGAGCCCAACTCATTTATAATCGGGCTTCATTTAATATATCCAAAATCAACCCAAATAAAATTTAATTTTTAGTCGTCCGATAAGTTCTATTTATTTTTTCTAAAGTGGGATCACAAATATAAATTAATCAACCATAACAATCATAGTAATTCACAATCACATTAATATACGTAAAGTTTTAAATTCTTACAAAAATATTATAAACAGACCCACAAATTAAAGAATTAAAAAAAAGATGGAACTTTCCAACATACATCAATTTCTATATTATAGTATTAAAATAAATATTACTTAAATCAGGCTTGCACCGGGTCTCATAGGAATTTCCCAAACCCATTTCATTTAGCAAACGAGCTTAAAATTTCAACCCAACCTAAATATTTATCCCAAGCCCTAAAAAAATCAGGCTGGATTAGGGGTACTTTGGCTACTTAGATCAGGTGTGCACCCTAGATTGTCTCAGTATTTGGTATGACTTGTTAAGTAATTTTTTCTTAATTCTTTTAGGTTGTACTACCTAACTTCTTTGGCCCTAATAAGTTAATTTGACTTATTTTTTACTTAGTTTAGTGTCAAGTTATATGTGTGCCTTATCGTCAAAAACAATTGAATAAGTAAAAAATTATGATAAAAACTCTCAATTTTTGACTTATTTTTTCACCTTTTATGAAAAAAATATTGGATCATAATTTTTACTTTTTCAATTTCTCTCATCGTACAAGCCAATAACACACACAAAAACTAATGACAAAATAACGTGAAAAAAAAATCAATAATAATTCACATAGTGGAACAAGGAGTTAAAAGGAGACATAGTCGTCGTACCGAGTCGATTACTTTTGATTTTGACAATAAAAAACCCACTTGGACTAACGCTCGCGGACGGCCCACGGAGATTGTGTTGCCGCTTGCATCTAAAAAGATTGTGATTTGTTAGAGTCGCCACCGTGATTTGAGGTCCTAATCAGAAAACCGATAAAAATATGACTTCGTTTGCCAATTGAAAAGATTTTACTCGATCACTGCGAACCGTAAATTTCTTGATTCGGGGGGTTTAGTTACGGAGAGGGAAGGGTTTTACTGACACCCCTCTCGCCACTGTCCAGGCGGAACCGGTCTCTACTCAATATTTCATGGGATTTTGAAAATGTTTTGAAATTCAATTTAATCACAAAAAAAAAGGGGAATTTGGAGATGTGAATCACATTAACAATAAGAAAATACAAATATGCAAATTTGATGTGGATGCTTGTGCGCGTGATTTACATGCGGATAATAACAATAAAGAATTATTACGACAAATATTTACAAAGATGAACAACAACAAAAACTGGGCAAATAATTCAAAGAATCACCGGCGAAGCAATAAACTAGTTTACAATCCGGATTTCAACATGGGGTTGGCTTTCCAAAGGTGATCATACTGGCAACTTCGGAACGAACCCAGGCGGGTTTCAAAGGCCAAAAGATCAGCTTGGCCTTGAGCCAAGTCCATTTCTAGCTTCTGTGATTTTTTAGCTTATCCACCACTTTTTAGTCATTATTTGTAAGATCAAACATCAACAGAAAATTTTCATGGAAAATCGATGAGAATAAATGATTGATCTCATAAATAATGATAAAAAAAGAAAATCAAAATATTTTAACAAAGAAAATACTTTGAAAAGAAGGAATCCAGACTGTAATCACAACAATAAAACCACACACACACTAAAACTTGAATAAACTATGATCCATCATCAAAATATCCAAGAACCAACAAATTGCCAAGAAAACGGTTTTAAAATACTCAAATGGATGGCTTTTGGCCAAATAAATAAAGTGATCTTCTGGTTTTCATCAATAAAAAGGGTTCTGGATGATTCTCAGGACCATAAATGCATAATATGAGGGTGAAAGAGGTACCAAAGACACTGTTTTATACCCGTACACAAGATTTTTAAAGACTTTGGAATTTGATTGTCATAAAATATCTAATTTTAGCTCATGCAAATGGTTTTGAAGTAAAAACATGAACTTTCTGAGAACCAAAAGAGCACGGCTAACTATTAAAGACAATCAAAACCAACAAACAGCTCGAAACTTGATAAAAAATGTAAAATGTTTCAGACCGAGATTGAAGCTTAAGGCTATAGGCTTGAGCCCTCAACCCCAATTTCACTTGCAGATTTTGATAATTTTTTTGAACAACTTTCTGACCTTCGTGAGTTCAACTGAAGTATAAAGAACTTAATTGAACTCACTGGTCACCCTCAGATGAACCAAAACAGTGAAAACCACTTGTTAAACTACGTTTTACACTTGATTGAAGGCTTGAACTTGATTATAGGTTGAAGGATGAGCAATTGTGGGTGTTTTTGACTAGTATTATGGATGGATGATCAGGATTATGAAGCTAATTGATGAATATGAGTCTATTTTTGGGTTTAGCGGTGGGTTTTGGTGGTTTTGGTGGGGAGGAATGGTTTTGATGGGGAGGAATGGTTTTGTAGAGAGAGAGGGAGGACGATTATTGGGAGTATAAGGTAATCGAGTATGAGAATGGTCACCACTAACTAAGGGGTAGTGGGGCTTTTATATAAGAGTGAGTGGAGGGAAAAGATAAAGAGAGAGAGAGAGAGAGGGGTTTGTATTCTAGGTGTATTTTTAGGTGTAGAAAATGGCAATGTAGGGTGTATTATACGTGAACGATGCATTATGGAAGTGGTTAGACGCCCCGCATGAGATCTCATGATTAGATACTTTACGTATTCCCGACCGGTTGAGTTGGCGCCAAAGCCGTGTGAGCTTGGCGCTCGGTGCTTCTCATGGGTTTGGCCTTTCGAGGTCTCAAGCTTGCCTTCTGCCAAGCTCTTGGTGGCAAGGATTCTTTGGTTTGGCTTGGTTTAACACAGCTTGATTTTTCTTGGGTTATTTGGAGGTGTTTGGTTGATTTTGATCACATTCAAGCTATCTTCACAAGTTTCGCAAATATGATTGGTTCGTTCTCATCATTTGGAATGCCGAAATGTGATCCCGGTTCAAAATCCAGGTGTCTACAGTTCCCAAAATATGTCTTTCCTATGAATTGGTTTTGAAATAGAGACAAAAGAATAATAATAATATAGAGATGGTCAGCCTAAAAAGATGTTTATGAAACCATCCATAACCTAGCTAATGTGCAGGAATTAATTTGATAAAAGATGATTATAGTATGAAACCATCCATAACCTAGCTAATGTGGAGGAATTAATTTGATAAAAGATGATTATGGTATTAAAATTATGCACGTGGATCTCTCTCTCCCTATGCCATGATATGCAAACATGCACCACCACTAAATAAAAAATCAATTTCAACGAGAATGAAATTGGAGCCACCTCCCCTGCACCCTAATTAAAGAAGGTGGCTCGCATCTATATATCTTAGTCATTGAAGTTGCACCTCATGGACTATTTCCTTTTGGCTAATGTACTGAAACTAAGAATTTTTATTTATTTATTATTATCTTCATTACTGGCATCAACAAGTTTTAAAATCAAGAAAAAGGCCTTCAGCATGGGCGGGACGCCTTCTAAATTTTCGCAAGTAGAATACTCTCGCACCTAGTCAGACAATTAGTCAGGCTAGTTGTGTAACGACCCTAATTTTCGTAAATAAAAAATTTCGTTAAACAATTTAATTAATTAATCTAATTTTTAGTTTATCGGAATAATTTCCTATTAAATTATTATTTATCCCTTTAGTTTGATTTCCAAACATGTGTACACATACCTTAGGACCGAAAATAAGATCCGTTACACTACCGTAGCACCCCGGAGACCTCGGCTAATGTCCGGAACCTACCTAACTCTCCCTCCATCTAATCACCATGGTACGCCATGAGGTCCTCACCTTGGGACTTGTTACTTTGACCAAGTTAGAGAGAGTTGCAGAAAAGAGAGAGAGAGAGAGAGAGAGCCACGTGCAGAGAGAGAGAGAGAGGAGAGAGAGAGAGAGAAGAGTTCGGGAGAGAGAGAGTGAGGTGTGTGCATGTATATTGGTACACAAACACATGTTAGGTTTTAATGCAAAGTTCACTTGCACAAGTAATGGGTGATTGAGGGAAGTTTCCTAAACCAAGGTTTTGTACCCAAAACTAGTTAGAACAAGCCTTGTTATTTTTGGGAGTAACCTACACATACCCATACAATACATGCATTTGAAAGCACAATACACACAACCTAAATTTACCAAAATAGGCCTTGGTTTCCCAAGTAAGCTAGGGACAAGCTTCCCCTAATTTAAGGAAGGAATATTCCCCTAGATATAGCTAGTTAGGGCTACCCTTAGCCATTAAATGTGTTCACACATACACATTAGGTGCATCTAGCTCCTAGAACGCCTGCATTGAGAGGTGACCGTAAGAAAAACCTACACAACGCAGAGGTATATTTTCTCCCACCATTGTTTCTAATATTCAGTGATAAGTCCCCCCAATATTGTAAATAGAGGGACTTATCTATCCCATTTTGACACACACGCATACGCATATTTTAGCTCTTATATGATTGATATCAACAAGGGTAGTTTTTGTTAGTTACAGAAAAAATCAAGGATTAGGCTTGCCTTGACATCATGGATCTAACCCGCGGATGCCCGAGCACCCGAGCCACGGGCACTCCACCACCAAGTCCGGGAAATCATGAATGAGGCATTGAACAAGGCTGGGAAGCCCAAAAGACCAAATGATTGGATGAACAAGTGAAGAGAAAAGGAAGGAAAAATTCGCAACCCTACATACCGTATCAAGTTTTTCCCATACCGTATCCAAATGAAAGCAAAAATTCCATCAAGACTCTACATACCAAGATGGGTTTTTTTCCCATACCCCAGATCTAGCCTATTTTTTGCGCTTTTTGCCTCGACCCCAGCTTTTTGTCCAGTATTATTTTGACTTTTGTACACATGTTCGGGGTTATAAAGCCCCAAACATCAGATTGTTAGGTCATAACCCATTTTCTACCTTCTCTCTCTACCTCCCTTAGTTTTAACCTAGCTTCAGGTGCTCCTCCTCTCTCTAGAATTCAATGATTTGCACTTAGATTCAAGGTAAACCTCTCATTTAATGTTGTAGTACACACTTTGAACTTTGTATAACTCTAGTTTGTTTTCGCTTTTTATCGATAATTTCGCTTTTAGTGTTTTCCTAGCTTCATCCTTGAAATCTCTATCTTTTTAAGTGTTGTGTGTGATTTTCTCATGAATTAATGTTGTAGGTAGACTTCTAATCTTCTATAAAAATCACGCTTTTAAACTCATTTGTTATGTTCTTTTTGTTTCCCCTTATTAAAATAGTCATGTTCTAATGAAGTTATGATTGAGTAGTCGTTATAGGCCTCGGGTCATGGGGTGATTAGCACCCCGTGACTTAGGTAAATTCACTCTCCTCGCCAATGTTGCACACTCCTCATGTTAATCAAAGAGTTAGAATTAATTTTATGTATCAAAATTTGTGGTTATCCCGGCTGATCACACGTGAGCCGTGGGCGGACGCCTTGGCACGCAGGGATGCTTCGGCTATGGTAATCAAAATGTTTGTATAAATGGCACAAGAATCCTACTGGTTTGAGAAACGCCACTTTTCTAGTAAAACGAAGCTTAAGTAATAAATCTCCTCCTCGTGGTCGCTTAACGACGCTCCGGCGCTTCAAGCATCTTGGGGAGAGTGAATGGGCCTAATGCATGGTCGCTGAGAACCCCTTGACTTAGCCTTGTTGTTAATTAGTTCTTTTAATCACGCTGCCTTTCACGCCAAGTATTAATTCCACCCCCAAACTACCAAAGCCAAGTTTGCGCTTTAAAAAACCCTCACTCACGAAGTCAACTTTCACGCCAAAGCCACCTTTAGGTCCTCAGGACTCAATCCGACTTCCTAAGCACTATGCCAAGGCCACCTGAACCCTACGCTTGGGGTAATCACATTGATAAGCAATCCAAGGGCGCAAAGAAACTAGCTACATTGTATTTACCCCATTTAGTTCATCCTAGCAAAGATCTGCAATTCCTAAGCATACCTAGATTCCTACCTAGATTCCTACCTAGACCTAGACTTGCCACCTTTGTACTTCCATTGTGCCAACACAACACAACATTTACTCCCATACATGCACCACTTGGAAATTTCTAGAAGAGAGAGGGTGAGAGGGCCGAAAGTTTTGTGGGGAGAGGTCACTCATTTTGCTATAAATAGCAAACCCTTTGTTCATTTGGACCCCATATACCCACACTTGTCTATTTGTCTCTACTTCCCAACAAAACCAACTATTTCTACCACCTTTTAGCCACCATATTTTAGTTTAATTAGCTACTTACCAAGTTGATTAAGTAGTTAGCTAGGTTGGGTGGTTTTCTTCCAAATGATTGTTTATTGGCTTCCTGCTTTACACCCTCGAAACCAAGGTAGTTTACTAAACTACTCTTCTAATTAGCTATTTCTAGTTTAAATATGTTGTTCTAATTAAGTTTCTAAGCATGATTATGAAGTTTGATTAAGCTAATTTATGCATATGTTGCTGACTAAGATGTTTCTTATGTAATTAGAAAGAGGATTTCATTAGCAAGCATGATTATAAAGTTCTAATAAGAATAGTTCTTCATGAAATTAGTGGAATTAGAAGTGATTAGTGAGATTAGAAGTGATTAGAAGGTGATTAGAAGTGATTAGTAGTGATTAGAAGTTAATTAGTAGATGTGTTTCACTAGAAGAGATTCTAGTATGATTTTGTTATTATTTCTAGAAAGAAATAATTAATCTTGATTGTTTTGCTTATTGGTTGTTATTTGAGATATTATTTCTTAAATAAAATGGAGTAATTTCTTTTATAAGAGATTTGTTAGAAAGAAAAGCCTATTGGTTATTTTAGCAAGAAAATATGGAATTGATTTCTTTTAAAGAGAGAATTTTTCATAGAGATTTCTAGAAAGATTTTTCTTATAAAGTATGTAGTGAGTTTATTTGGTAAATTTTCTAGAAGAAAAATTGTGATTATTACTAGATATGAAAAAAGATATTTATTTGAGATTATTTGAGAGAAAAGTTTCTAGAAAAATAGAAAGAATATTTTTTTGGGAGAGTTTTAAATATTTTAGAAAGTCCACAATTAGTTGTGGTGAATTTTGGCAAGGGATTTCTAGAAAAGAGTTTGGTTTAAACTATTTTGAAAAAGAGAATTGTTTTATTTTATTTCTTTTGGAGGAGAAATAAAATAGTTTGTAGATTTTTGATGAGGATCAAATTGAGAGAAATGGAAATATTATTTTTGGAGAATTTTAAAGTGTATGATTTTATGTGGAGAAATTGCTAGAAGGAATATTATTTTGAGGGAAATTGGTGTATTAAAATGTATGATTTTATGTGGGAAAAGTTTCTAGAGGAAACAAAATTACTTAGAGAGTTGGTATATTTTTTATGCATGATTTTATGTGAAATGTGTTTTTGAAAGAATTTGAATTTAGAGAAAATTATGAAATATGGCATGAGCATGATTTGAGCATGTGACATCGAGCACGTACGCGATACGTTATGTCACCGGACGCGAAATTTAATATTTATTGATGAGAAAATAGAGATGAGAATGAAAATGAGTTTGAAATGCGAAATGAAATTTTCGAGAAATGAAAATGGAGATTTTCTTTCGAGAATGAAATGAGATTATGGAGAAATGAAATGTGATGAGATGATTTGTTGCCACCTCAAATTCGCGGAGAATTTGGAGAATGGTATTGATTAAGTAGGTGCATGAGAACTTCCGATGCCGGGAGAGAACTAGATGACGGGGCTACTACGCACAACACACGCGAATCCACCTTGCAAACAGTCCGTTAAGTTCGGTGATGCAAGACGGCCGGACCGTGGTCGGGTGAGTCATGGGAGAACGGACCGCGGGTAAAATGCGTCAAGTTAAGTTCAAGGGTGGATGCACGATAACCGACCTCGAAAGCGTAAAGGTTGGTGATCGCAACCGGTAGGAGGCGTGAACGGACCAATAACTTTCGTGAAAAAGGGGAGATAATGAAATTTGAAGAAGAATGCCGGAAAGACACCGTATTGAGAAAAAAAAACGCAATTTTGGGAAAAATCGTTGATCGATAAATGAGATGTGTTTTTGACAAATGAAACGAGAATTGTTCGTAAAGTGACATCGTGAGTACAATTTGAGATACTTAAACGAGATACCATTTTCCTCAAGCAAGATATTTACTCCGATCCGCATGGACACGCATGATGCATGATATGATTTATCGCTCATAAGTTATATTATGCTAGACTATCTAGATGGACAGAACCGCATCTACGGAGTCTTGCACTGGAAATGAAAGGCCGCCGAATGGGAAATCAACCGGGCGCATGGGATAGACGAGGCCCTGTAACCACCCCCGTTGCTATTTATTTAGTATTTGAGAATCAGACGCTTTGTATTAAAGTTTGCCTAAACTTTATTTCGATTGTAATAATAATTAACGCCCAAATCTTGGGGGCGTTCTACAAGTAACACTCCAGGGCCTCTGTAGCCTAGGCAAAGGCAAATGAAAATCAATCTTCTAGACCTTCTTTTGTAACACCGCTGCACTCAAAATAAATTGCTATGATATTGTATGAATGTTGATAAGAAAATATTATGATAACAATTGGTCATATATTTGTAATGTGTAATTAGGGCTGGCAATGGGCACGCGGGCCGTTGGAGACTACTATCCCCGCCCCCTCAAACCCCCCCTCCCCCGCCCCCCACCTCCCATCTCCAATGGGATTATTTTTCCCCTCTATCCCCCCCCCCATGGGGAACTAAGATCCAAACCGGATTCGAAAATTCCAAAATGCGTAAATAACCCCATCAAAAAAAAAAAAAAAAAGAACATAAATAGATAGCACCAAGAATTAGCCACCAAGAATCAACATTTGGGATAACAAAACATCATAAACAAAGAAGAAAGAATAACAAATGCATAACAGGAGAAAGCTCATCATCCAAATTTTACTTCAAAACAAAAAAAAAAAAATTCAACAAATCCATAAAGCCAACACAAAGACCAATAAAGCCAAAATCTTATATAAAAAAAAACCTAAATGGAATTTAAGATGATCTCCCAAATGTGTTGTTCCGCTTTTAATCCCCAAACCAACTTTTTCTTTACAATACAAACACCTTACTTTATACGCGACGCTGTCATAAGTTTTATCCTCCTAAAATGTGACCAATTTTCAATCCTTAAATGTTGTGGCAAAATTTCATCACCTTCAGAAGTTTCCTCCTGTTCATCATCTGAATTGACTCCACTCGATCTACATGGCTACAAACAAAACTAATAGATGGAGATTGGAGATGAGAGAATACCTTTGTTGACGAAGCTTTAAGGATACCTTCGTTGGGGATCTCATCTCCATTTTGAACAAAGGGAGATAGCCGCAGGCTTGCTGGCTATAGAATTGGGATATAGATGTGGCACCGGTGGTAGAAAACACACACACACACACACACACACATAGAGAGAGAGAGAGAGAGAGAGAGAGAGAGAGAGAGAGAGAGAGAGAGAGAGAATGGCTTTGGTGCGGCGGCTGTTGAGAGAAGAGAATACGTTCTGTAGATTTGTTTTGGTCCTTGTAATATGTAGTTCTACCTTTCCCTTTGTTGAGGGTTTTGTTTGGAGCATTGAAAACGAAAATGTCATGGAAACAACATTGGAACACAATATTGTTGGGGTTGGGGGCATAACCTTCGGAGGTAGTGAGCGTAGGAGTGGAGCCCCTACTGAGGGTATTTTTTGGACTTTTTTGGTGTGTAATTTTGTCATGAGAGCACCTATTTATATCATAGCTTAATACGTAATTAAGGTTACATGTTTTTAGAAAAAAACAAATAGATACGATAGAAATATGGATCTTACAAAAGATTACGGTAAGATCAGTGCTTTATTTCAATTTTATAAGTAGGCATGCGCCAGAAATTTACTGCTATTCTTCAAGCTGGCGCTTTCCACGTATATTTGTGATTCATTGTTTCTAAGTTCCATAAGGCATTATGGTATTCAAAAATCTTAACAAATATGTGGAGACAACACTCGTAGTGGAGCCGCATCCACAAATATTTGAAGACAACACTCCTATGTAAGTATTGTGTCTAGATCATTGTTTGTTTGGAAATGTTGCCGAAATTTGGAAATTGGATCAAAACAAGCATTAAAAAGATGAGAGAAAAAGACGAGGGAGAAAATGAAGGATTTGGCCTCGATAGGGACATGAGGTGGTTACTGCTTTCAAGTTTTCGTGAACAATGACATGTCATAAAGAAAAAAAGAACATGAAAAAAGTAAGTAGTTGAAATAGGAGAAACACAAGAAAGAAAAAAAAAAGTGAAAAGAAAAAAGAAAAGATTTTTAACATTTTAATTTCAAATTAACTTTAAAAAGTCAATGTTATTAATCTTGTATCTAGGGCTTCAATGGGGAAAAAAAGCCTGCAAGAAACACATTTTTGTATTAATTTTTAGAAAGGGAAATTAAAGACTGTGTGACAGAATCCGTTTGATTTTAAAAATTATACTCCATTTTGATTTATAGACACAGATATTCCATCCAAAAAATAAAAACCCATTCCTAGATATTTTCATTTTGTAGTCTTGTTCAAAATGCAAATAACTTTTATGTAGTATACTTAATTTAGACAAAGTGTGTACCATTCATAAGATGCAGCAAGGATAATTTTTTAGAACGTTAATGATTTGTTTTGTCTTTTGCAAGTTGTCTTTTTTGTGTATGAAATTCTTCACATATGACAAGACAATTTATAAAAAACATGAGGCGGATGTTGCTTTCAAGTTTTCGTGAACAATGAGAGGTGAGTTTACCAAAAGAGTACTCTCTCTCTCTCTCTCTCTCTCTCTCTCTCTAAACTATAGCTGTTGCAAAGATTTTTTTTTTCTCCGTTCCCTTCCCGTACGGTTTCAATATCCTTGTGCAGCGGTGGGAAGGAACCCTTCTACCTGCACCGACGGACCAACCAAATGTCCCAACCAAGATTACAAAGAGACGATTTGTAGGCCCCTAAACGATCATTCGCCAGCCTTCATCCTTCTCAGTGATAACGACTCATTTCGATTTGAAAAAGTTTTGTCTTTTTATTATCATGGGACTACCTACTGGCCATTCAACAAATTTTTCGCCTGCATAGATCGGCGGGTTTAACTAGAGCGTTTCAACAAAATCCATGTCAACAACGATCTATCCTACGATATCTTTTGTGGCGAAAACTTCGAGGCGGTTTCAAAGATTTATAGGCCACAAGCTTCATTTGACATTTATACTTGGCCGGTATTATTCATCTAATCATCCTGATTTGTTTGTGGAGGGAGTAAGCAGTTGAAATAGGAGAAGCACAAACAAACAAAAAATGCAAATAAAAAGTTTTTTTAACTTTTAATTTCAAGTTAACTTTAAAGAGTCAATGTTGCTAGTATTGTATCAAGGGCTTGATTGGAAAAAAAAAAAAAGTTGCGAGAAACACGTTTTGCACTGGTTTTTAGGAAGGAAAAACGAAAGACTGTGACAGAAAGTCCAACATTATATAATTCGCTTCGGTTTCTAAAAATTATTCTCCATTTCGATCTCTGAACATATATATTCCATCCCAAAAATAAAAAAACTCATTCCTAGATATTTAATTTTTTATTTTTGTTCAAAGTGCAAATAATTTTACAACGCTAATAAGAGAACTGTTTTGGTCTTTTTGCATGTAAAGTTATAAAACTTGTCTTTTTGTGTATGCAATTCTTTACATATGAAAATACAGGATTTATAAATAAAATGAAAAGGATAATTATGAAAATAAAAGAACGTTTAAATTAATTACCAAAGAAGATTTGACTGCTGGTTTGGCATTTATCACTCCCCATTTTTAGTGGGGCTACTGGGAAACGAGGTAAAAAAATGACGTGGCATTGTGCTGTAGCCTGTAGGTCAGTCCAATTTCTAGGTAGAAAATTATTAGTGTTCCTAGAGCAAATAAGCAACGCATACCACACATTTTTGTTTTTCATTTAACATCTGAATTTCTATTTTTGCCCATGCCAGAAGGGTTTGAACGTACGGATTTGAATCGAACGTGTTTAATCAATCTCTTCTTCGTATCTTGCAAATTAGAACAACAGAAATTGCAAAAATAGAAAAATAATGTGAATGGATAGAAAATAGGAAAGCATACACAGATATACATGTAAAAATCTCAACGCTGGTAAAAAAATTACTTTTTGTTTTCACCGGGTCAACCATAATAAAAAATATATGAAGACAAGTCAGCTTCTTTTTTTTTTTTAGAATGAAACGCCTAACCATAATTATAATACTAAGATAATATAAATAGGTAAGGCTCACTGACCAAAAAATTACCTCCATCAAAATACAAAATATTATTTTCAAATGCAATCCATCTCCGCCCCAAACTATTACCAAAGTTGTTTGCACCTCAAGGCTTTTAATTAAAGGAAAATTCTAAACTTAGTCTCATCGAAAATACATTAAGATTTAAAAAGTTAAAAGTATTAAAATGTATAAAAAGTGTATAAAAAAAGTGTGAAAAGTGTATTGAAATATGTGAAAAATGTGTAAGGATGTATGTTTTTATTTTTTATTTTATTTTTATCTTTATGTGTTCTTATTGCCAACCTATTAAATGACAATAGAAAAATTCTTAATTAAATAAAGAGTTTTCTAGGTTTTATCTCAAGCTAAACTATTCATATTTTTTCTATTTCGTTGATAAACTATGAAAACCATAAATTTATCCCCTAAACTATTTGATTGCCAATTTCACAATTAGTTAACACCATCAACTAATTTTTGACAAAACCATTTACCCAATTATAGTTGTACAAATTGCTTTGTAGGATCCACTTTTACCGTCCCACCCACTATCTTAGACGATGTTACTTCAAAAATGTTTTTTCATATGACTCAGAAAAAAACTTAAATCAAATATCTTTAAAAGCTTATTGACCCAATCTTTCATTTTTGATAACCTTAAAAAAAAGTTAATAAAAAATTAAAATGTAAGATCAAAAAGTACAGATTGAACCTAGTTTTTTTTTACTATGTCACTTCAAAATATAGTTAAAAATTAAATGAATCTGGATTGGATTGTTCTCATGGACCCTTAAAGTGTGGGCCCCATGTCACAATATGTGATCACTGCTTCTACAAGATTAAAAAGATTTTTCGTCCCAAAAAGTGGATTCATGGTGTTGACTATTGGACAAAATGAGTTGTAATCAAATAGATTAGGGATAAATATGAGGTTCTCATAGTTTAGGGACAAAATAGGAAAATGTGGATAGTATAGTTATCAAAACATAAAAAAAAAAAAAAAAAAAAAAGAAAAAGAAAAACTATTCAATAAATACCTTTTACAAAAAATCATGACTAATGGGCATTTTGGGCCATGACGACCGAACCAACTCACCTAACTGCCAAGAAAGAGAAGTGGAGGGAGATGATACATCACACAAGGGCATGTTTGGATGAGGTATATGCAAGAGGAATGAGGGGGTTGGGCTTAATTAGTACCTTCCCTCCCATCATTCTGTGTTTGGCAAACAAAAAATGCCCCATGACTAATTAGACTAGGATTAAATAGTCATGCCCCTCCTTGACTAAATATAAGTAGGGGAGGGGTGTCTATATTTAGTGAGGGGTGATTATCCCCCATTTTATTTTTCTACCCCTATGCAATTTCCTTCTGATCAAAAAATAAATTACTTGTAGCATAATTTTTAATTTTGTTTTTGCACCAAATTAAACTACTATTAGAGATCTTTAACTCGATTCAAAAATTTAAAAATTTGTACTTTAAAAATTTTACATTGTTGGCTTGTTGAGTTGTTTTGTAATATCATTCGATAAAAATAA
Organism: Vaccinium macrocarpon; assembly: GCA_022606695.1. Taxonomy (NCBI): domain Eukaryota; kingdom Viridiplantae; phylum Streptophyta; class Magnoliopsida; order Ericales; family Ericaceae; genus Vaccinium; species Vaccinium macrocarpon. The sequence continues at coordinate 5,551,883 of CM040172.1, read as the reverse complement.
AGTACTTCTATATAAATTTTTATTTTGTTTGCACCAAAATTAAACTACTAATAGAGATCTTTAATTCAATACAAAAAAAATTATAATTTAGATTTTGAAATTATAATTCGTGTATTAACTTAATTTAAATATTATAAGTTACAAACAAAAATAATTTTTCTATTTTTTAATAAAAAACTATTACAATTAAGTATTATAACTTAGATGTTTAATATTACATGAAATTAATTAATTTTGGTTTTAAATAATTATACAAATACATAATTCAATATATGCATTACTAAGGGCAAGAAAGTCTTGTGACATGATTTTACATAATCCATCTTCCTTATCCCCCTTGTTTTATCCTTCATCAATGTGTGTCCACCCTTCTTATTTAATTTCCCCGACTATTTTATCTCCCCTTACTATTGAATCCCTCCAAAACCAATACACCATCCAAACGGGCCGCAAGAGTAGAGGAGAAGGAGAACTGACATTATGGCCACGCACTGTAACCTTGCGTCCACAAATCTAACCTTGCACCGACGCTTTGTAACCTTGCGGCCAATCTCTGCAACATTGCGGCTGAACGCTGATGGGAATTTTTAGTTTGTTTTTTCTTCCCATTTCTTAGTATCAACTATCAAGTATTCTTACTTAAAAAATGAGGAGTGTGGTCTGGATTTAAAGCTGAAATAGTTTGTTTTATGTTTGTAATGAATCTGTTTTTTTTTTTTTGGGTATGTAGATTTTATAGTTGTTGGCTTGATTTTATGGTGTAAAATTTTTCTTTATATGAACTGGATCGTGTAATTGAGGGCTTGCTACGTTTGATTCAAGATTTAAGTAACCACTGCTGTAAGTTGGATTTCTACAAGTTTAGATTCCAAAAGGCAATGGCCCAATACAATGTTATGGACCTAATGGTCAACAGTCATGCCCCAAAAGACGACTTCATTTACTAATATAAAAAAATAGAAAATTCTACAAGCTGTACCCATCTATTCATATATTCAAGAACAACCAATATAATTAACAGAAATATTGAATAATGACCCATCTATTACTAAAATTCGGTCAAGTAAATTAGGTATCAAGCTAGGTTTTATATTGGGAGAGACGCTATTTATTTATTTTTTAATCTCAAAGTACAGCTTAGCGGGATTAGAGAAGTTAGATCAAGTACCGTTAATTGGAGAGAATTGAATCCTCACCAAATTGCCTGGAAATAAAGGAGACGCCAATCAGACTCCACTCGATTAGCTTGGGAGAGACCTAAATACACAAAATTTCTTGCCAGAAAAACAAATTGAAACCAAGTAATGACAATATCGTTGTAGCAACTACATATATGTGAGTTTCTTTCCCGTGATCATTCTACTCTGTGAATGCTGTTCTTTACTTCATTTCCTGATTCCCTCACCATGGCAACTTTGACATTCCTGTTATTTCCGATTCTCTTCGTTTAATAATCAAATTGGTAGTTTCTAGAATAGTCCACTGCCCACACAAGGACTTTTAAACTTAAGGTACCTGTTACGGGTGCACACTTTCCGACCGACCCGCTTTCTGGGAAATTCAAGAATCGACCATTCCATTGGCTCTTGAAAATTAAAACCAAAACCTAACCAATATAAATGTAAACCTATCAAAATCCAAACCGCAATACCGACCTGTTTTTGGTTCCTGGGTTCCAATTTTACCCGATTAAGCGTAGAACACTTTTTCACACATATAAACTTAAAAAGATTATTTAGAATTCGAGAGCCCAAACAACTCATAAAATAATTAATTGTAAGATTTTATAAGATTCGGAAGCAAATATGGTCTACATGACACACAAAGTACTTTGACAATCTACTATCAATAAAACAACTCCCAAAATTGATGAAAAGTAGCTTAAAACAAAAATAGAATAATCAAAAACAAGAAAAGAAATTCAGTAGCATGTCTAACAAAGGAATGAAAATTGAAAATTAGATATTAATAGGGTCAAATAGTTATAGTAATATATCACAGATTTCCTAACAAAATAGATTTCTACTCTAAATAAACATAAAAGAATACTTTATCTATTACGAAAAAAAAAAATTTAGCTTATCAAATCAAGATACATAACTGTGTACATGTATAAATATATATACGATCCGTTTGGTTCTAACCATGGTTCTTAGATTGAGAACCACTCACCGAACCATAAATACCAGCTCTTATTTTTTCAGAACCATAACCAAATCAATGAACCGCGTAACCTAACCAAATAGAACGGTTTGGCTCGGATCGGACCGGTTTAGCGATTATATCGATTTGCTTGTGCACCCCTAGTACTGTGATAGGTCTAGTGTATTCATACTAGTTTCCTTCTACACGTAATGTTTGTATTTGTTATATAGCTTGATATACACAGTGTCATTCATAACCGTGGTGACTTAACATGGTATTGGAGCTTTGGGTTATGGAATAATATGGGAGTTCTTTTGTCATTCCTTATTGCATTGTGGTTCTCCCATTTGCATTCACTTTTCGGTTCACGAGAGGTATGTTTGCATCTCCACGTGGGAAGAAATGGTTGCATAAGCACGCTGTGGGTGAGTGTTGGATATCCGGCAATATAAAACAACTTAAGCTTGTAGAGTGTAGACAATAATTGGTGACTTCACAAGATGCACATGTGGTTTCCCCGATAAAACTTTCATTGTTGAAAGTTAAGATGATTATTTGTTGATTTTGATGTACAATTTCTAATCAAGAGCCATCACCCTTTTAGTTTTGGTTATGATGTTGTTTCATGCTCATCAAGATTATGAGACCGCGGATCTTCAAGTATGATGGGAGTTAGGCTTTATATAAATGTACAAAGAAAGTGAAGTGAAAAATTATACTACTAAAGTGTTTATCTTAGTGGCTACAAAGAATACGCTTACTCACTTATCTGCCTAAATGGATTTGGACCCTTTCCTTATGAGGGCTCTATGTCACCAATTCTTTTATCTCCCGAGTCCTGACATGGCTAATCTCAAAATGCTAATTTTTGTTATACTGTCTCTACTAGATCTGTTTGTAATATTATTCAATCAGAAAGTCCGTGCAAAAACTGAATCTGACGTTTTATGCACAGGTTCTAGCTTCCGAAACAATTATGGTTCTACAACAAATAAAAGGGCAAACGGGCATGGATCGGAATACCCAGTTTGTGGAATGGCTCCATGAATTGATGTCGAGATAAAAGATACCATTGTGCCGTTTGAAGTTCGTTACTTTGTCCAGTCAAAAGATTGGCATTTACCGGTCTACTTAGTCCCATTTATAGGTGGTAAGGTTAGTGTTTTTGAGTTCAAGTTGAAAATTAACACTATTATCTTCTTTTGTCAAGGTTATGTTCTAAGGTTTCTCTACCTCCAATGACTAATCCTAGGTAAAATGAGGATCAAAAGTTTTGGTAGGATTTAAATTGCCTAACGCTGAAAGCATACATTTGTCGATGGAGTAGATGCCGTTTTAAATTTTCACAATGCAAGGTAAAATGCTACTGGGCTAAATAATTTTTATTGTTCTTTGTCAAGCATCATTTAATAATATTTCTATGTAACTTCACTTGGGATTATTTCTACTTTGGATGCAAATTGCTAATGAATTCTTAGAAACAGTTGCTTAGTGGTCCCATGTCCCTAATTGCTTTTGTGAATGTCGTATCTAATGAAAAATTAAGTCCAATGACGGCGAATCAGTCTAATGGAACACTGTATTTTAACAGCATAACAAGATATCTCTTAACAGTTCAATCAACATTTTCGGCATTTAAAATCTCTCACACTAACTAGGACAAGCACTAAAGTCATAATACTTGAAACCACATCATTAATGTCACACTGCGAGATGTAGGACTAACACCCCTTTATTCAGCTTAATTTACACGCTCACATCATCAACAATAACAAGCTGAAAAAAGCCAATAACACAGTATCTTATCAAACACCACATGGAACACTTCTACACAAAAAGGATACAGCAAATTGCCATTTTGTTCAGCTTCTGCTGCTCTACAGCTCTAACACCAAGTCTGCATTGCAAATAGGAAGAAGGGGTGGGGAACATTTGCATCAATATTGAAGTTCTGTAGGTTTCCTTTCGAATTTATGTTATGTTCTTGAAATCAAATTATGACAAATTGATTTATTAAATAAGTAACACATGGTTACAGATATATGCACCAATAAATACAAATTAGAATAGTTAAACGGAGAAGTGATGATGCACGTAACTTATTATCTATGGGGAATCTCTGAAAACTTAAACATGGACATGTTAACTCATTTTATCTCACGTGGGACACTCTTTTGATGGCTAGAAAGTGGAAACTAAAGGCAGTTAGGCATACTTACAGTCTGTATCTGTTTTGATCCACTGCTCCTCTTCTCATTCATATCACTGCTGTTGAATATCCTTTTATAGTTTACATTCAATTTGCTGGTTTCCTTTTTTAAATATAGGTTTGAGAGGAGACCTGCTGTTGTATTTTCTTGGGAAGGCAAACCTCCTTGTTGTAGCCACTGTCCATGGTATTTTCGTTAATCTCACTATTAAATGACTTTGACCTCCTTCTTCTCCTCTGCATTGATCTCTTAGGATAGGCTTTCTGGATGAACATTCTAAGAACCTGCACGCCAGACATAGGATAACTATGAACTTAAGTGAATAGTGATGTATTCTACCGTTTCACTATTAAATTTGTATTTGTGGTATATCATCTAAAAGGCTAAAAATAAAACTTGTCAAAAGCATCCAACTCATAACCAATTGACTTTTGAATGGGGAGGTAGGCCTAAGTCATGTACGGGTTCTGTAGGTGCTAAACTGAAACCGACTCCGGCCCCAAAACTTTTGACATTTTGGGATTGTGTGCCATTTTAAATTGCTTATATCTTTTTATTTATAAAGTTTTATGTGATTTTGAAAACTTTTGTTTAATAGAACTAATTAAAATCTATCAAACAAGATCCATATTGTATAGTTTTTTGGACATTTATATTTAAAAGATATGTATATTTTGAAAATTCAACACATCATTCCAAAAAAAAAAAAAAAAGTTTTACGGAAGGAAAGAATTAACTTACGGGACAAGCTCTAACAAAACTATTTTCTAGTTGAGCCATCTGTTGAAAACCGCTAATATGTCATAGTCGTAAGATAGCTTTTTGTTGAATATGTAGATTCTTAGGTGGTATTCGATGGCAATATGTGCCTTGCAAGTATCTGCATTATGGAATTTGCCGATATGACTTTATGGGGTTTAACTAGGTTATTTCTCATAGCATGATCATTGTTGTCCACTTTGATTGGGTCACCCAAGATGAGACACCAATTGTGAGTTGCCAAAGTTGTCAAGAGGGAACAAAATAAGACCTTCTGTACCATCTGATAAATGCTATGACTAAGACAGTCCTTCATCTCCTTCTGTTACATTTCATGGGAGATATTTAACATTTGAACTTTGTAAATTGTAGGTAAGCATGTACAAGACTAGTGTTTGATGGCTTATTCATCATAGATTGTATATTTTGTTTTTATAAAGAAAAACAAGGGTGACCAACCTTGGAGAGTTTCCTCTTGGTTGAAAGAGGGTCGAAGTTGCACCACCAGCACCTTTAGAGTTTCTTGGAGGTGGAGAGCAATGGAGCTTTGTTAGCATCTTCTTGATGAACTTCATGGCATATGTTTCCTTAGCATGGTTCTTTATTTTTTCACATTTACTCATAGAGTGATCATGTTCCATGTTATTCATCTTAAAGAGTTGCCCCATAGATGTCCTCTTTTCTCCACCCCGCATGACTTTAACTTTGGGCAGCTTCAACTCAAGAGCCAAAAGGTATTTCGAGTGGACATCCCCCTCGCTACCTTCGCTCTTTTGTTGTTCCGCCTCTTCAATTTGCTTACCACATATGGTAATAATGCCGATTATAATCTGCTTTTTGATGGTTCATCGCCACCTCTTTAGCTTTTCAAATTTCTAGAACTTCTCCGTTCATCATTGATAAACTTCAATTCATTTTCTATTACCTCTCAGATTTCCCTCGCTTATTTTCTCAACAAGCATGGTAAATGTTGGGGAGGTTGAGGGATCTAGAAGTGTTTATTCCAAATCCGAGGGTTCCAATCATGAGAAAGTCGCTGAAAGGTGTAGTGACCATAGTAGACCACTCTTCTTGAAAACCTCTTCCAACCTCTTGGTTTTGAGCTCGATGGGAGATTTTTTTGCAGCCAAAGGTTGGCTTTGGATAGTATTCTATAAGTGGGAGAAATTAGTAGGGTACATAAATCAAGGATTAGTTGACTAGGGATGAGAATAACGGATGATTAACGAAAAGGACTAAGGCGTAATCTATAGATCAATGAAGAACAAGGCAAAACAAGAGGGGAAGACCCTTGGACGTATTCGCCACTCCAAATAGTAAGAGTCAAATGCAACTTCTCTCTCGAAAGAGTATTTCTCTAGAATTGCTCTTGAATCTCTAATTGTCCTCCCCTAAATGAGGGATGCGGTTCTATTTATAGGCCACTTGACCTTTCCTCTGGCCGAAAGTGGACTAATAAAGTTTGGACACGCGGTCACACAAATAGTGTGTGAATATTCCTTCCATAATGCCAAAGGCGCCATGGCTGACCCATAGGGAGGGTCTCATGGTGCTACTTTACTGAAGTGCCCCCGCAGTGTTTACTCCGCTGAGTGCCCTTTTCCGCCATGGACCCTTTGTTCTAGCCACCAAACCACAAAATCTCCAGAATCTCGAAATACACAAGGGCAGGCCAAAGTTTGTCTCTTGGCCTCACCGCTGCTACTATCCCGGTATGGTCAAGTCTTTTACCTTGTCATCACCGCCAAGTGAGTGGCGTGTTTCATGACCTTCCTGGCCATGCCAATACTACCTACTCAAGTCTCTTAATTGCATCTCCTCGCACTCGCAAGTCGGCTAAGGTGGACTCCATAGTCCGTTGGATCATCTTTAAAGGGCCGACGCCTATCTTCATCGCCTTCCAAAAATCTTGGGAAATCATAATCGACTCTTCATCATCATCTCTCATCGAGACTTGAATGGAATAGTTGGGTCGCCTTTATCGAGGCACCCTTGTTTGTTTATCAAAAATTTGGCTAAGCATGGAAAAAATAACTTTTTAGGAAATTTCAATTCGTTGATAAAAGTCCTCGTATTTGTTCCTTCAATTTTTCTAAGCACAATAGTATAATCGATGGTCTTTTTCGAAAGTACGAAAAGTTGTCTTTTGCCCCTTTTTCGAGAAAAAACGTTTCATTTTGCCTTTGTGCTAAAAGTGGGGATGAGATTTTTGATAAGATTGAAATATCAAAAAATTGGAAATGCCATAGTTTCCGAAAGGGCTACTTCCTCATTTTCATAAGTAAATTAAAGTACAGAAACAAAATTATGATCTTTTACTTAATTTATGCATCCAACCCGTAACTGCAACATTGACATGCAAAAGATGAAGATACAAGGGTTGATTATGGTGATACTAAATAAGGAAGAATTTGACTCACCTTCATCTCAAACTTCCTTTTTAGAGGCCTTGATGATAAATTGTCAAAGGAAACACAGATGGAGATAGGTCGTGAAAATGGTACTGGCCACTGGTGAAAGGAGAGATTTGGCACTGGGTGAAACAGGGCTGAAATGGTACTGGGCACTGGTGAAAGGAGAGATTTGGCACTGGTGAAACAGGGCAATAAATATTGATGAATTCTTTCAATCACGAGGGCCAATGACTATAAGGGTCTGAGATAGAATTGAAATACAAAAATACGAAAGGAAAGGTACAAGATATTGGTTGGTCATTCTCTATCAAGATTAAATCAAGTGAGCAAGTTGAAAAAGCATGTTCAAGACCCACAAGTTGGTGATTATCTTCCTTTTATGTATTTGCATGCTTGGAGTTGGTAGCACTATACAAAGATGTTTACGTAGTCGGCCACCATCCAAGCATTATGTTTCTACTTGTCAATCCAAACAAGCTCATCCATCATGTAGGTCACACTTATGATGACTTTGTGCATTAGGTTCCGTAGCTCTATTCTAGTTGCTGAGGATACACTTGATTAGACCAGGCAGAAACCTGACAGTGAGTTATGGGGACTCTACAAATTCTTCATAGAATGCTGTTGGTCCAAAAGATAGTTTGGGTAACGAAGTGAGTCAATCTTAAAGATTTAAAGGTTTTCGTTCGTTGAGCTTTTGGTGAATTTGTCTTTGGAAATCCTTAGCTGGCTTAAATAATGAACTTGTACAATTGACTTGATAAATTAGTATCAGTAAAACAAGTTACGCTTTAATTAATAATTTGATTTTTCTGGCATATCATAGTTTCCGGATATTGCAGTTAAATTACCACTTCTATATTGCAAGTCCACTAGTCTAGTTTTCTTGTTTGAAAGAATTTTGTGGTCATTGTAATATTTTCAGGATTATTATTGGAACAAAGGATTACTTGGCAATGTCAGTACCTTGTTATTATTTTGTTGTTCAAGAGTAGTGGTTTATATTGGCTGTTAAGATATCACAAAAGTTGAACTCCTTTTTTCCCCTGGCAGCTAACTAGATAAAAAGAGAAATCAAGAAAGAGAAAGCGGAAAAACCAAGCTGTTTGAACTCGATATTGAGAGAGGTGCACGACATGTGAAGTTATTCTCATTTTTGTTGTAGGTCTCATAGCTGTGAATTACCTTGTACTAAAAACCTAATATGATTTTCTTTTGCATGTTCATCTATAATTGTTTTGACCTGTGTTTGAGTTTGATCAAATTTTGCTACATTTGGGACTCAAGGACAACCTAGCATATTCTCTCGGCTACATGTACATTCTATTATTGTACTTCCTTTAACATATAGTCAGTTCCGGTGACGTAATCACACGCTTTTGTGGTGATTGACCAGTTGATCGTGAACACTACACTATTTACAAAACAGAAGCTCGCATGATTGTCATGGAATTGATTTCAGTCCTCTAATATTGAGTTGTCGGCTTTGTTGAAACACTAATATCTCTGAATAGAAATGATACAAGAGAAAGCTATTACAAGCTTAGTGACAAGTTATGCAGCCATCTTTGATTCAGATTCATTGTTTTTCGCAAGTTTGTCTCATAATGTATGGAAGACAGCAACCAATGCACCATGAGTTATGTCATTATTCAATCGATCCACATAAGTGATGATAGTACCTATGTGGGATGCTTTCAATTTTTCATTATTTAGTACATTCAATAAAACTCGGCTGATAGTAACTAAGACTTTTGTCTTTTGGTTTCTGATGGCTGTGTGAATGATGCAGTATAATGTTTTGATTCTCCTACTGGTACTGGCCCGGTTTCCCATTTCCTCAATATCGTGCTGCTTGTTGAAATTGGAAGAGTTTGATTTCCGTGGTGAAGTTTCTGGTTGAAGGTATGCATCCCTACAATATATGATTCACAGCATTTTTGTATGTATGTTTGTGGTAAATTGTGTTTAACATGTAATGACTGGAATATTAGTTATGCTACACAAACAAATTGTAAAGAACAAAATCATGATCTTTACTTAACTTACGTGCATCCAACCCAGTAACTGCAACATTGACATGCAAAAGATGAAGATACAAGGGTTGATTATGGTGATACAAAAATAAGGAAGAATTTGACCTCACCTTCATCTCAAACTTCCTTTAGAGGCCTTGATGATAAATTGTCAAAGGAAACACAGATGGAGATAGGTCGTGGAAATGGTACTGGCCACTGGTGAAAGGAGAGATTTGGCACTGGTGAAACAGGGCACAAATATTGATGAATTCTTTCAATCACGAGGGCTAGTGACTATAAGGGTCTGAGATAGAATTGAAGACAAAAATACGAAAGGAAGGGTGCAAGATTTTGGTTGGCCATTCTCTGTCAAGATTAAATCAGGTGGACAAGTTGAAAAGCATGTTCGAGACCCACAAGTTGGTGATTATCTTCCTTATGTATTTGCATGCTTGGAGTTGGTAGCGCTATACAAAGATGTTTATGTAATACTACGGCCACTCATCCGCATAGGTTTGCAACTAAGGGTTAATAGGCACTGGTGGGGTCAAATTTAGTGGATCTGGATGGCAAAAAGGAAAGATGGTTCGCCATTTATAAAAAAAAACGAAATTTAACCGAAATGAGCTTTGTAATATTTGAGCTTGATTAAACGAGCCAAAGACTTGAAATTAAGCAGCTTCATGAGCCAGCCTCTATATATGAGGTGAGCCTATACAAACGAAGCCGAAAATGTTCTTCGAAAGTTTAAGTTGTGCTTGTTTAAACAAGTCAAAAATTAACTCGAAGCTCGGTTTTTGATTACTAAACGAATCGAAAGTGAAGCCAAGTCGAGCCGAAGTCCCGAAGCCTTCTCCGCTTTGCACCCTAGCACTTATTCATATCTTTGGGATATTATTAGAGCTGATTGAAGTACAGGGTCTTTTGGTAATCCAGTTTTGATGGCAATCCTGTTTTGAGCCAGTGGGTAACCTTTCTTTCCCAGCAATGTGAAAGTGGTGCACTGTTGCCACATGAAGATGTCCTAAACTCCATCATTGGAAATAAAATATAAAAATCTGGTGAAACAGGCTTCTAGATGTGGAGGCATCCCCTCATTTTTAGCAAGGAAACAAGATGCTAGAAAAACGAGGCAATGACCACTGGAGGACCCAAAGATAAAAAGAATCACCCACCCCATGCTCTTTGTTCCCCACATCAAACAACCACAAAGTGAAACTGATCAATGACTTTGGTCATCCGGTTGGAATCCCCTGCCCCTAGACCATGAAAAGCCATTAGCCATTCGCCTTTGTGACTACACGATTTTCGACGACGTGTTTTTGGAGATCATTGTCATTGCTTTCCACTCTGTTTACAATCGAAAGTGTAAGTGAGGTAAATAGGTGCGTGATCTTCTTTCGCATGGGGGAAAGGAGAGCCATGGAACCGGATTTGTAAGTAGTGGAGTCAAATACCGAAAGCTATTTAATGAGTATGATTCTTAAGTATGTGTTACGCTCTAGTATTTTTTTTTTATTTTTCATCTTATTTATTTATTTATTTTATTATATTATCATTTATAATTGGTTATGGACGTTCTAACTAATTAGTTTCGCATCTCGCACATGTTTGGCATAATTGTAATTTCTTTTGGAGTGTGGATTAATTGGTGGTACATAGTTTACCGTGAGGATTTATATCGTCAAATTAATTAGTAATAGTAAATATTGCTAATTATCTATTTATATTTTGATTACCTAATTAGCTATTATTTTGGGGAAACATGGGTGAGTGGGCTGAAGTTGTTTCTATCCCTATAGCCGGGTTAGGTTTTTTTGGAGAGAGAGAGAGAGAGAGAAACCGTGAGTCACTGGGTTGGCATCACTGCAGGTAAGGGTTCTTCTTTCTTCTCTTCAATTATATTTCTTTTTCCCTCTTTCCTTTTTCACGCTTAGACTATTTGCACGCGAATGGGGATAAATTTTGATGTTTGATTGGTACCATCGAATAGTGGGTGAGAAAATTAAGGGGTTTTGCATTATGTTTTGCACAAGTTTCACTTTCGAGAATTTATGGAGAATTGAGGACTGTTGTAAAATGATATAGATGCATGACCCCTTGACCCCTCACACGCCATGCGGGTCCTCCTCGGTGGGTCCCCTCACATGTGAGAGCGGGGCATGTGCCGCCCCCCGAAAGTGGGTGTGTATGTATCATTATTCGGACCTGTTGCAGAGGTGTAGAGGGACCTAATGGGAGGAAATTGTGTGTGATGGTGTACATGCATGTGTGAGAATGGTGTAAGTTGTGGGTTTACATGTGATTTGTTGAGGTATTTGTTAAGGCAGTCACATGGATTGGAGAATTATATTCTAAGTATTGATTTGGACAGTTGTGGGGTAATAGTTTGGGCTTTTGAATTGCTGTGCACGTTTAAAGTAATTTGGGGTGGTGGTGGTCACTCTTTTGAACAAAAATAATTTTTAAAGTTTTGATTTTGGTTGCTACTATTGGCAGATTAGTAGTTAAGTTTAGTTTAGGTTCTAGCTTAACTAGCACATAATGTTTAACTTCCATAATTAGTGTTATATTAATCGCTAGATAGTTACTTTGTATTTTCAATTTTGTACGCAAGTTTCACTTTTCATGCTCGAAGTTGTATTACTTTTGAGCTCGTGAGTTAAGTAAGATGTTACGTACTTTCAACTTTCCTCTGCTTCCTTAAATTATTCTGAAAAATTTAGAATTGTTAATTGAAAATCAAATTATTTTTATTTGGTTCTTTTAAGTTGGTAAGACTGATAAAAAGTACTTTTTGGTGAGAACTTTATGGATATTGATGGAAACTTTTATTATTGGAAATTCAGGGAAATTATTCCTTTGTATGGGTGACCCTCGCCATGCGTGGAAGAGATCCAAGCAGGCCGCGGACCCTTTTGCTTAACTACTGCCTTTTCACGATCGACTTATAAAGAAAGAGTACCTGCCTCAACCTACGACTCTGCCTCGATATTGATCCAAATTTTGAGATTATTGTTCTCATACCGCATTACTATTGATGTGGTTTCCCATTGTTATTGATATCATTTGTGATCACCATTAAGATTTATTTTATTTAATATACATGCTTACATTTAATCGAAATTGTCACCTAATCCGGATTTAATCCAACACCATTTTCGTGAAAATCAAGTCGATAGGTGAGGACTCGTGGTGTCTTGGGGAAACTACTATGTCGACCTCCGTAGGGATATTGCATGCATCATAACTTGTTATTTAATTTATTTGTTTCCGCACATGGTTAAACCTTTTGGTAAACGATTGATTCATTTTTTTTATTGGTGAAAATTTGTTATTGATGGTTTATGGATGGTGTGCCCTATGCTTTATCGAGACAATTTGGTTTTATTTTGTTTAATGATAAAGATGGTCATTTGCGTACATGGATTATTCCTATTTAGGCTTCGCTGAGCCATCCGCCGCTTATGTGGTTCACTACCGTCATTTCCCATTTTGGGGCGGATGCGATGCTTATTAAAACCTTTGGGTTGTACCTTTTAGTGCTTTGCCCGATTTTATCCGGCCTATGTAAATCACCGATATAGTGAGGTCAAATTTGTCGAAAATCTAATCAAAATGATGGATACTCTAAGCATTTTTATTTTTAAAATTTAGTGGAGTCAAATTCGGTTTGTTATTTCCTCTTGTCATGTGAAGATGGTGATCACCTGCGACAACTTTCCCGGGCGTGACCATATGAGCCATTACCCTTTGGAATCCGGCCGTAAGAGGGGTGCCCTCTACCATTTTATTTTATTATTTTTTTTTGGGTTCTGTGCAGCTTGTTCACTTTCTTTCCTTGGTTGGAAAGGCTCTTTGCGCCAGGTAGTGGCCAAACCTGCCTCGGGTTTGGTCCTTAGAGGGATTTTGAGGAACCGACTAAAATCGTTCGACAGTAACAAAGAAACCGAATTCCATTTTCTATACCTCGGTTCGGCTCGTTCGCTCAGCCCGGTCCGCCCAAGGTCTGCTCGTTCATGGAGAGGGAGAGAGAGAGAGAGAGAGAGAGAGAGAGAGAGAGAGAGAGAGAAATGAGAGAGAGAGAGAGAGAGATGGATGAACAAATATTAGATCTACAAATCACCATACATTACAAGATCTACAAATTTTAGATCTACAAATCAGTTCACACATGCAAAAAGAGATACACAGATAAAATCTCAGATTTTGAACTATAATTATCTACGATTTGCTACAACTATTAGATCTATCAGCTTAAAATATTATCAAAAACTCTTCAATCGAGAGATTTATAGTTACATACACCTAAATATATGTTTACAGGCCGATGAATGACGGACATCAACGTGGTTGCATCAACAACGCCGGAGAGAGAACGCCGGGCATAGATGAAGATGGAGACGCAAAGAGAACGCCGGAGAGAGAACGCCGGCTTATCATGGGGATGAACGCCGGAGTAGCAGAGAGGGGTGTAGGCCGTCAGTTGGGGATTGGGTTTTGAATGTTAGAGAGAGAGAGGGTCACTGGATTGGAAATTGGAAAAGTGAGAAATGTGGGCAATAAGCATACACGCATTACTGCTATAGTGTATCTATACATTATATAATGCGATGTTGAATAGATATTTAATAAGTATTATTATATCATTGAATAAACAAGAATTCGCTTTGGTCAAGTTGGTGAGTAAAGTTGTTTCCATGTGTGAGGACGGGTTTGATACCCTCACGCTCTTCTTTTTCGAAAGTAGAGGAGTAATATTATAAATATTTTATATAGAATATATAAAACCCTGCCGTTCGGTTCAACCTGTAAAATCTCAAGAACCGAAACCAAACCGCTTCTAAAATTTAAAAATTTTCAGAATCGAACCGAACCCCACAAGAAAAAAAACTGAAAATTAACCTGCTCGTCCCTGGCCCTGTTCGGTTCTTTTTTTTTTTTTTTCAGCCCTACTTGAGGGGTGACATACTCGCCATTGGGCTGCGGTAAAGAAATTAGCCCATTGAGAATTTGCTGAGAACCCAAGGCTCGGCCCATTACGTGTGGCCCATAAAAATCACAACCGTGGTAGAGGGCTGATAGGCCTAGCTTTTGGTTGCACTTTTTTTTTACTTTCCCCATAATAGGACTATTTATTGGTTGTGCTGAATCCGGCTTGTCTTCCGGACTTCAAATGACGATTAACATTTTTTGCTGCCATCTAAAGTTTAATGATCCAAATTCGCTTTTAAAGTGATTCTGCCAAGTAGATATTTTTATCCAATCCTTAATTCATTAATCACCAAATGTATCGGCCTCTACAAAGACCTTATGTGTTTGACTATACTAGTTTTCGCACATTTGTATGACTTACATTATTGATGCAAATAGTCCTTTTTGTAATTCACCTATATATATCAATCTAAATTTTCGTCATAAACTACAATTACAATAATCTACCATTTGGAAAAAGAGAGAGATGAAGGGATTGTTCTATTTCCGCCTGGTCAAAACCTGTTTAAGTTTGATTTTTTCGTTTGATTTATCGTGAAAATGCATACGCTCTCAGAAAAACACAATGCTCATTTTGAGAATAAATTGTGAACTTAACAATTTAATGGAACTAAATAGTAGATTACAGTTGAAAAAGGTAAATAATTGAGAACGGTAATGGCTTTCCCAAAGAAGATGTTTTGACTAGCATACGACCCAGGGCTAATCCAACAATCTCCACCCGAATCTATCATTAGAAATTCAATTGATTTTTCAAATCTTTGAAGATAGGCATACTGGAAATATCAACACATTCTTTTCCCTTCTGATTAACTTACTTCACAAAACAAAATTAAGGGTGGTTGCATATGAAAAGAATCCTAATATAAATTCAAACTTTGTTTTGAGTTGGAAAAATTAAATAAAAGCTTGATTGCTCCTTTTTAGAAGGCTGCTCGAATGGTTGCCATCGAATAATGATGAAAGACTAATGAAAATGGTT
>CM040172.1:5318314-5536260 GCA_022606695.1 Vaccinium macrocarpon | reverse complement strand
GGATACACTTGATTAGATGACAGAAACCCGACAGTGAGTTATGGGGACTCTACAAATTCTTTCATAGAATGCTGTTGGTCCAAAGATAGTTTGGGCAACGAAGTGAGTCAGTCTTAAAAAGATTTAAGGTTTTCGGTTCGGTTGAGCTTTTGGTGAATTTGTCTTTGGAAATCCTTAGCTGGCTTAAATAATGAACTTGTACAAATGACTTGGATGATTGCAAGTATTAGTATCAGTAAACAAGTTACGCTTAATTAATAATTTGATTTTTCTGGCATATCATAGTTTCCGATATTGCAGTTAAATTACCACTTCTATATTGCAAGTCCACTAGTCTAGTTTTAGTATGCTTGAAAGAATTTTTTGTGGTCATTGTAACATTTTCAGGATTATTATTGGAACAAAGGATTTCTTTGTCAATGTCAATTACCTTGTTATTATTTTGTTGTTCGAGATTAGTGGTTTATATTGGCTGGTTAGATATCACAAAGTTGAACTCCTTTCTTTCCCCTGGCAGCTAACTAGATAAAAGAGAAATCAAGAAGCGTGAGCATAAAAAAAACCAAGCTGTTTGAACTCGATATTGAGAGGTGCACCACATGTAGAAATTAGTCTCATTTCTGTTGTAGGTCTATAGCTGTGAATTACCTTGTACTAAAAACCTAATATGATTTTTATTTTGCATGTTCATCTATAAAATTTTTGACCTGTGTTTGGAGTTGATCCAAATTTTGCTACATTTGGGACCATGACAACCTAGCATATTCTCTCGTCACATGTACATTTATATTGTACTTCCTTTGACATATAGTCAATTCAGAGACAGAATCACACATTTTGTGGTCATTGTAATATTTTTCAGGATTATTATTGGAACAAAGGATTACTTGGAAAGTATCCAGTACTTTGTTATTATTTTGTTGTTCAAGATAGTGGTTTTATATTGACTGTAGAAGATATCAAAAGTTGAACTCTTTCTTTCTCTAGTAGCTAACTAGATAAATTAAAAGAGAAATCAAAACGAACACTGAAAAACCAAGCTATTTGAACTTTCGATATTGAGAGAGATGCACCACATGTGAAGTTAGCCTCATTTTACATTTGTCGGTTTCTATAGTTGTGAATTACCATGTGTGCTAAAACCTAATATGATTTTCTTTATAGCGTGTTCATCTATAATTGTTTTGACCTGTGTTTGGAGTTAGATCAAATTTTGCTACATTTGGGACTCATGACAACCTAGCAAATTCTCTCATCACATGTACATTCTATTATAGTACTTCCTTTGACATATAGTAAGCCGAGGAGATAGAATCACATGATTTTGTGGTGATTGAACCGGGCTTGATCGTGATCCACGACACTATTTACAAACAGAAGGCAGCTTAATTGTCATGGAATTGCTTTTCCAGGTCCCTCGAAGATTGAGTTGTCGGTTTTGCTGAAACATTAGTATCTCTGAATAGAAAATGATACAAGAGAAAGCTATTAATGGTTATGTACGATGAAAGATTTGACTGGAAGTGGAACTAGAGCTTTCCAACTAAGGGTTATTAGGTACTGGTGGGGTCAAATTTAATGGATCTGGATGACAAAAGGAAAAGATGGTACACTGCTGACAAAAAAAGGAAAGATTTGAGTTGATTGAAGTACAGGGTCTTTTGTAATCCAGTTTTGATGACAAAAGGTTATTTGGCAATCCTGTTTTGAGCCAGTGGGTAACCTTTCTTTTCCCAGCAAAGTGAAAGTGGTACACTGCTGCCACATGAAGATGTCCTAAACTCCATTATGTGGAGGCATCCCCTCATTTTTAGCAAGGCAACAAGATGCTAGTAAACGAGGCAATGACCACTTATGACCCAAAGATAAAAGAATCACCCACCCCATATTTTGTTCCCCATATCAAACAAAATCCACAAAGTGAAACTAATCAATTACTCTGGTCATCCGGTTGGAATCCCCCCCTCTTAAGACCATGAAAAAACATTAGCCATTCCTCTTTGTGACTAAACGATTTTCGGGCGCAGTTTTTGAGGATCATTGTCATTGCTTTCCACTTTGTTTACGATCGAGTGTAAGTGAGGTAATAGGTAAGCGATCTTCTTTGGGCATGGGGGCAAACGACAGGGACGGAACTAGGATTTGTATGTAGTGGAGTCAAATACCGAAAGCTATTTAATGAGTGTGATTCTTAAGTATGTTTTTATTAAAAACCTTGGGGTTGGGCACCTCTTTCAATGCTTTTGCCCGATTTTATCCATCATCTGTGTAAATCATTGATATAGTGGGGTCAAATTTGTCGAAATCTAATTAAAATGATGGATACTCTAGGCATTTTTTATTTATTTTAATTCAGTGGAGTCACCCCGGTTTTCTATTTCCCTCTGGCCTGCAGAAGATGGTGATCAGCTCATGACAACCTTTTCCTGGGCGGACTATATGAGCCATTACCCTTTTGAATCCGGTCAAGAGGGTGCCCTCCACCATTTTTTTTTTTTTTTTTCCCTGGTTCTTGTGCAGTTGTTCACTTTCTTTCCTTGGAAAGGCTCTTGGCGCTTGAGGTGACATACTTTCCATTGGGCTCGGTAAAGAAATTTATGGCCATTGAGAATTTGCTGAGAACCCGCGGCTCGGCCCACATGTGTGGCCCATAAAAATCAGGAACCGTGGTAGAGGGCTGATAGGCCTAAACTTTTCTTTGGTTGCACTTTTTTTTTCTTTCCCCATAATAGGACTATTTATTGGGTTGTCCTGAATCCGGCTTGTCTTTCAGACTTCAAATGACGATTAACACTTTTTGCTGCTGTCTAAAAGTGTTTTTTTAATTCATTCAATTTGCTTAAAAGTTTTCTAAGGGTTAGATATTTTATCCAAACGGCCTCTACAGTTCCTATGTGTTTTACTATACTAGTTTTGGTACATTTGTGGCAGACTTCTACATTGTTGATGTAGCGTTCCTTTTTTGTAATTCTCGCGATATATATCAACGCAAATTTTCTCATCATAAACTATGATTGTAATGATCTACCATTTGGAAAAAAAAAAAAAAGAGATGATGGATTGTTCTAATTCTAGCTTAAGTCAATTTTTTTAAAGTTGATTTATTGTGAAAATGGCGTTACCGTAAAACCCAACAAATCAATTTGAGAATAAATCAGGAACTGGAACAAATTCTTAATGGAACTAAATAGTAGATTACGGTTGAAAAAAAGTTGCAAATAATTGAGAACGGTAATGGCTTCCTCAAAGAAGATGCTTTTGACTAGCATACGACCCAGGTGTCGAAGTAGTGACCACTCAAGTGGCTAATCCAACATCTCCACCCGAATCTATCCCATTAGAAATTCATTGATTTTTCAAATCTTTGAGGATAGACATACAAGAAAATATCAAACACATTCTTTTCCTTCTAATTAACTTATTACAAGCCAATTCCTAATTCACTTCTGATACTCGTCCCTCCGAGCCCTAGGAATTTCAATTCAATTGATCCAACCAGGGCTTTCTCTCTCTCTACAGATTTTTACTTATGCCTTTTGTATGTATGTAAGCATTCCGTTTTTTATTAGAGAGTAGCTTTGAAGTTTGAACAATGCTCGAATGGCTCAGTACATGCAATCAGGATTTGATAGAGGCCCTTTTTATTGAATCTATTTTCAACCCGTATTACAATATGGGGCGGTTAGGATTAGGTTATAACCCGGATGGATTGGGTTGTTAATTCTGCCTCTTTCACATGCAATGCGTGTAGAGCATGTATCGTTAGCTGGCTCGAACACATTCACGTTCATTTGTGTGTGTTTGTTGCTTTCGGTGCAAAGTAACTCTCCTCGTACCGTATCATAGAAATTGGGGATTATTCATACGGAGTGCAGAAAGAGATGTCTGATGCAGAGTAAGGTAAGTCGTTTTTTTAATTACCACTAAGATGAAGTCACTCTTTTTTTAAGTTTAGGTTTAGGGTGCAGCTTTCATTATAGGGTTTTAGTGGTTTAGGCACTTTCATAAAGTCTTGCGCAGGATTTTAGGCACTTTCGTAGGAGTCTCGCACTTTAGTAATAGTCTTACCCAGAGTTTAGGTTTAAAGGTCGCGACTTTTCTTTTATTATAAGGTTTTAGTGGTTCGGGGAACTTTCATAAATCTGCAGGATTTTAGAAGCTGACTTTAAGTGAGTCTGCGCAGTGGGGTAGGATCTTACTAGGATTTTGAAGTGACTTTTCGTGAGATGCACCTAGTTGTAGAATGTGCACTGGGAATTTTAAGCGGCTTTCAGTAAGGTACTTTAGATTTTAGGCACTTTCATAAAGATGTACCAGTGGTAGGGTACCCTGTCATAAGAATGCTGCAGTCTTAGGGTCCACTGAGTTTAGGTTTAGGGTGCACTTTTTTCATCATGGGTTTAGTGGTTTAGGCAACTTTCGTAGAGTCTTCGAGAATTTTATGCACTTTCATAGGGTAACCTATGATTTAAGCATTTATCGGATTGGGGAGTTGATGAGGAATTTTTGAGTTGAACATTTTTGATGGTAATTATATGAAGTCCGAGGGTGGCGCGATGGTAAATGTCGCAAAGAAATTGAGAGAACAATAGGTTGATTCGGACTTCTACTCTTGGTCAAGCAACTGTTATTCTTTTTTCGGCAAGGTTATTATGCCAAGAGAGAAGAATGTCGAATCAATGGAAACACTAATACAACACATGATAGACTTTTTGCAACTAAAAGGTAACCTTAAGTCTATGGTATGAATCAAGAAATAGCATACCAAAACAAGAATAGTAAGGATAGCTCATAAGAGATGTCACATGAGGATAATGGTGGAGGAATGTCCCATCTAGTTGAAACGACTCACTCTCTTGATAAGATCCATCCTGCCTCTAGTGGGAAAAATTATTACTTTATTAGGTGATCTTGGGCAATGACGGTTCAGTTCCCAATATCTTTATCCACTGCATAATTAATGAGATTTATCTTAGTTGTATGGATTGCCAAAAAAAGTGTGTAGTTGATAAGAGTGTTGGAACTGACTGTTGAATAGTTCTTATTCTAGTGGAGCTTGAAGATGGGTTTCCAAGGTGCCTATATTCATGCGGCAAATTTCAGAAGGCGGTAATAATTTGGATAGGAGGTGGCATTGTGTGATGGTAGTGGGGATGGTCAAATTTGGCCCATCTGCCGTCCAACCCGTCCCTTCTCCAAATGGATAGGGGATTAGGGGGATTTTTAGGGGATTGGGTAGGGGATGGAGATTATTTTTAAAAATTGGGGATCCGGGTAGGGGATGGTATTGTCGATCCTCTGCGATCCCCGCCCCCTACCCATTCCCGCCACTTCCCCAGCCACTCCCGCATCCCCGTTCATGCCTGCCTTTACGCGCAGCTGCGTGTGTGTGTGTATCAACAAATATAATATCTATGGAAAATATTTGTTTTATCTCTTGGCATTGTCTTAAAAAATGTTGAAGCCAGCTACTATTATTCATGAGTTGGGTGGGGGGGTTCCAAAGTGAAAAACATTAACAAAGGATTTCCGCGGGTAAAGTCACTCAATCCTTGCAAGCTTTAATTATTTCATGCTTGAAAATTGTTTTCTATACTTTCCAAATGAGTTTATTGATCACTCCCTCCTCCCACCCTTGCCAAGCTAACTACTTTCCTCCTCCTCTCATGCGATTTGGGCTCCAAATTGATTAAGAAATTGATTTAAGAAATGTTGAAGGTAAGTGTTTGCAATGTTCTTAGAAATGTGGTTTTATTTTTGTAAGTCAATATTACTGAATATGTTTGATTAAAAAATATGTACCTCTTTTCATACATATATGAGTATATGACAAAGCGCGGATTTTTGAATCCCCGATTCCGTGGGGATTCAGTTCCCGCGCGTCGGGGCCGGGGGATGGTGGTTGAAATAAAATTAAATGGGGATGGGAGGGATGGGATGGGGATTGATATGGGTTTCAGAGATGGGAATAGAGATAGTGGTATCCATTACTCATAAAATGCCCATCCGTAATGGTAGTATATTTGTATTATTGTATATTTATTTATTTTTATTTAAGAAGAAGGAACCAATCTTAGTAGGCCCTTAATTGAATTTCATCCAGTGAGAGTGTAAACCTTTAGGCAACGAAACCATGCGCCCGGATACACATGGTACCGTTCTTGAGAAGAGTCGAACCCTGCCCAAATCAAGGCAAAAAGCCTTCAATTCCCCTTCCACTGGGGCAAGCCCAATGAAGGGTGGTTTTAATATGAAAAGAATCCTTAATATAAATTCAAACTTTGTTTTAGGCTTTGTTTTGAGTTGAAAAGTAATTAAATAAAAGCTTGATTGCTGCTTTAGAAGGCTGCTCTATTGGTTGCCATCGAATCATGATTCATGATGCAAGACTAATGAAAATGATTGTAGTATTGGACTATTAGTTTTGTTTTGTCCTAGACTAGATAATGGTTAGAATTACTTGATAATGTTGTGTAAATACTCCCTTATTTTCACTGAATCAATGGCATCAATCTATAGGTTTGATGCTTACATGAAGAACGACCGCTGGTTGGTAATTAACAACCATAGGAAACTCACAGTACTCACCAGGGCAGCAATGGGCGGCGAGGAAATTTGTAGTGTTGTTAAATTAAATTTCCCCAATAAATGGAAATGCCAAACCCCTTAATAAATGCGGTGCGGGCCCAATTTATTTATTTAAGTCTCTTTAAACGAACGGCGCTATAAAACGAGCCAAAACTACAAACTTGGCGTAAACCGATTAGTAAATGAAGTTGGTAAGATGAACCTATAACCCAGAAGCCATGAAATTTCTTCCCATGAGCATTTGCAGCCCTACTCACCAAAGCATCAAGATGTTATTTTGGTGCAACATTCGAAGTTTTGATGTTTCAGTTGTGGTTGAAACGTTTATTTCGTAAAGTTAGCTCTTTGCTAACTGCATTGTTTCTTCTTTTTTTTTTTTTTTTGGTTATGGCCAACTAAGAAAGACTATATATACAAAGAGAAAGGATGGTAATTTGTGGCATTGGCAAGGTTCAACCCTTCAATTTCTCAATTAAAATGGTGTAAGGAGGCACCACTGTTAAAGAAATGGCAGTTTGTGTCAACTGATGTATCCATGATTCCATGTAGTGATATAGACACAGGACCTGAAAGTGAAATTCCCAACCATGAACCATCAAATGGAAAGTAATCCCATATCTAAACGGCCAAACCTATTACCCAAACATGAAAGGCACTAGCTTTATTTCATAATAGCTTTTTTTTTGTGAACTGAAATTCAAAGGGAGGTTATTGTAATTTATCCATTCAAAAATAACATGCATACATTTTATATATCACAACAAAGAGTGGTTTTGCAATGTGTCTTTTTCACAGCTGTCCTATTGGACAATTGAGATGAAAAATCCAAATTGAGCCCCAAGCTGATCCAACAATCATTGACCCATTTCGTTCAAAATTTGAATCTTCCCAAATCAAACCTACTTCAAACGGCAGTGATTATGTTGTATGACTTGATCCAACAGGCGATGTGTTAAGTGAGAAAATGTTGATTTGTTTACTTACCTCTTTAAAGTTCCAAAAAAAAAAAAAGATCTACTTTCCTCTTTTCTCAATTTCATGGATTCACTCCCCTTTCCCTTCAGTAAGCAACGTCTGTGTGTGTGTGTAATGACCCCATAATCCATATTACGATTTTTGTCCAGGTAGTTTGATTTTAAGTTCTGATTTTTGAATAATGAAGGCCATTGACCCACTCTGGAGCTTTTTTAAAAGGAAATTTAAAGAGGTAACATCTTTTCATTTATTTCAAACTCAAAAGGTCGCTTATCTTTTCTTTTTCCTCATAATTTTGTTTAAATTTGAATGGATAGAGTTGCCTTGCTGAATTTTTTAATTCAATTCATTATTAATGTTGTGTGGACACGTTCTAAAGCTTTATTTATTCATATTTACTTAGAAAAGTGATTTATTTTTAGGACGGTAGAATTTTGTCTAAGTGTGATCAGTAGGAAGTATAGTGCTTAACGTGCCGTGAAGTTAAATGTTACTATGAGTACGGTTAGGCATGGACGCTCCGCTAGTAGATATACATAAAGCTACACACACATTGCCTTTATGGCTTGCCAAATCAGTAGTTAATTCATATATGGGGAAGGTAGATAGGTGTAAATAGTTCATCTTTAAATCAAGTATCTCTTTGATAAATATGTTTGATAGTTTTCTGCAATACATCTGAGACATATGTTCCTCACCCAAAATCGCGTTGAGGTTTTATGCATACATTAGGTCCTGAGAAGGGAATTGTTGGCCTTGACTCGTAAACCGTTGACAGATGGGTATGTCTGAGATCTATTGTATGTTTACAAAACAAACATATTTATCAACGATGATATATGGTTTAATCGATGAAACTATTCGTTCTAGCTTCATTCATATATATGAATTAACGCTTTTATCATGTCTATGCTATCTTTAGATAAATCCTCTATATCAGTAAAAAAAATGAAGAGATTATTGAGTACTCTCAGGCTCAACAACTAAATCAGTGGACCATACTTGAAGTTGAACCCAAAAGGATTTATGAGTTGGGTCTTTTTGATTACATCAGTAAGAATGTTGTTAAGACATCAGAACAGACGATCTGTCTTGACACAAATAATAAAACAATTAAATTATTATGTGTTGAAGATATTAAGTGGTAGTTACATAAATACAAATATCTGCTTATTGGGTTGATTTAGATTGCTTTCAAACCATTAACTTTACCGGGATTAAATTCTAGTATTCAAGCACATTTACGTGATGCTAGATGTAATGATTGGAAATCCTCTCTTATGGGGATTGTGAAAACTAGCTTATGTCATAGACCAGTATATTTTAATGTTTATCCTAATCTTGCTCTATCTTTGAATAATAGAAATTTGTTTTCAGAAGTAAGTTTGCATATTCAAACTCAAGGATATAACTTCTTACTAGGATATGAAATTGTGGCAGTAATCTATCGTATTCATTACAAAGTTATCAATACTATGCGTCCTAACGCTATTTTGCGTAGTGATCTCGGAAAAACGGTAGTTGTTGAAGGTAACCTCTTAACCACCAACGTAGCCGTACCCAGGTTAGTAGACTGGGATGAGGTTCAATTTCCAACCTCATGGACTATCCCTAATGCAGTACTACCACAACCAGCCATCAGTAGTCAGATTGACCAGTTCACCCAAACATCCAAAGGTGATGTAGAAATCAGGTTTACTCTAGATATTGTTAGCCGTATTTCTTTAACAAAAAGCGTTTCCTTCAGAAATAGCTTTCCTCCATATCTAGTGTCTGAACCAACTACCTCCACGACACTCGATTAATCCAAATTTTAGACCAAACATCTTGAAAATTCAACAAAACCCTTAGAAACCCATATTGAAGGAATTCATATTTTGGAACAACAAATTCCACATGGTATTTATACCAGTGATGCAGTAAAAGCATGACTCACCCACAACTTCCAAATGGCTTTTCCATATTTAGGTTTTATGGATTATACACCAAACTCTGCTATTCTTTTTACTTATCAAAAAGAGTTTATGTCTCCAAAAAAATCAAGAGTTCGAGGATTGGTACTTTTAAAAATTTGACAAATCGTAATGTGATTATATTAAAGATCATTTTTACAAAGAATTGGGAAAATCGCCAAACTTTGATACCTTCCAAAAAATGGTTTTTAAATTGGTATAAACATCAGTAATATATAGCTGTAATTCATGATTTTCAAAAGGTTTGGAGCAAATCAGATGGAACTATTGTTAAATTTGTTCACCTTTCTCTTGAACCCATTAAAATGGAAAATAGTAAAAATGCTTTAGAAGCTATTCCTTAAGTAGATTTGAGTAAGTCTTCCTCTACAACATATTTACCTGAAAGTCTTCATATGATGAAACAAAATAATTTTACTAATATGAGTCTACAAACCATTGGTCAACAGTTAATCCGTATTGAGCATGATTTTCAAGCTGTTATTGAGAATCAGAAAGTTATTGTATCTACTTCTTCCCCTTCTTTAGCCCAAGCTTTTGAAGGAAAAGATACAAAACCAGACATTAAGCCTCCCATTCCCTCAGAGAATTTTAAATTCTCTAATCAAAAGAAAATTTTGAATCTATTGAACAACTTATAAGACGCATGGATAGCAAATTTCATATCAGTACCGTTAGTCAAACTAACTTAGGATACTAGGGATGGCAACGGGTAGGGTATGGATCGGAGGACCCTATTCTACCCCCGATCCCCAATTGTGAAGTTCTTCCCCATCCCCACCTCCATACCCAAAAGGAATAGTGGGCAATCCACCATACCCGCCTCCTATTGGGAATCGGGTATATTCGGGTAAATCCATATCCAAACTAGTTGGGAAAAAAGAAAAGAAAAGAAAAGAGAGATGATAAGATCTAATTTATGTGTCATATACTAAACAAAACAACCATTTAAAACAAAATAGAATAGAAAGTTGCGAAGAAATAATAGTCTACCAAGATTATATATAATTTTAAAAACTACCATCATTAAACTTTTTTTAACACTTAAACCATATATAGTTTTAATTCGGAACAATATACATAAATTATACCAATATGCATACTTATATATATACACACATACATATACATTTATATACTACAATATGCCCGCATATACATTCATAAAAATATGTATACAATTTGAAACGGGGGCGGGTACGGGTATTCGGAGACGGGTACCACAAAATCATACCCGCTCCATTTTCAACCGGGGATTCTTTAAGTTGTACCATACCCGCTCCTATTGGACGAAAAATCAAATAATATCCGCCTCCAAATAGCCGGAGGTGGGACGGGTATCCATCGGGTTTGGGGAAATTGCCATCCCTATAGGATACTCAGATTCTGACTTAGACCCTTAGCAGATTCATGAGGTGCAACACTCATTTCAGAGTATGCAGGATTCTCATGTAAATAAGATTGAGTATAAGGAAAAAGGTGCAGGAAATGAAAACGTTTGTAGAACATATTATAAAAGGCCGAATCCTCAAGATCTTCTCAGGGAAGAAGATTTTTTCCAAACTCAGTAGGCTTATAGTGCCAAAACCATTTATGAATGGAATATAGATGGTTTGTCAGAATATCAAATTTATGGAGTTATCCATAAGATGCTTATGTATTCCAGTGTCTGTAAAGCTACAAACAATAGTGACAAAGATATTGCTGTCTTTATAGTCAATGGGTTTACCAGCAGTCTTAAAGGCTGGTGGGATAATTATCTCTCTTTGGCCCAGCTATCCAAAGTTCTTAATGCCGTTAAACAGAAAATAGTTACTGATATGGCTATTGATCAGCCAACAGGTCAAACGGTAACCCAGCAGAGAACTACCTCAGTTCCAAATGTTGTTTATTTGCTTGTCCAAGCTATAATTTTGCATTTTATAGGAGCCGTAGAACAATGCCAAGAGCGTGGCAGAGAATTATTACAGAATTTAAGATGTCCTTCTTTAACTCATTTTAGATGGTATAAGAATGTTTTTATTACCAAAGTTATGCAGCGTAAAGATGCTAATTTAGAACATTGGAAGGCCAAATTTATAGATGGCCTACCCCCTTTATTTGCGCAAAAGGTCTGTCAAAAACTTATGGATCTTAGTTTTGGAAATATCATCCAATGGGCAAGCTGTACTTATGGACACCTTATTAGTGTTTGCCTCCAAGTAGGTCTTTCTATCTGTAATGACATGAATCTGCAATATCGGCTTAAGAAACAAAACCTTACAGGTAAAAGAGAGATTGGTGATTTTTGCCAACAATTTGCCTACGACATACCCACCAACTATCTTAAGAAGCACTGAAGGAAGACTGTTTCTAAGTCTTCTAAACCATATAAGAGAAAGTATAGGAGAAAGTCCTATGATAAGGAATACTCCAAGAATAAATCCAGCGAAACCAAGGGAAAAGAGAAAGAAAAACCTGTCCCTAAAAGAAAATCAAAGCCCGAAGCCTGTTGCTACAAATGTGGTAAGATTGGCCAGTATGCCAACAAGTGTTTGACAAAAAAGAAGCTGAATGAGCTTCAACTAGATGAAGGACTCAGGTTACAACTCAGTAAGTTGCTCCTTAATTCTAGTGACAAATCTGAATTTGAATCAGAAAGTGAATAGCTTAATGAGTTAGAATATTCTTTTTCCCTAGAATCCGAATATTCTCCACCAGAAGTATGCACAGGTAAGTGTTGTACTTCTTCAAAACAAGATCATCTGGAAGTTTTTGTTAGTCTCAATGGATTAAGTTTAAATATTTATCAAAATCTCAACAAGAGATTCTTGATCTTGTTGATAAAATTCAAGATCCAGAAATCCGTAGAAAGGTCATTAAGATATTATTAAGCTCTTCTGTATCAGATGCTGAACCAGAAAGACCTAGCAATATCTCTAGATATTATAGTATTAATGAAGTTTTTAACTGTATGGAAGCTACTAGTAGCCTTAAACCAGCTACTCTTCAAGACCTCCAAAAAGAAGTCAATGAACTCATATCCGAGTTAAAACAGCTAAAGACTTCTCAATTATAGCAGCAAGGAGGATTGGTTTCAGTTAGAAGTAGACTTTCTAGCCTTGAAAGACTTAGCCTGAAACCTGCTACTAGATCAAAAGATAGGATTGAACCTCTAGAACCTAAGGTCCCTACTTATCTGAATAGTATTCGTAAAGTCACCCATTAGAAATTGTATATTCAGATTAATCTTGTTATTGATCAAGAATACGCAATTCAGGATATAGTTGCACTAGTTGATAGCGGTGCTGACATAAATTGTATTCAGGAAGGATTAGTTCCCACTAAGTATTTTGAAAAAACAGTTTAATCCTTAACCGCCGCTGGAGGAAATAGGATGCATATTCAGTATAAATTATCTAACATTTTGATCTGTAATGATGATACTTGTTTACCAACCATATTTTTGCTTGTTAAGAATTTGCATCAACAAGTGATTTTAGGAACACCATTTTTAAATATGATTATGCCAATCAAAAAAATTGATCCTATTGGTATTTATAGTCATATTCAGGATCACGATATTGTTTACCCTTTTGTCACTGACCCTAAAACCAGAATTATCCAGGAACTTCAAGGTTTTCTTCAAAACAAAGAAAAACAATTAAATTTCCTTCAAAATTAAGGAAATCAAAATTATGGATGTTCATCAGAAAATCCAATCTCTAGTTTTACATGAAAAAATTAAAGAGATTGAAAATCAATTTTTACAAGAAGTTTGTAGAGACTTGTCAAACGCCTTTTGGGAAATGAAACTTTATATTGTTTCTCTTCCTTACAATCAAGATTTTAATGAAAAACATATTCCAAACAAAGCACGACCTAGCCAGATGAAAACTGATTATTTGGAGCTTTGTTAGAAGGAGATTCAGACTTTCCTTGACAAAAAATTAATCAAAAAAAGTTATTCTCCATGGAGCTGTACTGCTTTCTATGTTTTCAATAATTCTGAGAAAGAATGAGGAGTTCCTCGTCTTGTTACTCCCTCCGTTCCTATTTGTTTGTCCCACACTCTTTCTTACCTTTTTTTCAAATAAAAAAATTAAGTGCTTCCGTATCTCGTTTTTCAAATGTTCTCACACCGAATTAAAGTACACGATGAGTACTTTAATTTGGTATTAAAAAATTGAAAAATAATACACGAAAGCACTTTATTTTTTCATTTGAAAAGTGGCATGACTTTTCGTAGAGGACAAACAAATAGGAACGGAGGGAGTATTAATTATAAACCTTTGAATGATGTTTTCAAATGGATATGATATCCAATTCTAAACAAAAAAGATTTGCTTCACAGATTACAATCCGCAGTTATCTTCTCAAAATTTGATTTGAAATCTGGATATTAGCAAATCCAGATTGAGAAAAAAGGATCATATAAAACTACATTTGTTGTTCCATTTGGGCATTACTTAATGGAATGTCATGCCATTTGGTTTGAAAAATGACCCATCGAATTTGAAATATTGTGAATGAAATATTCTCACCTTATTCTGATTACTATATTGTTTATATTGATGATATCCTTGTTTTTTCATCATCCATTGATCAGCATTTTAAGCATCTTCGAGCTTTGAAGGAGGCCATTAAACCTAATGGTTTAGTCATATCTACACCTAAAATGAAATTATTTCAGACAATGGTACGATTTTTGGGTTATAATATAAATCAGGGAACTATCATCCCTATTGACTATAGTATTGTGTTTGCTTCTATATTTCTTGATGAGATTAAGGCAAAAACTCAACTTCAGAGATTTTTGGGTAGTTTAAATTACATAGTAGATTATTATCTGAATTTCGCCTAGGACACTGCTATACTATATCAGCAATTGCAGAAGAATCATTCTCCTTGGACTGATGATCATACCAGAGTAGCAAAGAAAATTAAGCTTAAAGCAAAACAGTTGCCTTGTTTATGTTTAGCCCACCCAACTTGGAGAAAGGTTGTAGAAATTGACGCCTCCAACATAGGTTATGGAGGAATTCTTAAACAACAGAATCCTCAGTCTCAGAAAGAGGAATTAGTTAGATTTACATAAGGAACGTGGAAAAAGAGCCCATCTTAGTTATTCCACTATTAAAAAAGAAATGCTTTCTATTGTGAAATGTGTTTCCAAATTTCAGAATGATTTATTAAATCAAACCTTCTTACTCTGTATTAATTGTAGCTCTGCTAAATTCATTCTAGCAAATATTTGCTAGATGGCAATCAAAACTATCTCCTTTTGTTTTTGAAATCGAATATATCAAAGGCAAACAGAATTCTTTACCAGATTTTGAAATCGAATATATCAAAGGCAAACAGAATTCTTTACCAAATTTCTTAACTAGAGAGTTCTTGATAGATGGATGAAGTTGAAAGAGAATGCATCAGGAATGAGATGAACCGAATTTAGGTCCAATCAGTAGTACAGCCGTACACAAGAGCTAATCTCATGCATTGGATCAGAATACTCAAAAGACACATTAAGAAACTTAGAGATAATGGCAATCCGGAGGATGAATATATTTGCCAATTTATGGAAATTACATTATAGAGATATTGTAAATTTTCTTATCCACACTCTCGGAAATAAGAAAAAAATGGGTTTTTTTTTTTGTGTTGCAAATTTTTTTTGGAAAATCCGATCCGTCAAATGTGTTCAGAAGGTGTTTTCAAGGGTATGAGCGGAAAATCTTCAAAAAACAATACCGGGAAGGGCTTGATCCAAGCAATTTTCGCAAAAACCGCTTTTATATATTTTTTAAAACCGCCGGATCGCCCTTCCCTGTTTTTGAAGATTTTCCGCGAGGATCGTTGAAAACACCTTCTGAACAGATTGGACGGATCATCGTCAATTTTTTTTTTTGTTGTATAAGTCCGGAAATTAAAAGTCTGGATTAGAAGCTTAGTCTATATATATATATATATATATATATATATATATCTGTGTGTGTTTTGTTTGTAGTTACTACAATACTGTATTCCCTGTGAAAGCAAGATCTTTTTCCCACTCAAGCTTTGAATTCATATGATAAGAGGAATGAGATGATATTTCAACAGCTCACATTCATAGAGGGGCCTCCTCTGTCTCCAATATTGTAAACACAACTGACAAGCAGTGCAATCACTGGTGCACACGTAGCCACTCCCACCATTATTATCAGCACATTAATAAAGCAAAACTTAGAATTAAACATGGGAATTCAGAGAGAGAGAGAGAGAGAGAGAGAGACAAAGACAAAAGAAAAACCATCAAAGTTGAGAGGAATGCAAAGCAAATGCAGAAATTATAAGGAAAGAGGAAAGATTATTTGGAATCTCCATGGTATTATCTAGCATTGTCACGTGATACTCCAAATGAGAAAATTAACTGCAATATGTATGGTCGGTGTATTGATGTGGGATGTGAAAAATTATTTCACCTTTGGTGTACTTTACATGGTCCGATCCTTTAACCCCCACGCATTGATGTGGATACAAGAGTAAGTGTATTGGTCTTACATTAAAATATCAGGCATAGGAGAGACTGGAAGCATCATGGAGAGATGTCTGAGAAGCAATTAATAGTCTCGTGGGTCACATATTGTCTCTCACACAAGTACGTAACAAAAACTAATTATAATGGGAAATGACTATAATACACATCTCTTATTTAGGTGTACCATATGTATTTATTGTATGGTTCAAATCATGTCACCTCATCAGCAATCGTAACATTTTTTTGTGTTTCGTAACTTTTCAGTAATATGATTCATAACATTTTGATGTGGCTCGTAAATTTTATAAAAAAATTCGTAACTTTTGCAAAAAATTCATAATTTTGACAAAACATTTGTAACTTTTACAAAAAAAATTGTAACTTTTATATGTATATTTATGATACACACCTAAATAAGGAATGTGTATTGTATTCTTTTCTATTATAATTTCCATCCATTAAATTTTTCGCTACATGATACTTCTAAGAATGGAGCCATCGGGGGAACACGTGTAAGTTTAAGGACTTTTTGACATCACTATGTGACAGTGAAAATGATGGCTTCGTCCTAGAGGATGCTTCCAAACATGGCAGGGTAGTTGCATGGATTTTTTCCCCCCATGAGATTGTACTAGGGGTGCACATAAAGCATAAAACGGGTTGGGCTATATTATTGAGATTTGCGTATTCTCAAGCCCGACTCACAAGCCCAACTCATTTATAATCGGGCTTCATTTAATATATCCAAAATCAACCCAAATAAAATTTAATTTTTCTAGTCCGTCCAATAAGCCCATTTATTTTTCTAAAGCATGGTATCACAAATATAAATTAATCAACCATAACAATCATAGTAATTCACAATCACATTAATATACGTAAAGTTTTAAATTCTTACAAAAATATTATAAACAGACCCACAAATTAAAGAATTAAAAAAAAGATGGAACTTTCCAACATACATCAATTTCTATATTATAGTATTAAAATAAATATTACTTAAATCAGGCTAGACCGGGTCTCATAGGAATTTCCCAAACCCATTTCATTTAGCAAACGAGCTTAAAATTTCAACCCAACCTAAATATTTATCCCAAGCCCTAAAAAAATCAGGCTGGATTGGGCTGGCTGGGAGGGCTACTAGATCGGTGTGCACCCCTAGATTGTACTGTATTTGGTATGACTTGTTAAGTAATTTTTTCTTAATTCTTTTTAGGTTGTACTACCTAACTTCTTTGGCCTAATAAGTTAATTTGACTTATTTTTTTACTTAGTTTAGTGTCAAGTTCTTGTGTATTATTGGTTCGTCTTGACAAAAACAATTGAATAAGTAAAAAAATTATGATAAAAGCTCTCAATTTTTGACTTATTTTTCACCTTTTATGAAAAAAATATTGGATCATAATTTTTACTTTTTCAATTTCTCTCATCGTACAAGCCAATAACACACACAAAAACTAATGACAAAATAACGTGAAAAAAAAATCAATAATAATTCACATAGTGGAACAAGGAGTTAAAAGGAGACATAGTCGTCGTACCGAGTCGATTACTTTTGATTTTTGACAATAAAAAAACCCACTTGGACTAACGTTCCTGTGGACGGCCCACGGAGATTGTGCCACGTCGCGCACGAAAAAGATTGTGATTTGTTAGAGTCGCCACCCAGATTTGAGGTCCGAATCCGAGAAACCGATAAAAATATGACTCGTTTGCCAATTGAAAAGATTTTACTGATCACTGCGGAACCAGAAATTTCTTGGATTCGGGGGTTTGGTTACGAGAGGGGAAGGGTTTTACGACACCCCTCTCGCCCTGTCCGTGAACCGGTCTCTACTCAATATTTCATGGGATTTTGAAAATGTTTTGAAATTCAATTTAATCACAAAAAAAAAGGGGAATTTGGAGATGTGAATCACATTAACAATAAGAAAATACAAATATGCAAATTTGATGTGGATGCTTGTCTTGGCGGATTTACATGCGGATAATAACAATAAAGAATTATTACGACAAATATTTACAAAGATGAACAACAACAAAAAACGGGCAAATAATTCAAAGAATCACCGGGCTTGAAGCTTAATAAACTAGTTTACAATGCGGATTTCAACATAGGGTTGAAGGCCAACAATGATGCCCCGAAATGCTTAACCTTTCGGGGATCGGCTTTGAAGGCCAAAGATCATGGCATTGAAGCCAAGTCCATTTCTAGCTTCGTGATTTTTAGCTTATCCACCACTTCTTTAGTCATTATTTGTAAGATCAAACATCAACAGAGTGTTTTTCATGGAAAATCGATGAGAATAAAAGATTGATCTCATAAATAATGATAAAAAAAGAAAATCAAAATATTTTAACAAAGAAAATACTTTGAAAAGAAGGAATCCAGACTGTAATCACAACAATAAAACCACACACACACTAAAACTTGAATAAACTATGATCCATCATCAAAATATCCAAGAACCAACAAATTGCCAAGAAACGTTTTTAAAAGCTTTTCAAATGGATGGCTTTGAAATAAATGCTCCATTAAGTGATCTTCCGTTTTCATCAATAAAAAGGGTTCGATGATTCTCGTGACCATAAATGCATAATATGAGGGTGAAAGAGGTACCAAAGACACCGCTTTTATACCCGTACACAAGATTTTTAAAGACTTTGGAATTTGATTGTCATAAAATATCTAATTTTAGCTCATGCAAATGGTTTTGAAGTAAAAACATGAACTTTCTGAGAACCAAAAGAGCACGGCTAACTATTAAAAGACAATCAAAACCAACAGCAAGCTCGAAACTTGATAAAACAGAAAATGTTTCAGATCGAGATTGAGCGCCAAGGCTATAGGCAGGCCCTCAACCCCAATTTCACTTGCAGATTTTGATAATTTTTGAACAACTTTTCGACCTTCGTGAGTTCAATCAAGTATAAAGAACTTAATTGAACTCACCGTCACCCTCGATGAACCAAAAACAAGTGAAAACCACTTGTTAAACTACGTTTTACACTTGATTGAAGGCTTGAACTTGATTATAGGTTGAAGGATGAGCAATTGTGGGTGTTTTTGACTAGTATTATGGATGGATGATCAGGATTATGAAGCTAATTGATGAATATGAGTCGAATTTTGGGTTTAGCAGGTGGTTTTTGGTAGGTGGTTTTGATGGGGAGGAATGGTTTTGTAGAGAGAGAGAGAGAGAGGGAGGACGATTATTGGGAGTATAGTGTACTGGAGTATGAGAATGGTCACCACTAACTAAGGGGTAGTGGGCTGTTTATATAGAGTGAGTGGAGGGAAAGAGAGAAGAGAGAGAGAGAGAGAGAGTGGGTTTGTATTCTAGGTGTATTTTTAGGTGTAGAAAATGGCAATGTAGGGTGTATTATACGTGAACAGTACGTATGGAAGTGGTTAGACGCTCCCCCTGCATGAGATCTCATGATTAGATACTTTTACTGATTCCCCGACCGAAATTGAGTTGGCGCTCAAGCCGTGGGCTTGGCGCTCAAGGCCAAGCGTTTCATGGGTTGAGCCCAAGTCTCAAGCTTGGCCAAGGCTCTCTTGGTGGCAAGTTGCTGGTTTGGCTTGGTTTAACACAGCTTGATTTTTCTTGGGTTATTTGGAGGTGTTTGGTTGATTTTGATCACATTCAAGCTATCTTCACAAGTTTCGGGCAGTTATGATTGGTTCGTTCTCATCATTGGGAATGCTCGAGCGTATCCTGGGTTCAAAATCGGGGTGTCTACAGTTCCCAAATATGTCTTTCCTATGAATTGGTTTCGGAAATAGAGACAAAAGAATAATAATAATATAGAGATGGTCAGCCTAAAAGATGTTTATGAAACCATCCATAACCTAGCTAATGTGCAGGAATTAATTTGATAAAAGATGATTATAGTATGAAACCATCCATAACCTAGCTAATGTGGAGGAATTAATTTGATAAAAGATGATTATGGTATTAAAATTATGCACGTGGATCTCTCTCTCCCTATGCCATGATATGCAAACATGCACCACCACTAAATAAAAAATCAATTTCAACGAGGAATTGAAATTGGGTTACCTCCCTGCACCCTAATTAAAGAAGGTGGCCTGGCATCTATATATCTTAGTCATTGAAGTTGCACTCATGGACTATTTCTTTGGCTAATGTACTGAAACTAAGAATTTTTATTTATTTATTATTATCATCGTACTCGTACTAACAAGGTTTTAAAACTTGCTAGGCGCCTCGCGCTGCTGGTTGGACGCCTTCTAGCTTCCGTAGGCGGACTGGACACCTAGTCGACAATTAGTCGCTAGTTGTGTAATCGAATTCTAATTTTCAGAAATAAAAAAAATTTCGTTAAACAATTTAATTAATTAATCTAATTTTTAGTTTATCGGAATAATTTCCTATTAAATTATTATTTATCCCTTTAGTTTGATTTCCAGCCATGTGTACACGTGTACGGGACCGAAAGTAAATGATCCGTCATACACTATCAGAAACCCTGGAGACCCTAAGCATGTCCGAAAACCTACTAACTCTCCTCCATCTAATCACCATGGTACGTCATGGTGAGGTCCCCTCACCTTGGGACTTGTTACTTTGACCAAGTTAGAGAGAGAGTTAGAGAAAGAGTTAGAGAGAGAGAGAGAGAGAGCCACAGAGAGAGAGAGAGAGAGAGAGAGAGAGAGAGAGAGTTCGGTAAAGAGGGAGAGAGAGTGAGGTGTGTGCATGTATATTGGTACACAAACACATGCTAGGTTTTAATGCAAGTTCACTTGCACAAGTAATGGGTGATTGAGGGAAGTTTCCTAAACCAAGGTTTTGTACCCAAAACTAGTTAGAACAAGCCTTGTTATTTTTGGAGTAACCTACACATACCCATACAATACATGCATTTGAGCACAATACACACAACCTAGCCTACCAAAAATAGGCCTTGGCTTCCAAGTAAGCTAGGGACAAGCTTCCCTAATTTAAGGAAGGAATATTCCCCCTAGATATAGCTAGTTAGGGCTACCCTTAGCCATTAAATGTGTTCACATACACATTAGGTGCATCTAGCTCCTAGAAACGCCCCGTAATTGAGGTGACCGTGCGAAAACCTACACAACGAGAGGTATATTTTCTCCCACCATTGTTTCTACACTAGTGATAAGTCCCCAATATTGTAAATAGAGGGACTTATCTATCCCATTTTTGACACACACGCACGCATATTTTAGCTCTTATATGATTGATATTGCGCGTGGGTAGTTTTTGTTAGTTACAGGAAAATCGAAGGATTAGGCTTGCCTTGACATCATGGACGAACCAAGGGATGCCCGAGCACCCGAGGCCACGTGGCACTCCACCACCAAGTCCGGGAAATCATGAATGAGGCATTGAACAAGGCTCGGGAAGCCCAAAAAGACCAAATGATTGGATGAACAAGTGAAGAGAAAAGGAAGGAAAAAATTCAGCAACTCTACATACCGGTATCAAGTTTTTCCCATACCGGTATCCAGCGAGCAAAATTCCATCAGCAACTCTACATACCAGTATGGGTTTTTTCCCATACCGGTATCTAGCCTATTTTTTGCAGTTTTTTTGCCCGATCTCAGTTTTTGTCCAGGGCTATTTTGGACTTTTTGTACACATGTTTGGGGGTTATAAAAGCCCCCAAACATCAGATTATTAGGTCATAACTGATTTTCTACCTTCTCTCTCTACCTCCCTTAGTTTTAACCTAGCTTGTGCTCCTCCTTCTCTCTAGAATTCAATGATTTGCACTTAGATTCAAGGTAAACCCTCTCATTTAATGTTGTAGTACACACTTTGAACTTTGTATAACTCTAGTTTGTTTTCGTTTTTATCGATAATTTCGTTTTAGTGTTTTCCTAGCTTCATCCTTGGAAATCTCTATCTTTTAAGTGTTGTGTGTGATTTTCTCATGAATTAATGTTGTAGGTAGACTTCTAATCTTCTATAAAAATCAGTTTTTAAACTCATTTGTTATGTTCTTTGTTTCCCTTATTAAAATAGTCATGTTCTACGTAGTTATGATTGAGTAGTCGTTATAGGCTCGGTCATGGGGTGATTAGCACCCCGTGACTTAGGTAAATTCACTCTCCTCGCCAATGTTGCACACTTCGCATGTTAATCAAAGAGTTAGAATTAATTTTATGTATCAAAATTTGGGTTAGTTAATCCCACATCACATCGTAGCCGTGGGCGTGGCCTTGCACGCAGGATGCTTCGGGCTATGGCAATCAAAATGTTTGTATAAATGGCACAAGAATCCTACTCTTTGAGAAACGCCACTTTTCTAGTAAAACGAGTTTAAGTACCAAATCCTCCGTTCGGGGTCGTTTAACGACGCCCCGAGCCGGTTATCTTAGGGGAGAGTGAATGGGCCTAATGCATGGCTGTTGAGAACCCCTTGACTTAGCCTTGTTGTTAATTAGTCTTTTTAATCACGCGTCTTTCACGTCGTTAAGTTAATTCCACCCCCAAACTACCAAAGCCAAGTTTGCCGCTTTAAGGCTAAAACCCTCACTCACGAGTCAACTTTCACGCTCAGCACCTTAGGTCCCTGTGGACTCGACCCGGACTTCCGGTTACTATGCCGCGCGTCACCTGAACCCTACGCTTGGGGTAATCACATTGATAAGCAATCCAAGGGCGCAAGCAACTAGCTACATTGTATTTACCCCATTTAGTTCATCCTAGCAAGCATCTAGACCCCTAAGTACCTAGATTCCTACCTAGATTCCTACCTAGACCTAGACTTGCCACCTTTGTACTTCCATTGTGCCAACACAACACAACATTTACTCCCATACATGCACCACTTGAAATTTTCGGTAGAGAGAGGGTGAGAGGGCCGAAAGTTTTAGGGGGGAGAGGTCACTCATTTTTGCTATAAATAGCAACCTCTTTGTTCATTTGGACCCCATATACCCACACTTGTCTATTTGTCTCTCTACTTCCCAACAAACCAACTATTTCTACCACCTTTTAGCCACCATATTTTAGCTCTAATTAGCTACTTACTAAGTTGATTAGTAAGTTAGCTAGGTAGATTAAGGGTTTTCTTCTC
Organism: Vaccinium macrocarpon; assembly: GCA_022606695.1. NCBI lineage: Eukaryota > Viridiplantae > Streptophyta > Magnoliopsida > Ericales > Ericaceae > Vaccinium > Vaccinium macrocarpon. The sequence goes on along the minus strand of CM040172.1, from coordinate 5,513,151 downwards.
CAAATGATTGCTTATTGGCTTCCGGTTTACACCCGGAAACTAAGGTAGTTTACTAAACTACTCTTCTAATTAGCTATTTCTAGTTTAAATATGTTGTTCTAATTAAGTTTCTAAGCATGATTATAGAGTTTGATTAAGTTAATTTATGCATATGTTAAGTGACTAAGCATGTTTCTTATGTAATTAGAAAGAGGATTTCATTAGCAAGCATGATTATAAAGTTCTAATAAGAATAGTTCTTCATGAAATTAGTGGAATTAGAAGTGGATTAGTGAGATTAGAAGTGATTAGAAGGTGATTAGAAGTGATTAGTAGTGATTAGAAGTTAATTAGTAGATGTGTTTCACTAGAAGAGATTCTAGTATGATTTTGTTATTATTTCTAGAAAGAAATAATTAATCTTGATTGTTTTGCTTATTGGTTGTTATTTGAGATATTATTTCTTAAATAAATGGAGTAATTTCTTTTATAAGAGATTTGTTAGAAAGAAAAGCCTATTGGTTATTTTTAGCAAGAAAATATGGAATTGATTTCTTTTAAAGAGAGAATTTTTCATAGAGATTTCTAGAAAGATTTTTCTTATAAAGTATGTAGTGAGTTTATTTGGTAAATTTTCTAGAAGAAAAATTGTGATTATTACTAGATATGAAAAAAGATATTTATTTGAGATTATTTGAGAGAAAGTTTCTAGAAAAATAGAAAGAATATTTTTGGGAGAGTTTTAAATATTTTAGAAAGTCCACAATTAGTTGTGGTGAATTTTTGGCAAGGGATTTCTAGAAAAGAGTTTGGTTTAAACTATTTTTGAAAAGAGCAAATTGCTTTATTTTATTTCTTTGGAGGAGAAATAAAATAGTTTGTAGATTTTTGATGAGGATCAAATTGAGAGAAATGGAAATATTATTTTTGGAGAATTTTAAAGTGTATGATTTTATGTGGAGAAATTGCTAGAAGGAATATTATTTTGAGGGAAATTGGTGTATTAAAATGTATGATTTTATGTGGGAAAAGTTTCTAGAGGAAACAAAATTACTTAGAGAGTTGGTATATTTTTATGCATGATTTTATGTGAGAAATGTGTTTTTGAAAGAATTTGAATTTAGAGAAAATTATGAAATATGGCATGAGCATGATTTGAGCATGTGACATCGAGCACGTACGCGATACGTTATGTCACCGGACGCGAAATTTAATATTTATTGATGAGAAAATAGAGATGAGAATGAAAATGAGTTTGAAATGCGAAATGAAATTTTCGAGAAATGAAATGGAGATTTTCTTTCGGAGAATGAAATGAGATTATGGAGAAATGAAATGTGATGAGATGATTTGTTGCCACCTCAAATTCGCGGAGAGAATTTGGAGGAATGGTATTGATTATGTAGTGCAAATGAGAGCGCCACTTCCAGCCTGGAGAGAACTAGGATGATGGGCTGCCGCGGCACAACACACGAACGGACCTTTGCAAACAGTGCCGTTAAGTTCGGTGATGCAAGACGGCCGGGACTGTGTCGTGTGAGTCGCGGGGAGAACGGACCGTGCAAACAGGCTGTTAAGTTCGGTGATGCACGATAACCGACCTCGAAAGCGAAAGGTTGGTACTTGTCGGTGAGTAGGAGGCGTAAACGGACCAATAACTTTCAGAGCAGTGGGAGATAATGAAATTTGAAGAAGAATGCCGGGAAAGACACCGTATTGAGAAAACTGAATTTTGGGAAAAACTGTTGATCGATAAATGAGATGTGTTTTTGACAAATGAAACGAGAATTGTTCAGAAAGTGACACGTAGTACAATTTGAGATACTTAAACGAGATACCATTTTCCTGCGCATATTTACTCTGATCCGCATGGACACGCATGATGCATGATATGATTTACTGTTCATAAGTTATATTATGCTAGACTATCTAGATGGACAGGAACCGTACTATGGAGTCTAGACCAGGAATGCGAACGGGGATGGGGAATGGGGGGGTCCAACCTACGCAGGATAGAGACGAGGCCCTGTAACCACCCCCTCTTGCTATTTATTTAGTATTTGAGAATCAGATCGCTTTTGTATTAAAGTTTGGGTTTAAACTTTATTTCGGATTGTAATAATAATTAACGTGCCCAAATCTTGGGGGCGTTACAAGTTGGGCTAATTGGCCAGGGGCCTTCTAGAGCCTAGGCAAGGCAGCGAGTAATCAATCTTCTAGACCTTCTTTTAGAACACTGCGTACTAAAATAAATTGCTATGATATTGTATGAATGTTGATAAGAAAATATTATGATAACAATTGGTCATATATTTGTAATGTGTAATTAGGGTTGGCAATGGGCACGGGTTGGGGTTGGAGACTACTATCCCCGTCCCCGAAACCCTCCCCCCTCCCCGTCCCCCCACCTCCCGATCTCCAATGGGGATTATTTTTCCCCCTCTATCCCCGCCCCAGATGGGGAACGAAGATCCAAACCGGGGATTCGGGAAAATTCCAAAATGCAGCAGAATAACCGATCAAAAAAAAAAAAGCAGCAACATAAATAGATAGCACCAAGAATTAGCCACCAAGAATCAACATTTGGGATAACAAAACATCATAAACAGCAGCAGCAACAACAACAGATAACAGGGAGAAAGCTCATCATCCAGTTTACTTCAAAACAAAAAAAAAAAATTCAACAAATCCATAAAGCCAACACAGCACCAATAAAGCTGAAATCTTATATAAAAAAAAAACCTAAATGGAATTTAAGATGATCTCCCAAATGTGTTGTTCCGCTTTTAGAATCCCCAACCAACTTTTCTTTACAATACAAACACCTTACTTTATACGCACCCGTTGTCATAAGTTTTATCCTCTGAAAATGTGACCAATTTTCACTCCTTAAATGTTGTGGCAAAATTTCATCACCTTCAGAAGTTTCCTCCTTGGGTTCATCATCTGGAATTGACTCCACTTCAGATCTACATGGCTACAACAAAACGAATAGATGGAGATTGGAGATGAGAGAATACCTTTGTTGACGAGCGGAAGGATACCTCTGTTGGGGATCTCATCTCCATTTTGAACAAAGGGAGATAGCTGTGGTGCGGCGGCTATAGAACAGAGGGATATAGATGTGGCACGGTGGTGGTAGAACACACACACACACACACACACATAGAGAGAGAGAGAGAGAGAGAGAGAGAGAGAGAGAGAGAGAGAGAGAGAGAGAATGGCTTTGGTGCGGCGGCTGTTGAGAGAAGAGAATACGTTCTGTAGATTTGTTTTGGTCCTTGTAATATGTAGTTCTACCTTTCCCTTTGTTGAGGGTTTTGTTTGGAGCATTGAAAACGAAAATGTCATGGAAACAACATTGGAACACAATATTGTTGGGGTTGGGGTGCAGACAACCTTCAGAAGTGGTAAGCCAGGAGTGTAGGAGGCGGAGCCCCCACAGGTATTTTTTGGACTATGGTGTGTAATTTTGGTCATAAGACTTGACCTATTTATATTGCAGTTAACATGTAATTAAGGTTACATGTTTTTAGAGAAAAACAAATAGAGGCGATAGAAAATATGGATCTTACAAAGATTACGAGAAGACTTGTATTCTTTATTTCAATTTTATAGTAGACAGGTGTAGCTCCCATGGTTATTCTTCGCGTTGAGGTTTTCCACGTATATTTGTGATTCATTGTTTCTAAGTTCCATAAGGCATTATGGTATTCAAAAATCTTAACAAATATGTGGAGACAACACTCGTAGTGGAGCCGCATCCACAAATATTTGAAGACAACACTCCTATGTAAGTATTGTGTCTAGATCATTGTTTGTTTGGAAATGTTGCCGAAATTTGGAAATTGGATCAAAACAAGCATTAAAAAGATGAGAGAAAAAGACGAGGGAGAAAATGAAGGATTTGGCCTCGATAGGGACATGAGGTGGTTACTGCTTTCAAGTTTTCGTGAACAATGACATGTCATAAAGAAAAAAAGAACATGAAAAAAGTAAGTAGTTGAAATAGGAGAAACACAAGAAAGAAAAAAAAAAGTGAAAAGAAAAAAGAAAAGATTTTTTAACATTTTAATTTCAAATTAACTTTAAAAAGTCAATGTTATTAATCTTTGTATCTAGGGCTTCAATGGGGAAAAAAAAAGCCTGCAAGAAACACATTTTGTATTAATTTTTAGAAAGGGAAATTAAAGACTGTGTGACAGAATCCGTTTGATTTTAAAAATTATACTCCATTTTGATTTATAGACACAGATATTCCATCCAAAAAATAAAAACCCATTCCTAGATATTTTCATTTTGTAGTCTTGTTCAAAATGCAAATAACTTTTATGTAGTATACTTAATTTAGACAAAGTGTGTACCATTCATAAGATGCAGCAAGGATAATTTTTTAGAACGTTAATGATTTGTTTTGTCTTTTGCAAGTTGTCTTTTTTGTGTATGAAATTCTTCACATATGACAAGACAATTTATAAAAAACATGAGGCGGATGTTGCTTTCAAGTTTTCGTGAACAATGAGAGGTGAGTTTACCAAAAGAGTACTCTCTCTCTCTCTCTCTCTCTCTCTCTCTCTAAACTATAGCTGTTGCAAAGATTTTTTTTCTCCGTTCCCTTCCCGTACGGTTTCAATATCCTTGTGCAGCGGTGGGAAGGAACCCTTCTACCTGCACCGACGGGGTGCACCAACCATGTACCGACAGCATTAGAGACGCCGTTGTAGGTCCTAAATGATCGATTCAAGCAGTTCATCCTTCTCTAGATAATGACTTGTCATTTGATTTGAAAAAGTTTTGTCTTTTGCTATTGTGGGAGACTAGCTAGTTTCGTCATTCAACAAATTTTTTGTCTATAGATCGGGTTCTTTGGAACGTAGTGCTTTCCAACAAAATCCATGTCAACAATGATCTAATCCTACATGATATCTTTGGCAAAAAACTCGAGGTGGTTTCAAAGATTTATAGTTTGTGGAAGTTCATTGGTACATTTATACTTGGTTGGTATTCATCTAATCATCTGGGTATTTGTTGTGAGGAGTAAGCAGTTGAAATAGGAGAAGCACAAGAAACAAAAAAATGCAAATAAAAAGTTTTTTTTTTTTAACTTTTTAATTTCAAGTTAACTTTAAAGAGTCAATGTTGCTAGTATTGTATCAAGGGCTTGGATTGGAAAAAAAAAAGTTGCGAGAAACACGTTTTGCACTGGTTTTTAGGAAGGAAAACGAAAGACTGTGACAGAAAGTCCAACATTATATAATTCGTTCGGTTTCTAAAAATTATTCTCCATTTCGATCTCTGAACATATATATTCCATCCCAAAATAAAAACTCATTCCTAGATATTTAATTTTTTTATTTTGTTCAAAGTGCAAATAATTTTTACAACGCTAATAAGAGAACTGTTTTGGTCTTTTGCATGTAAAGTTATAAAACTTGTCTTTTTTGTGTATGCAATTCTTTACATATGAAAATACAGGATTTATAAATAAAATGAAAAGGATAATTATGAAAATAAAAGAACGTTTAAATTAATTACCAAAGAAGATTTGACTGCTGGCTTGGCATTTATCACTCCCCATTTTTAGTGGGGCTACTGGGAAACGAGGTAAAAAAAAATGACGTGGCATTGTGCTGTAGCCTGTAGGTCAGTCCAATTTCTAGGGTAGAAAATTATTAGTGTTCCTAGAGCAAATAAGCAACGCATACCACACATTTTTGTTTTTCATTTAACATCTGAATTTCTATTTTTGCCCATGCCAGAAGGGTTTGAACGTACGGATTTGAATCGAACGTGTTTAATCAATCTCTTCTTCGTATCTTGCAAATTAGAACAACAGAAATTGCAAAAATAGAAAAATACGTAATGGATAGAAAATAGGAAAGACACACAGATATACATAGAAAATCTCAACGCGAGAAAAAATTACGGGAGCCACCAGTCAACCATAATAAAAAAATATGGAGTACAAGCTGCTTCTTTTCGTGTTTAGAATGAAACGCTCTAACCATAATTATAATACTAGTACAATATAAATAGGTAAGGCCAATGACCAAAAATTACCTCCATCAAAATACAAAATATTATTTTCAATGCAATCCATCTCCGCTCCAAACTATTACCAAAAGTTGTTTGCACTGCGTTTTAATTAAAGGAAAATTCTAAACTTAGTTCATTGGGCTGACATTAAGATTTAAAAAGTTAAAAGTGTATTAAAATGTATAAAAAGTGTATAAAAAAGTGTGAAAGTGTATTGAAATATGTGAAAAATGTGTAAGGATGTATGTTTTTATTTTTTTATTTTATTTTTATCTTTATGTGTTCTTATTGCCAACCTATTAGGCTGACAATAGAAAAATTCTTAATTAAATAAAGAGTTTTCTAGGTTTTTATCTGCTAAACTATTCATATTTTTTTCTATTTCGTTGATAAACTATGAAAACCATAAATTTATCCCCTAAACTATTTGATTGCCAATTTCGTCAATTAGTTAACACCATCAACTAATTTTTGACAAAAACCATTTACCCACTTATAGTTGTACAAATTGCTTTGTGGGATCCACTTCGGGGGTCCCACCCACTATCTTAGACGTATGTTACTTCAAAAAAAAATGTTTTTCACATGACCTTGTAAAAAAATCAGCTCAATCAAATATCTTTAAGTTATTGACCCAATCTTTCATTTTTTGATAACCTTAAAACAGTTAATAAAAAATTAAAATGTAAGATCAAAAAGTACAGATTGAACCTAGTTTTTTTTTTTACGATGTCACTCGAAAATATAGTTAAAAATTAATGAACGGATTGGATTGTTCTTGTGGGACCCCAAAGTGTGGGCCCCATGTCACAATATGTGATCACGGTTCTGTGCGCATTAAAAGATTTTTCGTCCCAAAAAGTGGATTCATGGTGTTGACTATTGGACAAAATGAGTTGTAATCAAATAGATTAGGGGATAAATATGAGGTTCTCATAGTTTAGGGACAAAATAGGAAAAATGTGGATAGTATAGTTATCAAAAACATAAAAAAAAAAAAAAAGAAAAAGAAAAAGAAAACTATTCAATAAATACCTTTTACAAAAATCATGACTAATGGGCATTTTGGGCCATGACGACCGAACCAACTCACTCAACTGCCAAGAAAGAGAAGTGGAGGGAGATGATACATCACACAAGGGCATGTTTGGATGAGGTATATGCAAGAGGAATGAGGGGGTTGGGCTAATTAGTACCCTTTCCCCTCCTCATTACCTTGTTTGGCAACAAAAAATGCCCCATGACTAATTAGACTAGGGATTAAATAGTCATGCCCCTCCTTGACTAAATATAAGTAGGGGGAGGGGGTGTCTATGTTTAGTGAGGGGTGATTATCCCCCCATTTTATTTTTCTACCCCTATGCAATTTCCTTCGGATCAAAAAATAAATTACTTCGGGGCATAATTTTTAATTTTTGTTTGCACCAAATTAAACTACTATTAGAGATCTTTAACTCGATTCAAAAAATTTAAAAAAATTTGTACTTTAAAATTTTACATTGTTGGCTTGTTGAGTTGTTTTGTAATATCATTCGGATAAAAAAATAAAGTACTTCTATATAAATTTTTATTTTTGTTTGCACCAAATTAAACTACTAATAGAGATCTTTAATTCAATACAAAAAAAATTATAATTTAGATTTTGAAATTATAATTCGTGTATTAACTTAATTTAAATATTATAAGTTACAAACAAAAATAATTTTTCTATTTTTTAATAAAAAACTATTACAATTAAGTATTATAACTTAGATGTTTAATATTACATGAAATTAATTAATTTTGGTTTTTAAATAATTATACAAATACATAATTCAATATATGCATTACTAAGGGCAAGAAAGTCTTGTGACATGATTTTACATAATCCATCTTCCTTATCCCCCTTGTTTTATCCTTCATCAATGTGTGTCCACCCTTCTTATTTAATTTCCCTTTATTTTATCTCCCCTACTATCAATCCTCCAAAACCAATACACCATCCAAACGGGCCGCAAGAGTAGAGGAGAAGGAGAACTGACATTATGGCCACGCACTGTAACCTTGCGTCCACAAATCTAACCTTGCACCGACGCTTTGTAACCTTGCGGCCAATCTCTGCAACATTGCGGCTGAACGCTGATGGGAATTCTTTAGTTTGTTTTTCTTCCCCATTTCTTAGTATCAACTATCAAGTATTCTTACTTAAAAAATGAGGAGTGTGGTCTGGATTTAAAGCTGAAATAGTTTGTTTTATGTTTGTAATGAATCTGTTTTTTTTTTTTTGGGTATGTAGATTTTATAGTTGTTGGCTTGATTTTATGGTGTAAAATTTTTCTTTATATGAACTGGATCGTGTAATTGAGGGCTTGCTACGTTTGATTCAAGATTTAAGTAACCACTGCTGTAAGTTGGATTTCTACAAGTTTAGATTCCAAAAGGCAATGGCCCAATACAATGTTATGGACCTAATGGTCAACAGTCATGCCCCAAAAGACGACTTCATTTACTAATATAAAAAAATAGAAAATTCTACAAGCTGTACCCATCTATTCATATATTCAAGAACAACCAATATAATTAACAGAAATATTGAATAATGACCCATCTATTACTAAAATTCGGTCAAGTAAATTAGGTATCAAGCTAGGTTTTATATTGGGAGAGACGTTATTTATTTATTTTTTTAATCTCAAAGTACAGTTAGCGGGATTAGAGAAGTTAGTACTGTTAGCTGTTAGTTGGAGAGAATTGAATCCTGCCGAAATTCGTCGGAGCATAAGGGAGACGCCAATTGTACTCCACTCAGTGCTTGGGAGAGACCTAAATACACAAAATTTCTTGCCAGAAAAACAAATTGAAACCAAGTAATGACAATATCGTTGTAGCAACTACATATATGTGAGCTTTCCCGTGATCATTCTACTCTGTGAATGCTGTTCTTTACTTCATTTCCTGATTCCTCACCATGGCAACTTTGACATTCCTGTTATTTCCGATTCTCTTCGTTTAATAATCAAATTGGTAGTTTCTTAGAATAGTCCACTGCCCACACAAGGACTTTTAAACTTAAGGTACCTGTTACGGGTGCACACTTTCCGAATTGGACAGGTTCTCTAGAAATTCAGTAACTGGACCATTCCAATTGGTTCTTGAAAATTAAAAACCAAAACCTAACCAATATAAATGTGAAACCTATCAAAATCCAAACCGCAATACCGGACCGGTTTTGGTTCGGTTCCAATTTTACCCGATTAGCGTAGGAACACTTTTTCACACATATAAACTTAAAAAGATTATTTAGAATTCGGAGAGCCCAAACAACTCATAAAATAATTAATTGTAAGATTTTATAAGATTCGAAAGCAAATATGGTCTACATGACACACAAAGTACTTGACAATCTACTATCAATAAAACAACTCCCAAAATTGATGAAAAGTAGCTTAAACAAAAAATAGAATAATCAAAAAACAAGAAAAGAAATTCAGTAGCATGTCTAACAAAGGAATGAAAATTGAAAATTAGATATTAATAGGGTCAAATAGTTATAGTAATATATCACAGATTTCCTAACAAAATAGATTTCTACTCTAAATAAACATAAAAGAATACTTTATCTATTACGGAAAAAAAAATTTAGCTTATCAAATCAAGATACATAACTGTGTACATGTATAAATATATATACGATCCGGTTTGGTTCTAACCATGGTTCTTAGATTGAGAACCAGTCACCGAACCATAAATACCAGTTCTTATTTTTTCAGAACCATAACCAAATCAATGAACCGCGTAACCTAACCAAATAGAACGGTTTGGTTCGGATCGGACCGGTTTAGCGATTATATCGATTTGCTTGTGCACCCCTAGTACCTGTATAGGTCTAGTGTATTCATACTAGTTTCCTTCTACACGTAATGTTTGTATTTGTTATATAGCTTGATATACACAGTGTCATTCATAACCGTGGTGACTTAACATGGTATTGGAGCTTTGGGTTATGGAATAATATGGGAGTTCTTGTCATTCCTTATTGCATTGTGGTTCTCCCATTTGCATTCACTTTTCGGTCTACGTAGGTATGTTTGCATCTCCACGTGGAAGAAATGGTTGCATAAGCACGCGTGGGTGAGTGTTGGATATCTGGCAATATAAACAACTTAAGCTTGTAGAGTGTAGACAATAATTGGTGACTTCACAGTATGCACATGTGGTTTCAGATAAAACTTTCATTGTTGAGTTAAGATGATTATTTGTTGATTTTTGATGTACAATTTCTTAATCGAAGAGCCATCACCCGGTTTAGTTTTGGTTATGATGTTGTTTCCCTCATGCTCATCAGTATTATGAGACCGTGGATCTTCAAGTATGATGGGAGTTAGGCTTTATATAAATGTACAAAGAAAGTGAAGTGAAAAATTATACTACTAGTGTTTATCTTAGTGGCTACAGTAACACAGTTCTCACTTATCTGCCTAAATGGATTTGGACCCTTTCCTTATGAGGGCTCTATGTCACCAATTCTTTTATCTCCCGAGTCCTGACATGGCTAATCTCAAAATGCTAATTTTTGTTATACTGTCTCTACTAGATCTGTTTGTAATATTATTCAATCAGAAAGTCCGGGTGCAAAAACTGAATCTGGACGTTTTATGCACAGGTTCTAGCTTCCGAAACAATTATGGTTCTACAACAAATAAAAGGGCAAACGGGCATGGATCGGAATACCCAGTTTGTGGAATGGCTCCATGAATTGATGTCGAGATAAAAGATACCATTGTGCCGTTTGAAGTTCGTTACTTTGTCCAGTCAAAAGATTGGCATTTACCGGTCTACTTAGTCCCATTTATAGGTGGTAAGGTTAGTGTTTTTGAGTTCAAGTTGAAAATTAACACTATTATCTTCTTTTGTCAAGGTTATGTTCTAAGGTTTCTCTACCTCCAATGACTAATCCTAGGGTAAAATGAGGATCAAAAGTTTTGGTAGGGATTTAAATTGCCTAACGCTGAAAGCATACATTTGTCGATGGAGTAGATGCCGTTTTAAATTTTCACAATGCAAGGTAAAATGCTACTGGGCTAAATAATTTTTATTGTTCTTTGTCAAGCATCATTTAATAATATTTCTATGTAACTTCACTTGGGATTATTTCTACTTCTTGGATGCAAATTGGGTTAATGAATTCTTAGAAACAGTTGCTTAGTGGTCCCATGTCCCTAATTGCTTTTGTGAATGTCGTATCTAATGAAAATTAAGTCCAATGACGGCGAATCAGTCTAATGGAACACTGTATTTTAACAGCATAACAAGATATCTCTTAACAGTTCAATCAACATTTTCGGCATTTAAAATCTCTCACACTAACTAGGACAAGCACTAAAGTCATAATACTTGAAACCACATCATTAATGTCACACTGCGAGATGTAGGACTAACACCCCTTTTATTCAGCTTAATTTACACGCTCACATCATCAACAATAACAAGCTGAAAAAGCCAATAACACAGTATCTTATCAAACACCACATGGAACACTTCTTACACAAAAGGATACAGCAAATTGCCATTTTTGTTCAGCTTCTGCTGCTCTACAGCTCTAACACCAAGTCTGCATTGCAAATAGGAAGAAGGGGTGGGGAACATTTGCATCAATATTGGAAGTTCTGTAGGGTTTCCTTTCGGAATTTATGTTATGTTCTTGAAATCAAATTATGACAAATTGATTTATTAAATAAGTAACACATGGTTACAGATATATGCACCAATAAATACAAATTAGAATAGTTAAACGGAGAAGTGATGATGCACGTAACTTATTATCTATGGGGAATCTCTGAAAAACTTAAACATGGACATGTTAACTCATTTTATCTCACGTGGGACACTCTTGATGGCTAGAAAGTGGAAACTAAAGGCAGTTAGGCATACTTACAGTCTGTATCTGTTTTGATCCACTGCTCCCTCTTCTCATTCATATCACTGCTGTTGAATATCCTTTTATAGTTTACATTCAATTTGCTGGTTTCCTTTTTAAATATAGGTTTGAGAGGAGACCTGCTGTTGTATTTCTCTTGGGAAGGCAAACCTCCCTTGTTGTAGCCACTGTCCATGGTATTTTCGTTAATCTCACTATTAAATGACTTCTTGACCTCCTTCTCCTCTGCATTGGATCTCTTAGGATAGGCTTTCTGGATGAACATTCTAAGAACCTGCACGCCAGACATAGGATAACTATGAACTTAAGTGAATAGTGATGTATTCTACCGTTTCACTATTAAATTTGTATTTGTGGTATATCATCTAAAAGGCTAAAATAAAACTTGTCAAAAGCATCCAACTCATAACCAATTGACTTTGAATGGGGAGGTAGGCCTAAGTCATGTACGGGTTCTGTAGGTGCTAAACTGATACTCCCTCCGTCCCAAAACTTTTGACATTTTTGGGATTGTGTGCCATTTTAAATTGCTTATATCTTTTTATTTATAAAGTTTTATGTGATTTTGAAAACTTTGTTTAATAGAACTAATTAAAATCTATCAAACAAGATCCATATTGCATAGTTTTTGACATTTATATTGAAAGATATAGACATTTGAAAATGGCACACTGTCCAAAAAGTGTCAAAAGTTTTGGGACGGAAGGAGTAATTAACTTACGTGGGACAAGCTCTAACAAAACTATTTTCTAGTTGAGCCATCTGTTGAAAACTGCTAATATGTCATAGTCGTAAGATAGCTTTTTGTTGAATATGTAGATTCTTAGGTGGTATTCGATGGCAATATGTGCCTTGCAAGTATCTGCATTATGGAATTTGCCGATATGACTTTATGGGGTTTAACTAGGTTATTTCTCATAGCATGATCATTGTTGTCCACTTTGATTGGGTCACCCAAGATGAGACACCAATTGTGAGTTGCCAAAGTTGTCAAGAGGGAACAAAATAAGACCTTCTGTACCATCTGATAAATGCTATGACTAAGACAGTCCTTCATCTCCTTCTGTTACATTTCATGGGAGATATTTAACATTTGAACTTTGTAAATTGTAGGTAAGCATGTACAAGACTAGTGTTTGATGGCTTATTCATCATAGATTGTATATTTTTGTTTTTTATAAAGAAAAACAAGGGTGACCAACCTTGGAGAGTTTCCTCTTGGTTGAAAGAGGGTCAGAAGTTGCACCACCAGTACCTTTAGAGCTTCTTGGAGGTGGAGAGCAATGGAGCTTTGTTAGCATCTTCTTGATGAACTTCATGGCATATGTTTCCTTAGCATGGTTCTTTATTTTTTCACATTTACTCATAGAGTGATCATGTTCCATGTTATTCATCTTAAAGAGTTGCCCCATAGATGTCCTCTCTTTCTCCACCTGCATGTTTAACTCGGGCAGTTCAACTGAAGAGCCAAAAAGGTATTTCTGGAGTGGACATCCCCCGTTACCTTCGTTCTCTTTGTTGTCTGCCTCTTCAATTTGCTTACCACATATGGTAATAATGCTGACATAACTGTTTCTTTTTGATGGTTCATCGCCCACCTCTTTAGCTTCAGCCTCTAGGAACTTCTCTGGTTCATCATTGATAAACTTCAATTCATTTTCTATTACCTCTGCATTTCCCTCAGTTATTTTCTCAACAAGCATGGTAAATGTTGGGGTTGAGGGATCTGTAAGTGTTTATTCCAGTCCGAGGGTTCCAATCATGAGAAAGTCGTTGAAAGGTGTAGTGACCATAGTAGACCACTCTTCTTCAGAAACCTCTTCCAACCTCTTGGTTTTGAGCTCAGTGGGAGATTTTTTGCAGCCAAAGGTTGGCTTTGGATAGTATTCTATAAGTGGGAGAAATTAGTAGGGTACATAAATCAAGGATTAGTTGACTAGGGATGAGAATAATGGATGATTAACGTAAAGGACTAAGGCAGAATCTATAGACTGGTGAAGAACAAGGCAAAACAGTAGGGAAGACCCTTGACAGGTATTCGTCACTCCAAATAGTAAGAGTCAAATGCAACTTCTCTCTCGAAAGAGTATTTCTCTCTAGAATTGCTCTTGAATCTCTCTAATTGTCCTCCCCAAATGAGGGGACAGTGCCCTATTTATAGGCCACTTGACCTTTCCTCTGGGCCGAGTGGACTAATAAAGTTTGGACACGTGTCACACAAATAGTGTGTGAATATTCCTTCCATACTGCCAGGCTGCGGCCGCGACACCCATAGGGAGGGTCTGCGGGTGCTACTTTACGAGTGCCCCCGCAGGTGTTACTCCGCGAGTGCCCTTTCCGCGATGGACCCTTGTTCTTAGCCACCAAACCACAAAATCTCCAGTAATCTCGAGTACACAGTGCAGTCAAAGTTTGTCTCGGTCTCACCGTTGCCACTATCGGGTATGGTCAAGTCTTTACCTTGTCATCACCGCGTGAGTGGCGTGCTCATGACCTTCCGGTCATGCCAATACCACGACCAAGTCTCTTAATTGCATCTCCTCAGACCCTGGCAAGTCGGCCAAGGTGGACTCATAGTCTGGTTGGATCATCTTTAAAGGGCCGACGTCTATCTTCATCGTCTTCCAAAATCTTGGGAAATCATAATCGACTCCTTCATCATCATCTCTCATCAGAGACTTGAATGGAATAGGTTGGGTCGCCTCTTTATCGAGGCACCCTTGTTTGTCGATCAAAAATTTGGCTAAGCATGGAAAAATAACTTTTTTTAGGAAATTTCAATTCGGTTGATAAAAAGTCCTGGTATTTGTTCCTTCAATTTTTCTAAGCACAATAGTATAATCGGATGGTCTTTTCGAGTACGGAAAAGTTGTCTTTTGCCCCTTTTCTTCGGAGAAAAACGTGTCATTTTTTGCCTTTGTGCTAAAAGTGGGGGATGAGATTTTGATAAGATTGAAATATCAAAATTCTGGAAATGCCATAGTTTCCGAAAGGGGCTACTTCCTCATTTTCATAAGTAAATTAAAGTACAGAACAAAATTATGATCTTTACTTAATTTACAGTGCATCCAACCCGGTAACTGCAACATTGACATGCAAAAGATGAAGATACAAGGGTTGATTATGGTGATACTAAATAAGGAAGAATTTGGACTCACCTTCATCTCAAACTTCCTTTTAGAGGCCTTGATGATAAATTGTCAAAGGAAACACAGATGGAGATAGGTCGTGGAAATGGTACTGGCCACTGGTGAAAGGAGAGATTTGGCACTGGTGAAACAGGGCTGGAAATGGTACTGGGCACTGGTGAAAGGAGAGATTTGGCACTGGTGAAACAGGGCAATAAATATTGATGAATTCTTTCAATCACGAGGGCTAATGACTATAAGGGTCTGAGATAGAATTGAACACAAAAATACGAAAGGAAAGGTACAAGATATTGGTTGGTCATTCTCTATCAAGATTAAATCAAGTGAGCAAGTTGAAAAGCATGTTCAAGACCCACAAGTTGGTGATTATCTTCCTTTATGTATTTGCATGCTTGGAGTTGGTAGCACTATACAAAGATGTTTACGTAGTCGGCCACTCATCCGCACAGGTTTCTACTTGTCAATCCAAACAAGCTCATCCATCATGTAGGTCACACTTATGATGACTTTGTGCATTAGGTTCCGTAGCTCTATTCTAGTTGCTGAGGATACACTTGATTAGACCAGGCAGAAACCCGACAGTGAGTTATGGGGACTCTACAAATTCTTTCATAGAATGCTGTTGGTCCAAAGATAGTTTGGGTAACGAAGTGAGTCAATCTTAAAGATTTAAAGGTTTTCGGTTCGGTTGAGCTTTTGGTGAATTTGTCTTTGGAAATCCTTAGCTGGCTTAAATAATGAACTTGTACAATTGACTTGGATAAATTAGTATCAGTAAACAAGTTACGCTTAATTAATAATTTGATTTTTCTGGCATATCATAGTTTCCGGATATTGCAGTTAAATTACCACTTCTATATTGCAAGTCCACTAGTCTAGTTTTCTTGTTTGAAAGAATTTTTGTGGTCATTGTAATATTTTCAGGATTATTATTGGAACAAAGGATTACTTGGCAATGTCAGTACCTTGTTATTATTTTGTTGTTCAAGAGTAGTGGTTTATATTGGCTGTTAAGATATCACAAAGTTGAACTCCTTTTTTTCCCCTGGCAGCTAACTAGATAAAAGAGAAATCAAGAAAGAGAAAGCGGAAAAAACCAAGCTGTTTGAACTCGATATTGAGAGAGGTGCACGACATGTGAAGTTATTCTCATTTTTGTTGTAGGTCTCTATAGCTGTGAATTACCTTGTACTAAAACCTAATATGATTTTCTTTTTGCATGTTCATCTATAATTGTTTTGACCTGTGTTTGGAGTTTGATCAAATTTTGCTACATTTGGGACTCATGACAACCTAGCATATTCTCTCGTCACATGTACATTCTATTATTGTACTTCCTTTAACATATAGTCAGTTCCGAGACAGAATCACACGCTTTTGTGGTGATTGACCAGTTGATCGTGAACACGACACTATTTACAAACAGAAGCTCGCGCTGATTGTCATGGAATTGATTTCAGTCCCTCGAATATTGAGTTGTCGGCTTTGTTGAAACACTAATATCTCTGAATAGAAATGATACAAGAGAAAGCTATTACAAGCTTAGTGACAAGTTATGCAGCCATCTTTGATTCGTATCTATTGTTTTTCGCAAGTTTGTCTCATAATGTATGGAAGACAGCAACCAATGCACCATGAGTTATGTCATTATTCCGAATCGATCCACATAAGTGATGATAGTACCTATGTGGGATGCTTTCAATTTTTCATTATTTAGTACATTCAATAAAACTCGGCTGATAGTAACTAAGACTTTTGTCTTTTGGTTTCTGATGGCTGTGTGAATGATGCAGTATAATGTTTTGATTCTCCTACTGGTACTGGCCCGGTTTCCCATTTCGAATATCGTGCTGCTTGTTGAAATTGGAAGAGTTTGGATTTCCGTGGGTGAAGTTTCTGGTTGAAGGTATGCATCCCTACAATATATGATTCACAGCATTTTTGTATGTATGTTTGTGGTAAATTGTGTTTAACATGTAATGACTGGAATATTAGTTATGCTACACAACAATTGTAAAGAACAAAATCATGATCTTTACTTAACTTACGGTGCATCCAACCCAGTAACTGCAACATTGACATGCAAAAGATGAAGATACAAGGGTTGATTATGGTGATACAAAATAAGGAAGAATTTGGACTCACCTTCATCTCAAACTTCCTTTTAGAGGCCTTGATGATAAATTGTCAAAGGAAACACAGATGGAGATAGGTCGTGGAAATGGTACTGGCCACTGGTGAAAGGAGAGATTTGGCACTGGTGAAACAGGGCAATAAATATTGATGAATTCTTTCAATCACGAGGGCTAGTGACTATAAGGGTCTGAGATAGAATTGAAGACAAAAATACGAAAGGAAGGGTGCAAGATTTTGGTTGGCCATTCTCTGTCAAGATTAAATCAGGTGGACAAGTTGAAAAGCATGTTCGAGACCCACAAGTTGGTGATTATCTTCCTTTATGTATTTGCATGCTTGGAGTTGGTAGCGCTATACAAAGATGTTTATGTAATACTACGGCCACTCATCCGCATAGGTTTGCAACTAAGGGTTAATAGGCACTGGTGGGGTCAAATTTAGTGGATCTGGATGGCAAAAAAGGAAAGATGGTTCTGTCATTTATAGGGGTGCAAACGAGCTGAACTGAGCTGAGCTTTGTAATATTTGAGCTTGGATTAAACGAGCCAAAGACTTGAGCTCAAGCACAGCTTGGCGGAGCCAGCCTCTATATATGAGGTGAGCCTATACAAACGAGTTGAGCTAAGCTTTGGAGTGTTAAGCTAGGTTTGTTTAAACAAGTCCAAAATTCGAACTCGAGCTCGGCTTTGATTACTAAACGAATCGAGTGAAGCCAAGTCGAGCCGAGTCCCGAGCTTCTCCGTTCGTTTGCACCCTAGCACTTATTCATATCTTTTGGGATATTATTAGAGCTGATTGAAGTACAGGGTCTTTGGTAATCCAGTTTTGATGGCAATCCTGTTTTGAGCCAGTGGGTAACCTTTCTTTTCCCAGCAATGTGAAAGTGGTGCACTGCTGCCACATGAAGATGTCCTAAACTCCATCATTGGAAATAAAATATAAAATCTGGTGAAACAGGCTTCTAGATGTGGAGGCATCCCCTCATTTTTAGCAAGGAAACAAGATGCTAGAAAACGAGGCAATGACCACTGGAGGACCCAAAGATAAAAGAATCACCCACCCCATGCTCTTTGTTCCCCACATCAAACAACCACAAAGTGAAACTGATCAATGACTTTGGTCATCCGGTTGGAATCCCCCGCTCCCTAGACCATGAAAAAGCCATTAGCCATTCGTCTTTGTGACTACACGATTTTCGGGACGTGTGTTTTTGAGGATCATTGTCATTGCTTTCCACTCTGTTTACAATCGAGTGTAAGTGAGGTAATAGGTGCGTGATCTTCTTTCGGCATGGGGGGAAAGGAGAGCGATGGAACTAGGATTTGTAAGTAGTGGAGTCAAATACCGAAAGCTATTTAATGAGTATGATTCTTAAGTATGTGTTACGCCCTAGTATTTTTTTTTATTTTCATCTTATTTATTTATTTATTTTATTATATTATCATTTATAATTGGGTGTTATGGACGGGTTCTAACTAATTAGTTTCGTACCCGGCACATGTTTGGCATAATTGTAATTTCTTTTTGGAGTGTGGATTAATTGGTGGCACATAGTTTACCGTAGGATTTATATCGGTCAAATTAATTAGTAATAGTAAATATTGCTAATTATCTATTTATATTTTGATTACCTAATTAGCTATTATTTTGGGGAAACATGGGTGAGTGGGCTGAGTTGTTTCTATCCCTATAGCCGAAGTTAGGTTTTTTTTTTTTGGAGAGAGAGAGAGAGAGAGAAACCGTAGCTGACTGGTTGGCGATCACTCAGAGGTAAGGGTTCTTCTTCTCTTCAATTATATTTCTTTTTCCCTCTGTTTCCTTTTCTCACGCTAGGACTATTTGCACGTGAATGGGGATAAATTTTGATGTTTGATTGGTACCGACTGGAATAGTGGGTGAGAAAATTAAGGGGTTTTGCATTATGTTTTGCACAAGTTTCACTTTCGAGAATTTATGGAGAATTGGAGGGGATCTGTTGCAAAAATGATACAGACACACCCACTCGGACACACTCTGCCACACCCCCTCTCACATGTGGTGTGGGTCCCTCCTGGGTGGGTCCCCTCACATGTGAGAGGGGGTGTGACAAAGTGTGTCCGAGTGGGTGTGTATGTATCATTATTCGATCTGTTGTAGGTAGAGTGGGACCTAATGGGAGGAAATTGTGTGTGATGGTGTACATGCATGTGTGAGAATGGTGTAAGTTGTGTTTACATGTGATTTGTTGAGGTATTTGTTAAGGCAGTCACATGGATTGGAGAATTATATTCTAAGTATTGATTTGGACAGTTGTGGGGTAATAGTTTGGGCTTTTGAATTGCTGTGCACGTTTAAAGTAATTTGGGGTGGTGGTGGTTCACTCTTTTGAACAAAAATAATTCTTAAAGTTTTGATTTTGGTTGCTACTATTGGCAGATTAGTAGTTAAGTTTAGTTTAGGTTCTAGCTTAACTAGCACATAATGTTTAACTTCCATAATTAGTGTTATATTAATCGCTTAGATAGTTACTTTGTATTTTCAATTTTGTACAGGTTAAGTCACTTTTTGCGTGTTCGAGTTGTATTACTTTTGAGCTCAGGTGAGTGGTTAAGTATGTTACGTACTTTTGAACTTTCCCGTGTTCCTTAAATTATTCGTTGAAAAATTTAGAATTGTTAATTGGAAAATCAAATTATTTTTATTTGGTTCTTTTAAGTTGGCACTCGATAAAAAGTACTCTTTTTGGTGAGAACTTTATGGATATTGATGGAAACTTTTATTATTGGAAATTCAGGGAAATTATTCCTTGTATGGGTGACCCTGGCCATAAGGGAAGAGATCCAAGTTAGGCCGGTGACCCTTTTGCTCAACGGCTGTCTTTTCGCCGGATCGACTTAGGGAAGAGTACCACGGTCTGCCAACGCCTGGTGACTCTAAGTTCGATATTGGATCCAATTTTGAGATTATTGTTCTGTTGGCCATGGTACTATTGGATGTGGTTTCCCATTGTTATTGGATATCATTTGTGATCACCATTAAGATTTATTTTATTTAATATACATGCTTGCCATTTACTGAGCTTGTCAGCTAACGGATTTAATCCAACACCATTTTCAGGAAAATCAAGTCGATAGGTGAGGACTCTGGTGGTGTCTTGGGGAAACTACTATGTCGACCTCCGTAGGATATTGCATGCATCATAACTTGTTATTTAATTTATTTGCTTCCGCACATGGTTAAACCTTTTTGGTAAACGATTGGATTCATTTTTTTATTGGTGAAAATTTGTTATTGATGGTTTATGGGATGGTGTGCCCCATGCTTTATTGAGACAATTTGGTTTTATTTTGTTTAATGATAAAGATGGTCATTTGGTGTACATGGATTATTCTATTTAGGCTTCGTGAGCCATCTGTCAGTTATGTGGTTCACGGCCGGTCATTTCCCATTTTGGGGCGTGACAGTATGCTTTTATTAAAAACCTTGGGGTTGGGCACCTCTTTTAGTGCTTTTGCCCGATTTTATCCGTCTATGTAAATCACTGATATAGTGAGGTCAAATTTGTCGAAAATCTAATCAAAATGATGGATACTCTAAGCATTTTTTATTTTTTAAAATTTAGTGGAGTCACCCCGGTTTGCTATTTCCCTCTTGCCTGCGGAAGATGGTGATCAGCTCGTGACAACTTTCCTGGGCGTGACCATATGAGCCATTACCCTTTTGGAATCCGGTCAAGAGGGGTGCCCTCTACCATTTTATTTTATTATTTTTTTTTTGGGTTCTTGTGCAGTTGTTCACTTTCTTTCCTTGGTTGGAAAGGCTCTTGGCGCTTGAGGTAGGGCTGAAACCGGTTCGGTTTGGTCCGGTTTAGAGGGGATTTTGAGTGAACCGACTAAAATCGGTTCGGACAGAACAAAGAACCGAAATCGATTTTCTATACCTCGGTTCGGTTCGGTTCGTTCGGTTCGGTCCGGTTCCAAGGTCTGTTCGGTTCATGGAGAGGGAGAGAGAGAGAGAGAGAGAGAGAGAGAGAGAGAGAGAGAGAGAGAGAGAGAGAGAGAGATGGATGAACAAATATTAGATCTACAAATCAGTTCATACATTACAAGATCTACAAATTTTAGATCTACAAATCAGTTCACACATGCAAAGAGATAAGGACAGACAAAATTCAGATTTTGAACTATAATTATCTACAGATTTGCTACAACTATTAGATCTATCAGTTTAAACATTATCAAAAACTCTTCAATCGAGAGATTTATAGTTACATACACGAAATATATGTTTACAGGCCGATGAATGACGGACATCAACGGTGGTTGGCATCAACAACGTCGGAGAGAGAACGTCGGGGCATAGATGAAGATGGAGACGCAAAGAGAACGTCGGAGAGAGAACGTCGAAGCTATAGATGAACGTCGGAGAGAGAGAGGGGTGTAGGCTGTCGTTGGGGATTGGGTTTTGAATGTTAGAGAGAGAGAGGGTCGCTGGGATTGGAAATTGGGAAAAGTGAGAAAATGTGGGCAATAAGCATACACGTACTACTGCTATAGTGTATCTATACATTATATACGCATAAGTGAATAGATATTTAATAAGTATTATTATATCGCTGTGAATAAACAAGAATTCGTTTGGTCAAGTTGGTGAGTAAAGTTGTTTCCATGTGTGAGGACGTGGGTTTGATACCTCACGCCTTCTCTTTTTCGAGTAGAGGAGTAATATTATAAATATTTTATATAGAATATATAAAACCGGTTCGGTTCGGTTCGAACCGGGTGTAAAATCTCAAGAACCGAGAACCAAACCGGTTTCTAAAATTTAAAAATTTTCAGAATCGAACCGAACCGGCTAAGTAAAAAAACTGAAAAAATTAACCGGTTCGGTCCGGTCCGGTTCGGTTCTTCTTTTTTTTTTCAGCCCTACTTGAGGTGACATACTCGCCATTGGGCTCGGTAAAGAAATTAGCCCATTGAGAATTTGCTGAGAACCCAAGGCTCGGCCCATTACGTGTGGCCCATAAAAATCACAACCGTGGTAGAGGGCTGATAGGCCTAGCTTTTTGGTTGCACTTTTTTTTTTACTTTCCCCATAATAGGACTATTTATTGGGTTGTGCTGAATCCGGCTTGTCTTCCGGACTTCAAATGACGATTAACATTTTTGCTGCCATCTAAAGTGTTTTTAATGATCCAAATTTGCTTAAAGTATTCTAAGGGTAAGATATTTTATCCAATCTGGACCATTAATTGTTGAAATAGACGGCCTCTACAGCACCTATGTGTTTGACTATACTAGTTTTCGTACATTTGTGGCAGACTTCTACATTATTGATGCAGCGTTCCTTTTTTGTAATTCTCACGATATATATCAACGCAAATTTTCTCGTCATAAACTACAATTACAATAATCTACCATTTGGAAAAAGAGAGAGATGAAGGATTGTTCTATTTCCTGGCCTAAGTCAGAAACTGGTTTAAGTCAATTTTTTCGGTTGATTTATTGTGAAAATGACATGTCTCGTAAAACACAATAAGTCATTTTTGAGAATAAATTAGGAACTGGAACAATTCTTAATGGAACTAAATAGTAGATTACAGTTGAAAAAAAGTTGCAAATAATTGAGAACGGTAATGGCTTCCTCAAAGAAGATGCTTTTGACTAGCATACGACCCAGGGCTAATCCAACAATCTCCACCCGAATCTATCCCCATTAGAAATTCACTGATTTTTCAAATCTTTGAAGATAGGCATACAAGAAAATATCAACACATTCTTTTCCCTTCTGATTAACTTACTTCACAAACCAAATTAAGGGTGGTTTTAATATGAAAAGAATCCTTAATATAAATTCAAACTTTGTTTTGAGTTGAAAAGTAATTAAATAAAAGCTTGATTGCTCCTTTAGAAGGCTGCTCGAATGGTTGCCATCGAATAATGATGAAAGACTAATGAAAATGGTTGTAGTATTGGACTATTAGTTTTGTTTTGTCCTAGACTAGATAATGGTTATAATTACTAGATAATGTCGTGTAAATACTCCCTTATTTTCACTGAATCAAGGGCATCAATCTATAGGTTTGATGCTTACATGAGGAACGACCGCTGGTTGGTAATTAACAGCCATAGGAAACTCACAGTAATCACCAATAGGGCTCCAAACGGGTTGGGCGGAGTTGAGCTTTGTAGTGTTCAAGTTCGGCTTGGTCATAAATGATTCAAGCCCTTAATGAGCGGAGCCAGGCTAATTTATTTAACGAGTCTCTTTAAACGAGCCGAGTCTATAAAACAAGCCAAAACTCGAGCTCGAGCATGGCTCGATTAATAAACGAATCGAGCTGAGACGAACCTTAACAAGCCAAGCCGCGAGCTGCTCACGAGCATTTGTAGCCCTACTCACCAAAGCATCAAGTTGTTATTTTGGTGCAACATTCGAAGCTTTTGGGTGATGTTTCAGTTGTGGTTGAAACGTTTATTGTCTTTATTTTGTAAAGTTAACTCTTCGCTAACTGCATTGTTTCTTCTTCTTTTTTTTTTGGTTATGGCCAACCAAGAAAGACTTTATATACAAAGAGAAATGATGGTAATTTGTGGCATTTGGTAAGGTTCAACCCTTCGATTTCTCAATTGAAATGGTGTAAAGAGGCACCACTGTTAAAGAAATGCAGTTTGTGTCAACTGATGTATCTATGATTCCATGTAGTGTCACAGACACAGGACCTGAAAGTGAAATTCCCGACCATGAACCATCAAATGGAAAGTACTCCTATATCTAAAGGGCTAAACCTATTACCCAAACATGAAAGGCACTAGCTTTATTTCATAATAGCTTTTGCGAACTCTGAAATTCAAGGGAGGTTATTGTAATTTATCCATTCAAAAATAACATGCATACATTTTATATATCACAACAGAGAGTGGTTTTGCAATGTGTCTTTGTCACAGCTGTCCTTCATTACAGATTGGACAACTGAGCTGAAAAAATCCAAATTGAGCCCCAAGCTGATCTAATGATCACTGACCCATTTCGTTCAAAATTTGAATCTTCCCAAATCAAACCTACTTCAAATGGCTGTGATTATGTTGTATGACTTGATCCAACGGGCGATATGTTAACTGAAAAAATGTTGATTTATTTACTTAGCTCTTTAAAGTTCAAAAAAAAAAAAAAAAAAGATCTACTTTCCTCTTTTCTCAATTTTATGGATTCCTTTCCCTTTCACTCCCCTTTCTCTTCTTTTCCTTCAGTAAGCAACGTCTGTGTGTGTGTGTGTGCAATGACCCCATAATCCATATTACGATTTTTGTCCAGGTAGTTTGATTCTAAGTTCTGATTTTGAATGATGAAGGCCATTGACCCACTCTGGAGCTTCAAAAGGAAATTCAAAGAGATAACATCTTTTTCATTTATTTCAAACTCAAAAGGTTGCTTATCTTTTCTTTTTCCTCATAATTTTGTTTAAATTTGAATGGATAGTTGCCTTGCTGAATTTTTTTAATTCAATTCATTATTAACGTTGTGTGGATACGTTCTAAAGCTTTATTTATTCATATTTACTTAGAAAAGTGATTTTTTTTAGGACGGTAGAATTTTGTCTTAGTGTGATCAATAGCAAGTATAGTGCTTAACATGCCGTGAAGTTAAATGTTATTATGAGTACGGTTAGGCACGAACGCTCCGCTAGTAGATGTACATAAAGCTACATATATATGTCTATATTGTTTGTAATTACTACAAATACTGTAACCCCGGTGAAAGGAAGATCTTTTTCCCACTCAAGCTTTGAATTCATATGATAAGAGGAATGATGATATTTCAACAGCTCACATTCCTAGAGGGACCTCCTGTCTCCAATATGGTAAACACAACTGACAAGCAATGCAATCACTGGTGCACACGTAGCCACTCCCGTCATTATTTTCAGCACACCAATAAAGCCATTATTATCAGCACACCAACAAAGCAAAACTTTAGAATTAAATATGGGAATTCATAGAGAGAGAGAGAGGGAGAGAGAGAAACAAAACAAAAAAAAAAAAGAAAAAAACATCAAAGTTGAGAGGAATGCAAAGGAAATGCAGAAATTATAAGGAAAGAGGAAAAATTATTTGGAATCTCCGCGGTATTATCTAACATTGTCACGTGATACTCCAAATGAGAAAATTAACTGCAATATGTATGATCCATGTATTGATGTGGGATGTGAAAAATTATTTCACCCTTGGTGTACTTTACATGGCCCGATCCTTTAACCGCCACGCATCGATGTGGATATAAGAGTAAGTGTTGAGATTGTGTATTTTTTCAAAAGAAATTCTTCAAAAGAACACTTCATTCCACATCGGCCAACTGTAGTAACATTTCGTTGTGTTTTACTTTCTGAGTGTATAGAAAACCATTGATGGGCCGCCCAAGAGATATACCACGCCAAGACACGGGTTGGGCCAAGGTCCAAGCCAATTTGTGAAAATCGATCCGGAAACCAGTTAACCAGGTGCGCGTTGCGTATCCTCGCGCAAATCCCATTTGGAGCTTTGTGCGCATACGAAGTTAGCCCACGTTTTTTGCCAAATTTATTTACAGAAAGATTTTTTCTTTTTGACCAATCAAACCATTTTTTGGAAATGATTTCCCCCCTGCCATTTCGGAAATTTTCCTACCGTTACAAACGTGTTTAAAACATGTGTTAAATAAATTGATTCAATCAAATTTCCTGTGATTGATTCTACTTCCGAAAAAAACTATTTTTCACACCTATATAAAGTTCTGTTTCTCCAGCCTTTTCTTCACACCGAAAAACATTCTCACTACAGAAATTCAAGAAAGGTCGATTGTGTCTTGTATTTTTCGGTCTTTTCCCATGCAGAAAAAGATCGGTGACAGAGGTCAGATTCTCGGCCGCTTTTATCCCGGGACGGCGTGGCTACAACTGCTTGCACAAAGAGGGCGGAGCCGCGAAACGTCTTAAAGAGAGCGACCTAGTCCGCGACTCAACCCAAAACAGCATCCAACTTCCTGTGGTATTTCTGTTCACTAGTTACAATTTCTGAGGTAACCGGTTCCATTAATTTAATTCTAAAAGTATTTCCAACAGTAAGTGCATTGGTCTTACATTAACATATCTGGCGTAGGAGAGGCTGGAAGCATCATGGAGCGATGTCCGAGAAGAAATTAATAGTCTCTCATGGGTCACATATTGTCTCTTACACAAGTACGTAACAAAAACTAATTATAATGTCCATCCATTAAATTTATCGCTACATGATACTTCTAAGAATGGAGCCATCGGGGAACAAGTGTAAGTTTAAGGACTTTTTGAGATCACTATGTGATAGTGAAAATTATGGCTTTGTCCTAGAGGATGCTTCCAAATATGGCAGGGTAGTTGCATGGATTTTTTTTCCCCATGAGATTGTACTAGGGGTGCATATAAAACAAGCTGGGTCGGGTTCGGGCCGGATTTATACTCGATAATAACGAGATTTGTGCATTCCCAAGCCCAACCCATTTATAATCAGTCTTCATTTAATATACTCAAACCCAACCCAAATAAAATTTTAATTTTCCTAGCCCATCCAATAAGCCCATTTATTTTTCTAAAGCATGGTATCACAAACATAAATTAATCAACCATAACGATCATTGTAATTCACAATCACGATAATATAGTTAAAGGTTTGAGTTCTTACAAAATATTATAAATAGACCTACAAATTAAAGTGCAATTAAAGTATTAAAAAAAAAGATAGAACTCTCCAACATACATCAATCTTTATATTATAGTATTAGAATAAATATTACTTAAATCGGGCCGGGCCGGGCCACATAGGAATTTCTCTGTCATGCCCTCATTTTTACAAAACATAAATAAAAAAATTTCAACAATACATAAGTCAAATGATGAGATTTCTATAAATCCATCTCAAAAGGTTTCCATAAAATAAAGTACATCATTAGCCCATTAGTTATCAAATGTTTGGGCACCCTTGCCCCAAAGGTGAAATCAAAGTAGTATCCTATAAGTTATTACAAATCCATAATAATAATAAAAAAAGATAGTGAAAAGGTAGGGTTACATTATCATCTTCCAAAAGAAAATTTAATGCATAGAAGATGAATAAAATAACTTCATGTCATGTATGCTCATCATCCAAGTCATGCACTTCAAATCATGCACAATCAAAGTTGAGTACTTGAAAAGGGATAGGGTGAGCACACGCGCTCGTAGGAGAATTATTCTACTAACGCTAGGTGTATAAATATGATGCATGCACAAATACATATAATCAGTCCTTCAATGCTCTAGAAACAGAATTCTAGCTCAATCAACCACCAAATAATACCCAAACTTGCTCCAAAAGTTCAACAATGAAGCTTCCAAAGGTAGATTTTCTACCAAAACAGTGTTCAAAAGCCCTGAGGGGACATCACCCAGGCTCTAGCTAGTCCTCTATACTAGTTTAGAGTTTGGGAAAGGTCTCAAACATCACAGAAAGAGAACTCATTTTGTGTGCTTGCATCAGATCCAGGCGCCTGGACCTGCATAATGCAGGCGCCTGGATCCCATTTGTGTTGCCATGTTTTCTGCACTGTTACCCTTTTTCGTAGTTATTTGAAGCATTACAAGTCATTTGTAGTTCTTACTAATCTTGCATGATTTAGTTGACTATTTAAAAAGCATGGTTTATGATACTTTGAAGTGAATTAAGATTCAAAAGAGAAGGTTTTCTTGCATTTTAATTAAGAAGTGCATAGTGTCATTTGTAAGCAGCTCATCAAATGCATAAATGAGCATGGTGCATATTTAACACCAGTTAGATGTTCTTTATTTCATTAATCATGCATCTAGATTTCTAAGTTCATATCATGTCATAAAATAGACTTGGAGATCAATCCAATTCATAGAGTCACCAAGCATTCATAGAGTCACCAAGCATCATTTCGGATATGTGGAGAGAAGTCACCAATATTGTATTTGTTGTTTGCTCTGAGACCCAGATTGGTGGAATTTCTATCTGATCAGTATTCCAGACGCCCATAGTGATTCTAGGCACCTAGATTCCCCTCTTCCAGGCACCCAGTTCTGGTTTAGGCACCTGGACCAGTTTGATCCGAGGGTCCGAGGACAGTCAATACACTAGCTATATGATGTTCATGGATTTGATCTAAGGGGTTTCTAAAATTTTTTGATCATGTTTAGGGCTATTTTAATGCATTATAGGTTTATATCTCATTACACCCAGCATTTTTCACTCATAATATATCGCACATGTATACACATGCATCACCTTTGTTATGTAAATGCATTTATGTGCTCTAGTATGAATTTGTAAGCCCATTTAAGCAACGTTTTCAAGATCCTTTCAACATTGAGTAAAGACCAGTGGTTATATCGGGCGAGAGGGGTGCTTTGAATTCCTTTCCCTCTCGTAACCTAGCTCCCGGACCCAAGAAATCTCATTTTGCAAGACTAGTAAAATATTTTCTATCCAAAAGGCAACAGAGTCATTTTTCAATAGGTTTCGCGGGTGTGGTCCTCAAACCTGAGTGGTGACTCCATTCAACCAATCAAAACCGTTTTCCAAACCCATCTCGTGAACCTCCGTGGGGTGTTCACAAAAATCCTAACAAATATTCGGAGACAACACTCATATTGGATCTACATCCATAAATATTCGGAGACAACACTCGTAGTGGATCTGCATCCACAAATATTCGGAGGCAACACTCGTAGTGGATCTGCATCCACAAATATTCGGAGACAATATTCCTATGTAAGTATTGTGTCCGGATCATTGTTTGTTTGGAAATGTTGCCGAAATTTGGAAATTGGATCAAAACAAGCATGAAAAAGACAAGGGAGAATGCCGATCAAAAAAAAAAAGATTAGGGAGAAAATGAAGGATTTGGCCTCGATAGGGACATGAGGTGGTTATTGCTTTCAAGTTTTCGTGAACATGAAAAAGTAAGCAGTTGAAATAAGAGAAGCACAAGAAAGAAAGAAGAGAATTTTAATTAGGCATCCTATCTAAAAATCTTATTTATGTTCTCATCCCTGATGTCATCGCTAGTTATGTTTACATCTTGAAATTGTATAGTCTGACCATTGTGCCCTTATTAACTCCCCCTAAACACTATTTAATAAATTATATTGATACCATTTATAGATTTTCCTTATTTATAACATTACCTATATCCTGTATGCAGTTTTACTATCTCCATAAAACCAGGAGATTGATGTGGTAATGGAAAATTCCTTTTTTCTAGCCTTAAAACAAGGAAAGGCTAAGTGATTTGAACCCCACCATTTCCCATATCATTTCAATTTTCAAACCAAAAACTACTTCTACACATGGTTGATCATCTCCTTATCTCTTCTTCTCTCTGTCTTATATTACTTCTGTTTTTTGTTCGATCAGCAAGCTCATGAAGAATTAAGGCAGTGACAACATCCATTAACGCCATTATTTTACTTATCCAAATGAAGAATAAAGCAATCCAAAAGTAGGAGTACATCCCCCATCAGTACTGAATTCACAACCGGATGGTCACAACCGACTAGATGATGAAACACACGGCGCTCGACAGATTAGCTCACAAGGTGCACAACCACTGAACTTGAAATTGATCAATCCCGGCGGCGATGAAAAAACCTAATAAGTAATCTTGATCGATCTCGCAATCTTATTTGATTACTTTCCTTTGTTTTCTTTTGTATGGTGGTGGTGGGTTTCAGATTTTGTTAATGTCGATATTTTTTTTTCCGATTTAATGGTGGAGTTTTTTTTCTCGATTCAAGACGGGTGTTCTTTTTCGATACAGTAATAATGGTAAATCAAAATATCATATTCACATGTGCATTAAAAGATGGTTATTTTGTACAACGAATATGATTTATTGATTTACCACTTTTACCATATTCACATGTAGATGTTATTGCGTACAGTCAATATAGTTTATTAATGTATTATGTTTTCATGTATAAAATGGTTGATCGAAATGGGAAGGACTACATGTGGCTTTATGGTGCATTAATCTATCATATGTTTCATAGTATTTTTTTTATGACGCATTAATCTATCATGTTTTTATATGCAATCTGACTTTTATGCTTGGACTACATATACCTATTTTTTATGGTGCATTAAAAATGACATGATTATTTATATTCAATTTTATTTCAAGATTTTAAGAGGGGGGAGAGAGAGAGAGAGAGAGAGAGAGAGAGATTAGGAAAGATTAGGAGAGAAAAATGTTAGAAAATAGGAGAGAGAAATATTAGAAAAATCAGGAGGTAAATATTAGGAAAACTAGGAGAGAGAAAGGGTATTTTGGGGTTTATTTGAATTTCAGGATGGAATCATAAGTATTTATATCTCATAGGATGGAATCATAATGATCTTTTTTGTACAAGATGTCTAATTAACTCTCCCAAGAAAGAAAAGTGAAAAGAAAAAAGAAAAGATTTTTTAACATTTTAATTTCAAATTAACATTAAAAAGTCAATGTTATTAATCTTTGTATCTAGGGCTTGAATGGGAAAAAAAATGCGAGAAACACGTTTTGTATTAATTTTTAGAAAGGGAAATGAAAGATTGTGTGACAGAAAGTCCAACGTTATATAATCCGTTTGATTTTTAAAAATTATACTCCATTTTGATTTATAGACACATATATTCCATCCAAAAAATACAAACCCATTCCTAGATATTTTCATTTTGTAGTCTTGTTCAAAGTATTGTGCAATGCCAATGCTTTGGATGCTGAATGAAAGAAGCATGGTAATGTGCACAAAAATCAAAATGATTCTTGGGTTTGCCCTCTCTGATACCTTTTGACTTTGATTTGAGGGCATGATTCCGTAGCAAATGCGACGGTGTAGGGGGACCACTATTTCCATTGATATTACATGAAGCGGACACTTTATTGCGCATTCATTTATCATGGTTGGAGTGCATACCAATCCATCCATTTTGATTGATATTAAAGAAACCTTATGTGTATTTATTCTTAAATGTTAGGTTT
The DNA here is from genome assembly GCA_022606695.1 of Vaccinium macrocarpon. Classification (NCBI taxonomy): domain Eukaryota; kingdom Viridiplantae; phylum Streptophyta; class Magnoliopsida; order Ericales; family Ericaceae; genus Vaccinium; species Vaccinium macrocarpon. The sequence continues at coordinate 5,481,927 of CM040172.1, read as the reverse complement.
TATCTTTTATATCATCGCCATTTCATCCATCATTATTGGGGACTTAATGAGTTATGTTATTGTTATTATTGTGGTTCAAAGTGCAAATAACTTTTACGTAGGGTTGGTTTGGGTGAATTGAAAAAACTAGTTTTTTGGTTTTTTGATTTTGTCCTTATTCAATTTTTTTTTTTCGTTTTGTTGGTTTTTTGATTAGATTTTTGTGATTTTTTTTCGTTGCCCCGGCGACGGTAGAAACTAAAAGGTATTAAATTATTAGCCAAACTTAAAGTTTTGTGAATAAAGACGAAAAATAATCCAATAAACCGGTTTTTTGGATTATTTTTCGTCTTTATTCACAAAACTTTAAATTCGTCAATAATTTTATACTTTTAAATTCCTCCTCGTCCGTTAAAACAAGTGCTCAAAAACTACCAAAAATCAATTTAAAACCAACAAATGCAAAAAAAAATTTGAATAAGAACAAAATCAAAAAAACCAAAAAATTAGTTTTTTCAATTCACCCAAACCAACCCGTAGTATACTTAATTTAGACAAAGTGTACCATTATGCAGCAAGGATAATTTTTTAGAACGTTAATTAGGGATTTGTTTTGTCTTTTGCAAGTTGTCTTTTTTGTGTATGAAATTCTTCACATATGACAAGACAAAATTTATAAATAACATGATGCGGATGTTGCTTTCAAGTTTTGGTGAACAATGACAGGTGAGTTTCCCAAAAGAGTACTCTCTCTGTCTCTCTCTCTAAACTATAGCCGTTGCAAAGATTTTTTTTTCTCCCTTCCCTCCCGGTACGGTTTAAATATCCTTGTGCAGCGGTGGGAATTAAGAACCCTTCTACCTGCACCCATGGGGTGCATCGACCACGTATCGATGGTGTCAGGGACGCTGTTGTGGGTCTCAAACGATTGATCCAAACTGTTCATCTTTCTTAAAATCGAATTCCGAGTGGACATATGGGGAATCAAGGTAATTGGAGGGCTGTATGAGCTTAATCAAATGGGTGATTCTGGATCAAACTCATACAGCCGTCTGATTGCCTCGATTTCCACATTGGGCCCACTAGGAATTCAATTTTAAGAAGGTTGAAAGGCTCGGATCAATCATTTGGGACCCACAACGGCGTCCCCAATGCCATCAGTACGTGGTCGGTGCACGGGGTGTAGAAGGAATTATCGGGTGACAAGGGAAGGCTATAGTATTATTTTCGTTTTCTCATTTTTTCTGCCCCTCTTTGTCTCTCTAGATCAACAACTTGTGATCAAGAAATTGTCGTTTGATCTGCGAGAGGTTTGTCTCTCTAGATAACGACTTGTCGTTTGATTTGAAAAAGTTTTGTCTTTCGCTTTGGCGGGAGACTAGCTAGTTTCGTCATTCGACGAATTTTTCGTCTATTGATCGGGTTCTTTGAAACGTAGTGCTTTCCAACAATATCCATGTCAACAATGATCTAATCCTACATAATATCTTTGGCAAAAATCTCGAGGTGGTTTCAAAGATTTATAGTTTGTCGAAGTTCATTGGTACGTTTATACTTGATTGGTGTCCATCTGATCATCTGGGTATGTGTTGTGAGAAGAGTAAGTTGTTGAAATAGGAGAAGCACAAGAAACAAAAAAGTGCAAATAAAAAGAATTTGTTTTTAAACTTTTTAATTTCAAGTTAACTTTACAGAGCCAATGTTGCTAGTATTTGTATCAAGGGCTTGGGTTGGAAAAAAAAAATAGCTACGAGAAACACGTTTTGCACTTGTTTTTAGGGAGGAAAATGAAAGATTGTGACGGAAAATCCAACATTATATAATTCGTTCGGTTTCTAAAAATTAAATTCCATTTCAATCTTTGAACATAGATATTCCATCCCAAAATGAAAACTCATTCCTAGATATTTAAATTTTTTCTTTTGTCCAAAGTGCAAATAATTTTTGCAATGCTAATAAGAGAACTGTTTTGGTCTTTTGGATGTAAAGTTACTCTCTCCGTCCCTTTTTTAAGTGATCCATACGGAAATACGTGCAATTTCAAATCCCTAAAAAATATATTTCGCTATATAACTTTTAATTTGTTTTATACTAAATTAAAGTGCTCATTGAGTACTTTAATTTAGGGCAAAAAAATTTTAAACACAATATGCGAAAATACATATTTAAACGTCCACAAAAATACATGTTTCCCAAGTGGATCACTTAAAAAGGGACGGAGGAAGTATAAAACTTGTCTTTTTTGTGTATGAAATTCTTTACATATGAAAATACAGAATTTATAAATAAAATGAAAAGGATAATTATGAAAATAAAAGAACGTTTAAATTAATTACCAAAGAAGATTTGACTGCTGGCTTGGCATTTAGCACTCCCCATTTTTTAGTGGGGCTACTGGGAAACGAGGTAAAAAAAATGACGTGGCATTGTGCTATAGGTCAGTCCAATTTCTAGTGTAGAAAATTATTAGTGTTCCTGGAGCAAATAAGCAATGCATACCACACATTTATGCTTTTCATTTAACATCTAAATTTTTATTTTTGCCCATGCCAGATGGGTTTGAACGTACGGATTTGAATCGAACGTGTTTAATCCATATCTCTTCTTCGGATCTTGCAAACTAGAACAACAGAAATTGCAAAAATAGAAAAATACATAATGGATAGAAAATAGGAAAGACACACAGATATACATAAAAGACCTCAACGCGAGAAAAAATCACGGGAGCTACCAATCCACCATAATAAAAAAAATATGGAGTACAAGCTACTTACTTTCGTGTTTAGAATGAAACGTTCTAACCATAATTACACAACTAGTACAATATAAATAGGTAAGACCCAATGACCAAAATTAACTCCATCAAAATACAAAATATTATTTTCACTGCAATCCATCTCCGCTCCGAACTATTACCAAAAGTTGTTTGCATCCCCACAGCTTGGTCCATGGTATTTTGTGAATTGCCTGTGAGAAGATGGAAGAATATGCAGCATTATTGACCTAAAAAGTTAAAAATGTATTGACATGTATAAAAAAGTGTGAAAGTGTATTTAAAAATGTGAAAAATGTGTAGGGATGTAATTTTTTTTTTTTGTCTTTATGTGTTTTTATTGCCAGCCCATTAGACTGACAATAGAAAAACCCTTAATTAAATAAATAGTTTTCTAGGTTTTTATCTCCTAAGCTATTCATATTTTTTTTCTATTTCATTGATAAACTATGAAAACCATAAATTTATCCCCTAAACTATTTGATTGCCAATTTCATGAATTAGTTAACACCATCAACTTTTTTTTGACAAAAACCATTTACCCACTTATAGTTGTCCAAACAAATTACAATTTGTGGGATCCACTTCGGGGGTCCCACCCACTATCTTAGACGTTCATTACTTCAAAAAAATGTTTTTCACATGACCTTTTTTTTTTTTCACATGACCTTTGTTCATTATTGACCTAATCCTTCATTTTTTTGATAACCTTAAACACTTAATAAAAAATTAAAATGTAAGATCAAACAGTACCGATTGAACATAGTTTTTTTTTACAATGTCACTAGAAAATATAGTTAAAAATTAACGAACAGATTGGATTGTTCTTGTGTGACCCCAAAGTGAGCACCACGTCGCAATTTGTGGTCACAGTTATTGTTGAAAAATATGTTTACTTTCTGTGATAAAATCGAAATATGAATGCAATAAAATCATAATGCAAAACCTGAAAATCGATGAAATGAAATGATGATCAAGGCGAGTGTATAATACTCTGTACTTAAGACAGATTCGCCCCCGCTATGGTGCTTACGGTTTCCATGGACGTTTATCTCCCAGCACTACTTGATCTTCACCGAACAGAAGTTGCACTCCAATCTATTCGGTAGGCGAACCAAACTTGTGTTTTGTACTCTCTCCAATAATGAAAAGACTCTCAATGAAAGTGTAGAAAAAAATTGACTTCTGAAATGAATGAATGATGCCATATATATAGGCTTCCTCTCCGGTGACTCTACCTAATAATACCAAGGAGAAAAAAACACATCTGTGTTCATGAAAAGGACGCCCCGGCCCACAAAGGAAAGTCTTGCCAATGAAAAGATGCAACTCCAAACCAAATCAATTTTCATTCACACTTTAAATAAAATATTATATTCAAAATATTTTTTTCCAACAATCCCCCACATGAATGAAATTGACTAAATAACAAATGCAAAAACAATGCAAGCAATAGAGAGAGTACATGTGGAAATTTTCTGCATGGGGTTAGGTAGCTTTTGGCTTTGAACCTCGCCTTGTGAATAACTATCAGACTTACTAGCTAACCAGTGAACGTGATGTCTTGAACTGTTTAGCCGTTTGTGTAAGCCAAAACAGTAGTCAACACACAGAATCTTTCCAAACACAGTTGGTTCTTACGGTTGTGCCCATTCTAGCCCTGGAACACGCTACTGGTTTTCAGTGAGTGTTTTTTTTAAAGAATTTAGCCTTAAAATTCTCATAGAAGCGGCCCACTTCACACTCACACAGGTGATCTCTTATTAAGAGTATCCTGCAATATACCCCACTTGGATTTACCAACATATAAGAATCATTAAAAGTTAGAACTTAACCTAAATCGCTGCAGGTATCATTGTTTCACCATAGGAATGAGTTGGAGAGAGATATCTCCTCAGTGATACTTCTAAGTCTCATATAACTCGATTGTCCCATTGAACCTAGATCTTGGGATCTCCAATAAGCTAGGTTGGGTTGCTGTTATAGAGCCCTTTAATTGATAGGCTTTAAACCCATTCCCCTCGATGATCATTTGTTCTCTGGTCAAAACCATTTGGTTAACGGATCCGTATCTTATTATTGACCTTCAATGGTGCTAATTTCAATTGAGAACAAAGTGTTGTATGGTATTGTGTCTGCAATTGTCACGTCAAGACTCACCATACTATCATGTGCCTTTCTAATGTTGAGTGTCAACCTTATGAACATCCATCAAAGAATGATCTGCAAATTTTTGGCACATAATTAAATTACTCGTATGAGTAATTTTGTATGAGTTACTTGCAAAAATCGAGTTAATTGCAACAGAGCACCACTTCCCCCACAATTATGTGATAACCTAGAATATTCACATAATCACCTATAGTTTGACATGATTGTTTTAAAGTTCGGACAGATATCAATGTCACAACTATTTACTCATACTTGTATTTTACTCAAACATATTTGTGACTACCAAAAAATGTCACTACATTCTTTAGCGAAAACAAATGTTTATCGACGCACGTCTACAATATCGAAACTTACTGTTCGTCGTGGTCCTCTATGTCTTTCCAACTACCGATGGCCATCGTATTATAAATCTTGGCAAAAAATTGAACCACAATGGAACATCCTCCAAGAAATGGCTTAGCCACTCCACTTACTAGCTTTTGTCTAACGCAATGAGTTGATCAGACTCCATCATAGACCTTGCTATACACGAGTGAGGATTTCCAAGTCACTGTTGCACTCCAAATATAAAATTAAATCCACCATTGGATTCTAAAACTTTAAATTTGATGCTTATATCAATAACTTATTCTTCAAGTATAATTGGACATTTCCAATAGTGCAACAAACAATTTAACTCTGTGGAAATTCTGCATATTGTTTCTCCCACAATTCTGAAATCAATTCAGAATTTATCAAAATAATTTCCATAGTTTATGACAAGTCTCAGACTATGCCAAAACTCACTCTTCATCTCTTGTGTCTCAATACACATCCGTAAGAAACAACCCCCACATTGAGTAACTCACCCAAAATCGAGTATCTCTTTACTCAATTTCCACGTTTTTCCACTTAAAAAATTGCCACAATTGTATGTTATAAATGCAATATGCTATGTAGTCTTTCATGTTCATCGTAAAATTGATTCCACTTTTCTTTCAAATATATATATAGGGTCCCGATCTAATCCGGGAGTTCCGGATTCGGGACTCCACCTTCCCGATATTTTTTTGACGATCCGAACCGTCCAATGTGTTCAAAAAGTATTTTCCAAGGTTCACGCAGGAAATATTCCAAAAAAATTACCGGGAAGGGCTTGATCCGAGCAATTTTTCGCAAAATTGTAAATATACAATTTTTGTGAAAAATTGCTTGGATCAAGCCCTTCCCGGTATTTTTTTTGGAAGATTTCTCGCATGGACCTTGGAAAACACCTTTTGAACACATTGGACGGTTCGGATCGTCCAAAAACAATTTTTAAAAGCATCAAAACACCAAAAAACCTGCAATCCGGGATCCCGGATTGGATAATTGCCATATATATATATATATATATATATATATATATATATATATATATCTTGTGGGTCAAGATTATTTGATAACAACCAAAATCTCTAAATTGAAAACGAAAATATTCCAAATCTTGATTTTCATGCCAAATCTAACATAACTAGCCCATTTGCAAAATTTATCTAAACTCAATTTTGAATAATCCGAAACATGAATTTGCATGTTCTATGTTTCCAATTGATTTGGCCCAAGTGATTTTGAAAAGACATAAGAAATGTGACTCATTCACAAATGATCACATCTCTTATAAAACTCAACATTCACATGTATAGCCAACTTATATCAATTAATATAAGTTTCACTTCCTGTTGTGGTGCTATCTTGTTCCATACTCATCGAACTACAAATATACAGTTCAATTCAGATCAAAATCTATGCTCTCTTATCATTGTCCGATCACTCCAAACAAAACAAAGTATATGGGGCATCTATAGTGGTGAGGAACAAATGGAACCCACATGGATATATACTACTTATAAACACCATATCATATAAATTCTACTCAATGGTAAAGAGTGAGGGTAATTAAGAACAAATAAATTAACATACTCAAACCCCACGAAAACGTTATAGCACTATTGCAAAGGAATTCGATGCATTTTGTGGTAACTGTTTCTAGCAGGTTGAAAAGTTGCAACTCTGTCATCAAATGTCAAAGGACACGAGTTCATATACACAAGAAAGGACATTATACATGGAAACTGTATTTATATGCACAAGGTTATGTCCTTTGATTGAATCATATCGGTCATACCTCTTGGTTTAAACTCATCGGTTGCACCCTTTAGTTTAAACACAACAGTCACATTCTGTAGTTTAAACTAGACGCTCACAACACTTGATGTAAACCCAATGGTCACACCTTCTGATTTAACCCAAAGTTCACACTGTTTGAACTCAACGGTCACGCTGAAGATCAAATAGCACAAAACAGCAAATGAACATCAACAATATGTATCCATATAAACATATCAAACTCATATCCAAAACCGCCGGGAACAAGTAACGAATTGTTCTTTGGTTACCTCAAACTAAAGTCCATTCAAACACTAATTATGGCAAAGCAAAAGTTCAATGGATACAAGTAATTGGCACCAATATATATATATATATATATATATATATATATATATATATATATATATATATATTATATATTATATATATGCTGACCCATTTCCAATATTAGAAACTAGTGCTTCCAAAGGTCACAAAATAAATGACACAGGGGATTCAAACAAATTGGTGTTGTCTCGTATGCAATATACTCAAATGGGAACCAACCTAGTAATTATAAAGACTTCTATCCAAAAAAGGAATGATAATAATAAAATAAAAATTATCCAATGCCTGTTAAAGAAAGACGAGCAAATGCAAAAATATCCACTTTTAACATAGTTACATACGGCACAAGAGAACAAAAAGACAACCATAATCTGTCCCTATAATAAAAGAAAAAACATGTTCTTTTGGAAAGGGTGGGTGTTCCTATAATCCGTCGCACGAGTTGAACGGAGTCTTGCCTCCAACAAAAAATAACCGTCAGTGTGAAACCATTCGCAATGGTAAGAAATGACTAGACATAACCTTTCATAAGGTCATGTTTGTTCCCAACTCGAACCAAGTTCATACCAAAGAAGAATAACACATTTCAAGATAAAACGAAACCGAACTCGGAGTTCTTTCTGTTTACGTTTACACAAATGAAAACAGACAGAATATCCATTGTATGAAAATAAGAAAATCAAAAATCACCATATTTTGTTTCTTGCCAGGCAACAAAACACAAAATAAGTGCTCAATTTATTTAGACGAGAGTGACCGAGTTTGTGTGAGGAAAAATAGATGCCTGCAGTATGGATCCTAGGCCTATTTATAGACCTCATTTGTGCTGACACATCTCTTACAAATGGATGCAACCATTGATAGGGAATTACACCCTTTGTTAAAAGACACCTTTTGAATTACAAGGCAACATTTGGATAATCCAAATTAAGCACCTATTCGGTGCTTTCCTACTGAAAGTCTGAAACAAAGGAATTAAACACCCATTCAGTGCATCTCCAAATGATGTCTTTAATCCCCATAATTAATGGTACCCATTCGACTAATAGCCACGTCCCTTTTTTGAAAAAAAAAAAAAAAAAAAAAAGGCACACCCTTTGGTTTCAATAACCACATCTAATTAATGTAATACTCCGTATTAATAGACACAACAAATTAACAAAAAATAAAGGAAATCAAAGTTCGGTTCCAAAAACTCTAGCAATGAACTACACATGAAAACCATGTAGCCACGGAGGATGTTCTAGACAACACAAGTGGACTGACCCAACCAAAATTTTCACACTCGTGCACATCTGATCGAAATCCAAATAACTTCTACCAGCACCAACAAGTAATTAATATTCTATTCATATTTAAATGGTTCGGCCTATTCTAATATTAGTTTATTGTTTATCATATCCAATTATGACTATAAACGCCACATGCAAGCACATCAACAAACAAATGACAATCAATTATCTACGCTTACTCATAGGCAGAATAAACACAAAAAGTAACGGATTCTGTCTTAAGATTATTGGAAAATATGTTTACTTTCTGTGATAAAATCGAAATATGAATGCAATAAAATCAGAATGCAAAACCTGAAAATCGATGAAATGAAATGATGATCAAGGCGAGTGTATAATACTCAGACTTAAGATGATTCGCCCCGCCATGGTGCTTCTTCTTGCTTTTCATGGACGCCTATCTCCCAAAGACTATTGATCTTCACCCCAATGTAAGTAGCACTCCACTGCTCTTCGTAGGCTTAACCAAACTTGTGTTTTGTACTCTCTCCAATAATGAAAAGACTCTCAATGAAAGTGTAGAAAAATATTGACTTCTGAAATGAATGAATGATGCCATATATATAGGCTCTTTGGTGACTCTACGAATAGTCACCAAGAAGAAAAGACACATCTGTTCACGAAAGGATGCGTCCGTCCACAGTGAATAAGTGCCAATGAAAAGATGCAACTCCAAATCAAATCAATTTTCATTCACACTTTAAATAAAATATTATATTCAAAAAAAAAAAATTCCCAACAATTCTGTGCGCATTAAATGATTTTTCATCCCAAAAAGTGGATTCATGGTGTTAACTATTGGACAAAATGAGTTGTAATCAAATAGATTAGGGGATAAATACGAGGTTCTCATAGTTTAGGGACAAAATAAAAAAAAATGTGGATAGTCTAGTTATCAAAAACATAAAAAATAAAATAAAATAAAAAAAGAAATATTCAATAAATACCTTTTACAAAAATCATGACTAATGGGCATTTTGGGCCACGACCACTGAACCAGCTCACTCAACCGCCAAGAAAGAGAAGTGGAGGGAGAAGATACATCATACAAAAGTAGAGAAGAAGGAGAACTGACATTATGGCCACGCACTGTAACCTTGCGTCCAGAAATCTAACCTTGCACGGTTGCACCGACGCTCTGTAACCTTGCGGCTGAAAACTGATGGGAATTCTTTAGTTTGTTTTTATTGTTGGAAAAATTAGAGCGGCAATCGTAATTCCGAAAAACAATTACTATACATATATATATATATATATATACACACACATACATGAACAGATTACAATAAAATAAACACGAAATTTATAGAAACTGGAAATACATAAACGGTAAAACAGAGATATAAACAGTCGATCGAATGCCAAGTCGTGTGTAACCACACTCTCCTTAACAAAGATTCACCGCCTACCGTGGGTGTTGTAGATTGAATCGGCGTCTTCGTCCCAAGATAGAACGGATAAACCACAACCACCAGAACACCACCGCTGGAAGCTTTGGCGAACTGTAACTCTCGTCTGCCTCTCTCTCACAAGAACGATTTCTATACTGAAATGTGTTGCTTGAATTTCTAGTGATCAAAACCAATACGGAGCTACCCTTTTTATAGCTGGAAAAGAGAGCTGAAAACATGAATTCGGGATTAATGGGGGAGCCTCCCCATTCAATAACGAAATAAATTTTTGCCAATGAATTTCAGATCTTGTAACCGCAACCATCAATCTGAATTTGAATTGAAATTCAATTCTACCATTATCTCCATAATCATGAGGGAGTTACCAGCGTTTATTGCATAGCGTGTTGAATCCGTGGGGTGGTCTCGGTTGCCACATCCAAAACGAGGTGTGTGGTCTGGATTTAAAGCTAAAATAGTTTGTTTTATGTCTGTAATGAATCTGTTTTTTTATTTATTTATATAAACTGAATCGTGTAATTGAGGGCTTGCTACGTTTGATTCAAGATTTAAGTAACCATTGCTGTAAGTTGGATTTCTACAAGTTTAGATTCCAAAAGGCAATGGCCCAATACAATGTTATGGACCTTATGGTCAACAGTCATGCCCCTAGACTTGTTCATTTACTCATGAAAAAAATAGAACGTTCTCCAAGCTGTACCCATCTATTCATATATTCAAGAACAACCAATATAATTAACAGAAATATCATTTAATGACCCATCTATTACTAAAATTCGGTCAAGTATATTAGTTATCAAGCTGGGTTTTATATTGGGAGAGACAATTATTATTATTTTTAATTATCTCAACATACGGTTAGCGGGATTATAGGAGTTAGTTGTGTTAGATATTAGTTGGAGAGAATTGAATCTTGCAGAAATTCGTGGGAGTATAGGGGGAGCGCCAACTGCACTCCACTCCACTCCACTTGCTTGGGAGAGACCAAGTACACAAAATTTGTAGTCAGAAAAACAAAATGAAACCAAGTAATGACAATATCGTTGTAGCAACCGAGCTTTCCCCTGATCATTCTACTCTGTGAATGCTTTTCTTTACTTCATTTCCTCGCAAAAGGCAACTTTGACATTCCTGTTATTTCCAATGATCTTCGTATAATAATCAAATTGGTAGTTTCTTAGAATAGTCCACTGCCCACACAAGGACTTTTAGACTTAAGGTACCTGTATAGGTCTAGTGTATTCATACTAGTATACTTCTACACGTAATGTTTGTATTTGTTACATAGCTTGATATACACAGTGTCATTCATAACCGTGGTGACTTAACATGGTATTGGAGCTTTGGGTTATGGAATAATATGGGAGTTCTTGTCATTCCTTATTGCATTGTGGTTCTCCCATTTGCATTCACTTTTCGGTCTACATAGGTATGTTTGCATCTCCACGTGGAAGAAATGGTTGCATAAGCTCGCGTGGGTGGGTGTTGGATATCTGGCAATATAAACAACTTAAGCTTGTAGAGTGTAGACAATAATTGGTGACTTCACAGTATGCACATGTGGTTTCAGATAAAACTTTCATTGTTGAGTTAAGAAGATTATTTGTTGATTTTTGATGTACAATTTCGTAATCGAAGAGCCATCACCCGGTTTAGTTTTGGTTATGATGTTGTTTCCCTCATGCTCATCAATATTATGAGACCGTGGATCTTCAAGTATGTGATGCAGAACAAGTAGCAGCCCAATTCTATGATCAGTTGGACCGGTCGAAGCCTAAGAGGCCCAAACAAACAACTCTTAATTGAAAATTGCCAAATTCGGCAATTTATCGACGAGCCCGGAATAGGCCCAAACTTGGTGGGCTGAAGCGAAATCGCTCTGCGATCAATACTCACCACCCTAATCGTGACTGATGGTGGATTTCGGCCAAATTCATTCGTTTAGGCCTTCAATTTAGTAATTTTGCTATTTTAGGTAATAATTAGATTACGAATTACTCTTAGCGTGTAATTCCGTTTACGTTGTTTCCAATTGGGAATATCTTATTTTTCTTTCTAGTTTTCAATTTTGGGAGTTTCCCCAATTTTTGGGATATTTTAATTTTTAGGTAAGTTTTGCTAGGGTTTGATAGTTCTCCCTATAAAAGGGCATGTAACCTCTATTATTGGGCAACTTTTAATCAATTATAAATCAGAGTTATTCTCTTTCTCTTGTGGATTCAAGAACTCTCGTGGATTCGAGACTTATTTTCGTTTGAACTAGTACGCAACTAGTTTCTCGTGAATTCCGCTGCGTCAAGTGGTATCAGAGCAAGATCGTTTCCGGCTCGATGGCACCTAACAAAGTTGATGACACAATCCGTGACGTTGCTTTCGGGGGCTTCTTGATCTAAGGGAGGCGGTGGAAGAACGGCGAATCCGATTGGATGGGCCGTGAGTTTCGCGACGAAACACGAACTCAGTTAACGGCGATTCAAGAAACACTGCAGCAGTTGCAGTTGACTCTTCGCCATAACCAGGGACCAGCAGAGGTTGAAGGGAATCGCGCGGTGGGATTTGCCCAACGCCGTCCTCTTAACCAGGATCGGGAACACGCGGAGGGATTTGCCCAACGCCAGCCCGATAACCGAATTGTAGTCGGGAGACGCCCGGCTAATTATGCATAAATAAGAAGATTCGTAACCGTGAAGAGAAGCGAGGAAAACCATCCGCAAAAATCGACCACAACAATTGTTCGATTTAATATCGTGTGAAGGTGGACCTTCCCACGTTCAATGGTAATCTCGAAATTGAAGGGTTCTTGGACTGGCTTTCGGAGGTTGATCGGTTCCTTGACATGATGGGAATTCCAGACTCAAAGAGGGTCAAGGTGGTCGCTTACAAACTAAAAAGTATACCGCAGCTTGGTGGGACCAAATTGCGCATGAAGCGGCGAAGGCAAGGAAAGGATTCTCAGGCGAACGTGGCGCGAGGATGAGACAACTCATGATGGATGTGTTTTACCCCCGACACGAAGCAAAGACCTTTTTCATGCCTATCAAAAATCGTAGACGGGGAACAAATCTGTGTTTGATTACACTACCGAATTTAATCGACTCAGATCGTAATAATTGCATTTGAAGCCGGACGACGAAGGTAGCCGTATCTTAATGGATTGAAGCGGTCGATACGGATCGATTGGGTTACGCAACGGTGGGGATGTGGATGAAGCCTACAACTTAGCATTGAAGGCCGAAGCGTTGAGCGTGACCAAGAAAACCAAAGATACTCGATACCGTCGTAATATGTCGAATCGGCCCATTCCTCCCCGAATCTAGGGGGAAGTCGACGCTTCAACCGGCCGCTGAAGGTGATGGAGCCGAAATTAGGGAGGTGGCAATCGCATAAGCGCTTCCACAGAATCGGGCCGCTGGCGCCAAATCCTTATGCCAAGCCCATGCCCGGTAAGCGCTACAGTGTCAAAAGCCCGGTCACCGCTCTAGTAATTGTCCAGTGATCAAAGTTGGCCTTGGCAGAAGGAAGAAGAAGAAGAAGGTGGAGCAAAGGGGTGACCGAATGAAGAGTATGAAGTTGACTACGCCGAGGAAGATGGGGATCGAAGTCAATCTGCGTGGTGCAAAGGGTGCCGCTTTGTTTGCCCAAAATCGGGAAGATCACACTCGCCGTCACAACATCTTTCGGTCAAGCCGCTCAATCAACCGTAAGGTGTGTGACCCGATTGTAGATAGTGGCGATTCTATGAGAATTTTGTGGCAAAAAGACGGTGGACCATCCGGTTGTTTACGAGCCCCATCCTTCACCTTACAAAGATTGGATGGATCAAGAAGGGCCCAACAAAGAAAAAGGTAATCAAGTTTGTAAAATTCCCCTTTCCATTGGAAAATTTTATAAGGCTGAGGTTGCTTGTGATGTTATTGAGATGGATGCTAGCCACATACTGTTAGGTAGACCCTGGCAGTTTGATGTGGACGTGGTATACAAGGGTCGTGACAACACCTACTCTTTTAATTGGGAGGCCCGTAAGGTTGTTATGGTTCCTTCCAATCAAAAAGGTGTCTGTCAAGCCAAAGGTGCAAAGAACCATCGCTTTCTAACGATTTACCACCGTGGCGATTTTGTGACAGATTTTAAGGAGTCTAAACAGATTTATGCTATGGTGGTAAAATCGTTGGTGTTAGAGGATAAGAGCACGGCCTGCAGTTTTGTACCTAAGAAAATACAGCCCTTGTTGGAGGAATTTGAGGAGTTGGTTACAGACGATGTGCCAAACAAGCTTCCGCCAATGAGGGACATTCAACATCAGATTGACTTGGTGCCTGGGGCAAGTCTGCCCAATTTACCACACTATCGAATGAGTCCGAAGGAGAATGAGATTCTGAGGGAAAAGGTAGAGGAGTTATTGCGTAGGGTCATATACGAAAAGCTTGAGTCCTTGTGGGGTTCAAATAAGGTTGACACCAAAGAAAGATGGGAGTTGGCGTATGTGTGTGGACAGTCGTGCCATCAACAAGATCACCATTCGGTATAGGTTTCCAATACCTAGGCTGGATGATATGCTAGACATGCTGGATGGGTCCAAGTGGTTTTCCAAGATTGATCTACGAAGTGGGTACCATCAGATTCGTATCCGACCTGGCGATGAGTGGAAAACTGCGTTCAAAACCAAGGATGGCCTCTATGAATGGTTGGTTATGCCTTTCGGCCTTTCTAATGCTCCAAGTACTTTCATGCGGGTGATGAACCAGGTGTTGAGACCTTTCACGGGAAAGTTTGTCGTCGTTTATTTCGACGACATACTTATCTACAGCAAAACAGAGGATGAGCACGTGGGGCACGTGCGCCAAGTATTGATGGTGCTGCAAGAAAATAAGCTGTACATACAACTCAAGAAGTGCAGTTTCTTGACAAACAGCTTATTGTTCTTAGGCTATGTGGTGAGTGCTGCCGGTATACATGTGGACGAGGACAAAGTTCACGCCATTCGTGATTGGCCAATTCCCAAAACAGTTACTGAGGTGCGGAGTTTCCATGGATTGGCCACTTTCTATAGGCGATTCATTCGAAATTTTAGCACCATTGTAGCGCCGATCACCGAATGCTTGAAGAAAGGGAAGTTCTTGTGGGGAGAAGCAGCGAACAACAGTTTCACGGTGATTAAGGAGAAGCTGTGCACTGCTCCAGTTCTAGCTTTACCTAGCTTCGAGAAAGTTTTTGAGGTTGAATGTGATGCTAGCGGAGTTGGTATTGGGGCTGTTCTTTCCCAAGAAAAGTTTACATGCGGCCTTCTTCAAATGGTAGAAGTTAAGTGAAGCAAGGCAGAAGTGGAGCACTTATGACCAAGAGTTCTATGCAGTGGTTCGTGCTCTCAAACATTGGGAGCATTATCTAATTCAAAGGGAGTTTGTGTTATTCACTGACCATCAAGCACTAAAGTTCATCAACAGTCAAAAGAAGCTGGATAGTATGCATGTGCGGTGGGCCACTTTTATTCAGAAATTTCCTTTCACCATTCGGCACAAGTCTGGGGTGACAAATCGAGTGGCTGATGCATTGAGTCGTCGAGCCA
The DNA here is from genome assembly GCA_022606695.1 of Vaccinium macrocarpon. Lineage (NCBI taxonomy): Eukaryota > Viridiplantae > Streptophyta > Magnoliopsida > Ericales > Ericaceae > Vaccinium > Vaccinium macrocarpon. The sequence continues at coordinate 5,466,276 of CM040172.1, read as the reverse complement.
AGTTGTTGGTGACTTTAACCCAAGAGATTGTGGGTTTTGAGTTCTTGAAGGAATTGTATCCAGGGGATGAGGATTTCAAAGAGATTTGGGAAGTGTCGCGCCTCGAATCGACCTATTAGTGACTTTCATGTTACTGATGGGTATTTATTCCGTGGTAATCGGCTTTGTATACCAAGGACTTCGTTGAGGGAGAGCTTAATTCGAGATCTTCATGGTGGAGGATTGAGTGGTCATTTGGGAAGAGACAAAACAGTTGCAAGCTTGGAGGAGAGGTATTTCTGGCCACAATTGAAGAGGGATGCTGGAAATTTTGTGCGCAGATGCTATACATGTCAGGTATCTAAGGGTCAGTCTCAAAATACTGGTCTTTATACACCTTTACCTGTTCCTAATAATATTTGGGAAGATTTGTCTATGGATTTTGTGTTGGGGGTGCCTCGCACTAAATAAGTGGTATGGATTCTGTGTTTGTAGTAGTAGACAGGTTTTCTAAGATGGTGCATTTTATTGCGTGTCGCAAGACATCCGATGCATCTCATGTGGCCCGTTTGTTCTTTAGAGAGGTGGTGCGTTTGCATGGGGTTCCACAATCTATTACTTCTGACAGGGATGTGAAGTTCCTTAGTCATTTCTGGGTCACTTTGTGGAAGATGTTTGGGACTTCACTGAAGCGGAGCTCTACCGCGCATCCACAAACTGATGGTCAAACAGAGGTGACTAACAGAAGCTTGGGCAATCTAATTCGAAGTATATGTGGGGACAAGCCAAGGCAATGGGATAATGCATTACCACAAGCTGAGTTTGCTTTCAACAAATAATTCCGCGGTTGCCCGCGGGGAAAATCACCTTTTTCCTTGGTTTATGTGACTCCTCCAAAACAGGTAGTGGATTTAGTCCGTCTTCCGCGGGGTCCTGACGTTAGCGTTGCGGCTGAGGCAATGGCTAAGCAGTCCCAAGAGGTGATTGATTATGTGAGGCAAAAGTTGGCTGCGACAAATGCAAAAAACAAGGCAGCTGCGGACAAAGGTAGGCGTGTTAAACTGTTCAACGTAGGTGATGAGGTGATGATTTTTCTAAAGAAGAAGAGGTTTCCCGTCGGCACCTACAACAAGTTACAGCCAAGGAAGTATGGTCCGTACAAGATTTTGAAGAAAATCGGGGACAATGCTTATGTGATTGATCTTCCCGAGTCCATGCAGATCTCCAATGTGTTCAACGCTATGGATATTTTGAGTATCATGAGGAGGAGCCGCTCTATCGATTTGAACTTCGAGGTCGAAGTTCTTTTCAAGAAGAGGGGATTGATGCGCGAACAAGTAAATGTTCCAATTCTATGATCAATTGGACCTGGCCGAAGCTTCAAGAGGCCCAAACAAACAACTTTAATTGAAAATTGCCAAATTCGCAATTTATCGACGAGCCCTAATAGGCCCAAACTTGGTGGGTCGGGCTTAAATCGCTCTCATGATCAATACTCACCACCCTAATCGTGACTGATGGTGGATTTCGGCCAAATTCATTCGTTTAGGCCTTCAATTTAGTAATTTTGCTATTTTAGGTAATAATTAGATTACGAATTACTCTTAGCGTGTAATTCCGTTTACGTTGTTTCCAATTGGGAATATCTTATTTTTCTTTCTAGTTTTCAATTTTGGGAGTTTCCCCAATTTTTGGGATATTTTAATTTTTAGGTAAGTTTTGCTAGGGTTTGATAGTTCTCCCTATAAAAGGGCATGTAACCTCTATTATTGGGCAACTTTTAATCAATTATAAATCAGAGTTATTCTCTTTCTCTTGTGGATTCAAGAACTCTCGTGGATTCGAGACTTATTTTCGTTTGAACTAGTACGCAACTAGTTTCTCGTGAATTCCGCTGCGTCAAGTGGTATCAGAGCAAGATCGTTTCTGGCTCGATGGCACCTAACAAAGTTGATGACACAATCCGTGACGTTGCTCAGGGGCTTGCTGATCTAAGGGAGACGGTGGAAGAACAAATAATCCAGGGCTGGATGTGGCTTTCGAGTTTCGCCATCAAAACACGAAACTCGCTTAACGGGCGATTCAAGAAACACCGCAGCGCTTGGTAGCTGACTCTTCGCCATAACCGTGGACCGCCAGAGGTTGAAGGAATCGCGGTGGGATTTGCCCAACGCCGTCCTCTTAACCAGGATCGGGAACACGCGGAGGGATTTGCCCAACGCCAGCCCGAGCAACTCAATTGTAGCCTGGAGACGCCTACCAATTATGCATAAAATGGGAAGATTCGCAACCGTAAAGAGAAGCGAGGGAAACTATCCGCAAGAAATCCACCACAACAATTGTTCGATTAATATCGCAGAAGGTGGACCTTCCCACGCTCAATGGTAATCTCAAATTGAAGGGTTCTTGGACTGGCTTTCGGAGGTTGATCGGTTCCTTGACATGATGGGAATTCCAGACTCAAAGAGGGTCAAGGTGGTCGCTTACAAACTAAAAAGTATACCGCAGCTTTGGTGGGACCAAATTCGCGAGATGAAGCGGCGAAGGCAAGGAAAGGATTAAATGCTTAACGTGGGCGCAGATGAGACAACTCATGATGGGATGTGTTTTACCCCCGATTCGAAAGCAAAGACCTTTTTCATGCCTATCAAAATCGTAGATGTGGGAACAAATCAGGTTTGATTACACGGCCGAATTTAATCGACTTCAGGTCGTAATAATGCAACGAAGTCGGGCGGGACGTAAGGTAGCCGTGCATCTTAATGGATTGAAGCGGTCGATACGGGATCAGATTGGGTTGCGCGGTGTGGGATGTGGATGAAGCCTACAACTTAGCATTGAAGGCCGAAGGTTGGAAATGATCTTAAACCAAAGATACTCGTGGATACCGGCCGAACATGTCGACCGCCCATTCCTCCCCAATCTAGGGGGAAGTCGACGCTTTCAACCGGCTCTGAGAGAAGGTGATGGAGCCGAAATTAGGAGGTGGCAATCGAGACAAAGCAGCCCAAAGCAGAATCCTTGGGCCGCGAAGGCGCCAAATCCTTATGCCAAGCCCATGCCTGAGAAGTGCTACAGGTGTCAAAAGCCTGGTCACCGTTCTAGTAATTGTCCAGATCGAAAGTTGGCCTTGGCAGAGGAAGAAGAAGAAGAAGCCGGGGAGCAAAGGGTGACCGAATGAAGAGTATGAAGTTGACTACGCCGGGAAGATGGGGATCGAAATCAATCAAGTGGTGCAAAGGGTGCCGCTTGGCGCCAAAAATCGGCGATCACACTCAGCCACCACAACATCTTTCGGTCAAGCTGTTCAATCAACCAGAAGGTGTGTGACCTGATTGTAGATAGTGGCAGTTGCGAGAATTTTGTGGCAAAAAGACTGGTGGACCATCTGAAGTTGCCGACAGAGCCCCATCCTTCACCTTACAAAGATTGGATGGATCAGAAGGCCCAACAAAAAAAGGTAATCAAGTTTGTAAAATTCCCTTCCATTGGAAAATTTTATAAGGCTGAGGTTGCTTGTGATGTTATTGAGATGGATGCTACCCACATACTGTTAGGTAGACCCTGGCAGTTTGATGTGGACGTGGTATACAAGGGTCGTGACAACACCTACTCTTTTAATTGGGAGGCCCGTAAGGTTGTTATGGTTCCTTCCAATCAAAAGGTGTCTGTCAAGCCAAAGGTGCAGCAACCATCGTTTCTAACAGCTTGCCCATTCGTGGTTTCGATTTTGTGACAGATTTTAAGGAGTCTAAAACAGATTTATGCTATGGTGGTAAAATCGTTGGTGTTAGAGGATAAGAGCACGGCCGCGATTCTTGCCGTGTACCTAAGAAAATACGACCACTTGTTGGAGGAATTTGAGGAGTTGGTTACGCACGATGTGCCAAACAAGCTTCCGCCAATGAGGGACATTCAACATCAGATTGACTTGGTGCCTGGGGCAAGTCTGCCCAATTTACCACACTATCGAATGAGTCCGAAGGAGAATGAGATTCTGAGGGAAAAGGTAGAGGAGTTATTGCAGAAGGGTCATATACGAGAAAGCTTGAGTCCTTGTGGGGTTCAGCCGTTTCTTTACACCAAAGAAAGATGGGAGTTGGCGTATGTGTGTGGACAAATCGTGCCATCAACAAGATCACCATTCGGTATAGGTTTCCAATACCTAGGCCGGATGATATGCTGGACATGTTGGATGGGTCCAAGTGGTTTTCCAAGATTGATCTCACGAAGTGGGTACCATCGATTCAGATCCGACACGGCGATGAATGGAAGATCGTTCAAAACCAAGGATGGCCTCTATGAATGGTTGGTTATGCCTTTCGCCTTTCTAATGCTCCAAGTACTTTCATGCGGGTGATGAACGGTGTTGAGACCTTTCACGGGAAAGTTTGTCGCCGCTTTATTTCGACGACATACTTATCTACAAAGAAAAAGCAGAGGATGAGATGAGCCACGTGGGGGCGCGTCGCCAAGTATTGATGGTGCTGCAAGAAAATAAGGCATACATACAACTCAAGAAGTGCGCTTTCTTGACAAAATGGCTTATTGTTCTTAGGCTATGTGGTGAGTCTTTGCCCGGTATACATGTGGGCGAGGACAAAGTTAAGCGCCATTAATTGATTGGCCAATTCCCAAAACAAGCCATTGAGGTGCGGAGTTTCCATGGATTGGCCACTTTCTATAGGCGATTCATTGAAATTTTAGCACCATTGTAGCGCCCGATCACCCAATGCTTGAAGAAAGGGAAGTTCTTGTGGGGAGAAGCGGCGAACAACAAATTTCCGCGGTGATTAAGGAAGCAGTACCTTTGCTCGATTCTAGCTTTACCTAGCCGAGAAAGTTTTTGAGGTTGAATGTGATGCTAGCGAGTTGGTATTGGGGCTGTTCTTTCCCAAGAAAAGCGACACACGTGGCCTTCTTGGCAACAGAAGTTAAGTGAAGCAAGGCAGAAGTGGAGCACTTATGACCAAGAGTTCTATGCAGTGGTTCGTGCTCTCAAACATTGGGAGCATTATCTAATTCAAAGGGAGTTTGTGTTATTCACTGACCATCAAGCACTAAAGTTCATCAACAGTCAAAAGAAGCTGGATAGTATGCATGTGCGGTGGGCCACTTTTATTCAGAAATTTCCTTTCACCATTCGGCACAAGTCTGGGGTGACAAATCGAGTGGCTGATGCATTGAGTCGTCGAGCCAAGTTGTTGGTGACTTTAACCCAAGAGATTGTGGGTTTTGAGTTCTTGAAGGAATTGTATCCAGGGGATGAGGATTTCAAAGAGATTTGGGAAGTGTGCGTTCAGAATCGACCTATTAGTGACTTTCATGTTACTGATGGGTATTTATTCCGTAGTAATCGGCTTTGTATACCAAGGACTTCGTTGAGGGAGAGCTTAATCCGAGACCTTCATGGTGGAGGATTGAGTGGTCATTTGGGAAGAGACAAAACAGTTGCAAGCTTGGAGGAGAGGTATTACTGGCCACAATTGAAGAGGGATGCTGGAAATTTTGTGCGCAGATGCTATACATGTCAGGTATCTAAGGGTCAGTCTCAAAATACTGGTCTTTATACACCTTTACCTGTTCCTAATAATATTTGGGAAGATTTGTCTATGGATTTTGTGTTGGGACTGCCTCGTACCCAGCGTGGTATGGATTCTGTGTTTGTAGTAGTAGACAGGTTTTCTAAGATGGTGCATTTTATTGCGTGTCGCAAGACATCCGATGCATCTCATGTGGCCCGTTTGTTCTTTAGAGAGGTGGTGCGTTTGCATGGGGTTCCACAGTCTATTACTTCTGACAGGGATGTGAAGTTCCTTAGTCATTTCTGGGTCACTTTGTGGAAGATGTTTGGGACTTCACTGAAGCGGAGCTCTACCGCGCATCCACAAACTGATGGTCAAACAGAGGTGACTAACAGAAGCTTGGGCAATCTGATTCGAAGTATATGTGGGGACAAGCCAAGGCAATGGGATAATGCATTACCACAAGCTGAGTTTGCTTTCAACAGCGCAGTTCACAGTGCCACGGGAAAATCACCTTTTTCCTTGGTTTATGTGACTCCTCCAAAACAGGTAGTGGATTTAGTCCGTCTTCCGCGGGTCCCGGCGTTAGCGCTAAGGGCCGAGGCAATGGCTAAGCAAATTCCAAAGAGGTGATTGATTATGTGAGGCAAAAGTTGGCTGCGACAAATGCAAAAAACAAGGCAGCTGCGGACAAAGGTAGGCGTGTTAAACTGTTCAACGTAGGTGATGAGGTGATGATTTTTCTAAAGAAGAAGAGGTTTCCCGTCGGCACCTACAACAAGTTACAGCCAAGGAAGTATGGTCCGTACAAGATTTTGAAGAAAATCGGGGACAATGCTTATGTGATTGATCTTCCCGAGTCCATGCAGATCTCCAATGTGTTCAACGCGTTGGATATTTTTGAGTATCATGAGGAGGAGCCGCTTATCGCATTTGAACTCGAGGTCGAAGTTCTTTTCAAGAAGAGGGGATTGATGCGCAAACAAGTAGCGACCCCATTCTATGATCGGTTGGACCTACGAAGCCTAAGAGGCCCAAACAAACAACTTTAATTGAAAATTGCCAAATTCGCAATTTATCGACGAGTCCCTAATAGGCCCAAACTTGGTGGGTCGAAGTTTAAATCGCTCTGCGATCAATACTCACCACCCTAATCGTGACTGATGGTGGATTTCGGCCAAATTCATTCGTTTAGGCCTTCAATTTAGTAATTTTGCTATTTTAGGTAATAATTAGATTACGAATTACTCTTAGCGTGTAATTCCGTTTACGTTGTTTCCAATTGGGAATATCTTATTTTTCTTTCTAGTTTTCAATTTTGGGAGTTTCCCCAATTTTTGGGATATTTTAATTTTTAGGTAAGTTTTGCTAGGGTTTGATAGTTCTCCTATAAAAAAGGCATGTAACCTCTATTATTGGGCAACTTTTAATCAATTATAAATCGAAGTTATTCTCTTTCTCTTGTGGATTCAAGAACTCTCGTGGATTCGGAGACTTATTTTCGTTTGAACTAGTAATGCAACTAGTTTCTCGTGAATTCATTGCGTCAAAGTGGTATCGAGCAAGATCGTTTTCCCCGATGGCACCTAACAAAGTTGATGACACAATCCGTGGCGTTGCTTTCGGGGGCTTGCTGATCTAAGGGGAGACGGTGGAAGAACAAATAATCCAGTTGGCGAGGGTTTCGAGTTTCGCGGCGAAAACACGAACTTCGGTTAATCTTGGCGATTCAAGAAACACTGCAGCAGTTGCAGTTGACTCTTCGCCATAACCAGGGACCAGCAGAGGTTGAAGGGAATCGCGCGGTGGGATTTGCCCAACGCCGTCCCTCTTAACCGTGATCGAACACGCGGAGGGGATTTGCCCAACGCCAGCCCGCCATAGATACTTAATTGTAGTCGGGAGACGCCTCGCCAATTATGCATAAATAAGAAGATTCGTAACCGTAAAGAGAGCGAGGAAAACCATCCGCAAGAATCCACTTCACAACAATTGTTCGATTTAATATCGTAGAAGGTGGACCTTCCCACGTTCAATGGTAATCTCGAAATTGAAGGGTTCTTGGACTGGCTTTCGGAGGTTGATCGGTTCCTTGACATGATGGGAATTCCAGACTCAAAGAGGGTCAAGGTGGTCGCTTACAAACTAAAAAGTATAGCGCTTGCATTTGGTGGGACCCGATTCTGCGTATGAAGCGACGAAGGCAAGGAAAGGATTCTGTGCGAACGTGGCGCAGGATGAGACAACTCATGATGGATGTGTTTTACCCCCTCGATTCTGAAAGCGAAGACCTTTTTCATGCCTATCAAAACCGTGAGACGAGGAACAAATCGTGTTTGATTACACCTGGCCGAATTTAATCGACTCGCAGATCGTAATAATCTGTACGAGTCAGACGGACAGAAGGTAGCCAGGTATCTTAATGGATTGAAGCAGTCGATACGGGATCAGATTGGGTTGCAGACAGTGTGGGATGTGGATGAAGCCTACAACTTAGCATTGAAGGCCGAAGGTTGGGCGTGACCGCGAAACCGCAAAGATACTCGGGATACCGTCGTAACATGTCGGGACCGCCCATTCCTCCACGAATCTAGGGGAAGTCGGCGTTTCAACCGGCTACGTAAGGTGATGGAGCTTAAATTAGGGGGAGGTGGGTAATCGGACAAAGCGCCCAAAGAGAACCGGGCCGCTGGCGCGCCAAATCCTATGCCAAGCCCATGCCCGAGAAAGTTAAGCTACAGTGTCAAAAGCCCCGGTCACCGTTCTAGTAATTGTCCGTCCCGAAAAGTTGGCCTTGGCGGAAGAAGAAGAAACAAGGCGGGGGAGCAAAGGGTGACTGGAATGAAGAGGCGAAGTTGACTACATGCGGAAGATGGGGATCGAGTCAATCTGCGTGGTGCAAAGGGTGCCTTTATTTCTTAGCCAAAATCGAGGAAGATCACACTTCGGTACGTCACAACATCTTTGGTCAAAATTCCTCAATCAACCAGAAGGTGTGTGACCTGATTGTAGATAGTGGCAGTTGCGAGAATTTTGTGGCAAAAAGACTGGTGGACCATCTGAAGTTGCCGACAGAGCCCCATCCTTCACCTTACAGCATTGGATGGATCAAGAAGGGCCCAACAGTAAAGGTAACCGAAGTTTGTAAAATTCCCCTTTCCATTGGAAAATTTTATAAGGCTGAGGTTGCTTGTGATGTTATTGAGATGGATGCTAGCCACATACTGTTAGGTAGACCCTGGCAGTTTGATGTGGACGTGGTATACAAGGGTCGTGACAACACCTACTCTTTTAATTGGGAGGCCCGTAAGGTTGTTATGGTTCCTTCCAATCAAAAGGTGTCTGTCAAGCCAAAGGTGCAGCAACCATCGTTTCTAACAGTTGCCAGCTCAGAAGCTGATTTTGTGACAGATTTTAAGGAGTCTAAACAGATTTATGCTATGGTGGTAAAATCGTTGGTGTTAGAGGATAAGAGCACGGCTGCAGTTGCTGTACCTAAGAAAATACAGCCCTTGTTGGAGGAATTTGAGGAGTTGGTTACAGACGATGTGCCAAACAAGCTTCCGCCAATGAGGGACATTCAACATCAGATTGACTTGGTGCCTGGGGCAAGTCTGCCCAATTTACCACACTATCGAATGAGTCCGAAGGAGAATGAGATTCTGAGGGAAAAGGTAGAGGAGTTATTGCAGAAGGGTCATATACGAGAAAGCTTGAGTCCTTGTGGGGTTCCAGCGTTGCTGACACCAAAGAAAGATGGGAGTTGGCGTATGTGTGTGGACAGTCGTGCCATCAACAAGATCACCATTCGGTATAGGTTTCCAATACCTAGGCTGGATGATATGCTAGACATGTTGGATGGGTCCAAGTGGTTTTCCAAGATTGATCTACGAAGTGGGTACCATCGATTCGTGATCCCACCGGGCGATGAATGGAAGATCAAGTTCAAAACCAAGGATGGCCTCTATGAATGGTTGGTTATGCCTTTCGGCCTTTCTAATGCTCCAAGTACTTTCATGCGGGTGATGAACCAGGTGTTGAGACCTTTCACGGGAAAGTTTGTCGTCGTTTATTTCGACGACATACTTATCTACAGCAAAACAGAGGATGAGCACGTGGGGCACGTGCGCCAAGTATTGATGGTGCTGCAAGAAAATAAGCTGTACATACAACTCAAGAAGTGCAGTTTCTTGACAAACAGCTTATTGTTCTTAGGCTATGTGGTGAGTCTTTGCCGGTATACATGTGGATCGAGGACAAAGTTCAAGCCATTAAGTGATTGGCCAATTCCCAAAAAAAGATTCGAGGTGCGGAGTTTCCATGGATTGGCCACTTTCTATAGGCGATTCATTCAAATTTTAGCACCATTGTAGCGCCGATCACCGAATGCTTGAAGAAAGGGAAGTTCTTGTGGGGAGAAGCAAATAACAACAACTTTTTCCACGGTGATTAAGGAGAAGTCGTACCTTTGCTCCAGCTCTAGCTTTACCTAGCTTCGGTGAAAGTTTTGAGGTTGAATGTGATGCTAGCGGAGTTGGTATTGGGGCCGTTTCTTTCCCAAGAAAAGCGACACATGGGCCTTCTTCAAATGAAGTTAAGTGAAGCAAGGCGTAAGGGAGCACTTATGACCAAGAGTTCTATGCGAAGGGTTCGTGCTTTCAAACATTGGGAGCATTATCTAATTCAAAGGGAGTTTGTGTTATACACTGACCATCAAGCACTAAAGTTCATCAACAGTCAAAAGAAGCTGGATAGTATGCATGTGCGGTGGGCCACTTTTATTCAGAAATTTCCTTTCACCATTCGGCACAAGTCTGGGGTGACAAATCGAAAGTGGTGATGCATTGAGTCGCCGAGCCAAGTTGTTGGTGACTTTAACCCAAGAGATTGTGGGTTTTGAGTTCTTGAAGGAATTGTATCCGGGGGATGAGGATTTCAAAGAGATTTGGGAAGTGTCGCTCGTAATCGACCTATTAGTGACTTTCATGTTACTGATGGGTATTTATTCCGTAGTAATCGGCTTTGTATACCAAGGACTTCGTTGAGGGAGAGCTTAATCCGAGACCTTCATGGTGGAGGATTGAGTGGTCATTTGGGAAGAGACAAAACAGTTGCAAGCTTGGAGGAGAGGTATTACTGGCCACAATTGAAGAGGGATGCTGGAAATTTTGTGCGCAGATGCTATACATGTCAGGTATCTAAGGGTCAGTCTCAAAATACTGGTCTTTATACACCTTTACCTGCTCCTAATAATATTTGGGAAGATTTGTCTATGGATTTTGTGTTGGGACCGCCTCGCACTCCGCCAAGTGGTATGGATTCCGTGTTTGTAGTAGTAGATGTGTTTTCTAAGATGGTGCATTTTATTGCGGTCGCAAGACATCCGGATGCATCTCATGTGGCCCGCTTGTTCTTTAGAGAGGTGGTGCGTTTGCATGGGGTTCCACGCCTATTACTTACTCGACAGGATGTGAAGTTCCTTAGTCATTTACGGGTCACTTTGTGGAAGATGTTTGGGACTTCATCAAGCGAGCTCTACCGCCAATCCACAAACCGATGGTCAAACAGAGGTGACTAACGTAAGCTTGGGCAATCTGATTCAAGTATATGTGGGGACAAGCCAAGGCAATGGGATAATGCATTACCACAAGCCGAAGTTTGCTTTCAACAAATAGCGATTCCGCGATTATGGAAAATCACCTTTTTCCTTGGTTTATGTGACTCCTCCAAAACAGGTAGTGGATTTAGTCCGTCTTCCGCGGGGTCCTGACGTTAGCGTTGCGGCTGAGGCAATGGCTAAGCAGTCCCAAGAGGTGATTGATTATGTGAGGCAAAAGTTGGTCATGACAAAATGCAAAAACAAGGCAACCAAGGACAAAGGTAGGCGTGTTAAACCTGCTCAACGTAGGTGATGAGGTGATGATTTTTCTAAAGAAGAAGAGGTTTCCGCCGGCACCTACAACAAGTTACAGCCAAGGAAGTATGGTCCGTACAAGATTTTGAAGAAAATCGGGGACAATGCTTATGTGATTGATCTTCCCGAGTCCATGCAGATCTCCAATGTGTTCAACGTTGCGGATATTTTTGAGTATCATGAGGAGGAGCCGCTCTATCCAGATTTGAACTCGAGGTCGAGTTCTTTCGAAGAAGAGGGATTGATCGCGAGAACAAGTAGCTTTTCCCAATTCTATGATCAGTTGGACCGGTCGAAGCCTAAGAGGCCCAAACAAACAACTCTTAATTGAAAATTGCCAAATTCGGCAATTTATCGACGAGCTCTAATAGGCCCAAACTTGGTGGGCTGAAGCGAAATCGCTCTGCGATCAATACTCACCACCCTAATCGTGACTGATGGTGGATTTCGGCCAAATTCATTCGTTTAGGCCTTCAATTTAGTAATTTTGCTATTTTAGGTAATAATTAGATTACGAATTACTCTTAGCGTGTAATTCCGTTTACGTTGTTTCCAATTGGGAATATCTTATTTTTCTTTCTAGTTTTCAATTTTGGGAGTTTCCCCAATTTTTGGGATATTTTAATTTTTAGGTAAGTTTTGCTAGGGTTTGATAGTTCTCCCTATAAAAGGGCATGTAACCTCTATTATTGGGCAACTTTTAATCAATTATAAATCAGAGTTATTCTCTTTCTCTTGTGGATTCAAGAACTCTCGTGGATTCGAGACTTATTTTCGTTTGAACTAAGACGCAAAAGTTTAGTTTTAATTCCATTTCCAAGCGTCGATGATGGGAGTTAGGCTTTATATAAATGTACAAAGAACGTGAAGTAACAAATTATACTACCAATGTTTATCTTAGTGGCTACAGTAACACAGTTCTCACTTATCTCACCAATTCTTTTATCTCCCGAGTCCTGACATGGCTAATCTCAAAATGCTAATTTTTGTTATATTGTCTCTACTAGATCTGTTTGTAATATTATTCAATCAGAAAGTCCGGGTGCGAAAACTGAATCTGGATGTTTTATGGTGCATGCACAGGTTCTAGCTTCCGAAACAATTATGGTTCTACAACAAATAAAAGGGCAAACGGGCATGGATCGGGATACCCAGTTTGTGGAATGGCTCCATGAATTGATGTCGAGATAAAAGATACCATTGTGCTGTTTGAAGTTCGTTACTTTGTCCAGTCAAAAGATTGGCATTTACCGGTCTACTTAGTCCCATTTATAGGTGGTAAGGTTAGTGTTTTTGAGTTCAAGTTGAAAATTAACACTATTATCTTCTTTTGTCAAGGTTATGTTCTAAGGTTTCTCTACCTCCAATGACTAATCCTAGGGTAAAATGAGGATCAAAAGTTTTGGTAGGGATTTAAATTGCCTAACGCTGAAAGCATACATTTGTCGATGGAGTAGATGCCGTTTTAAATTTTCACAATGCAAGGTAAAATGCCACTGGGCTAAATAATGTTTCTTGCTCTTTGTCAAGCATCATTTAATAATATTTCTATGTAACTTCACTTGGGATTATTTCTACTTCTTGGATGCAAATTGGGTTAATGAATTCTTAGAAACAGTTGCTTAGTGGTCTCATGTCCCTAATTGCTTTTGTGAATGCTGTATCTAATGAAAATTAAGTCCTTTGACGGGGAATCAGTCTAATGGAATACTGTATTTTAACAGCATAACAAGATAACTCTTAACAGTTCAATCAACATTTTCAGCATTTAAAATCTCTCACACTAACTAGGACAAGCACTAAAGTCATAATACTTGAAACCACATCATTAATGTCACACTGGGAGATGTAGGACTGACACCCCTTTTATTCAGCTTAATTTACACGCTCACATCATCAACAATAACAAGCTGAAAAAGCCACTAACACAGTATCTTATCAAACACCACATGGAACACTTCTTACACAAAAGGATACAGCTAATTGCCATTTTTGTTCAGCTTCTGCTGCTCTACAGCTCTAACACCAAGTCTGCATTGCAAATAGGAAGAAGGGGTGAGGAACATTTGCATCAATATTGGAAGTTCCGTAGGGTTTCCTTTAGGAATTTATGTTATGTTCTTGCAATCAAATTATGACAAATTGATTTATGAAATAAGTAACACTTGCTTCTAGATATATGCACCAATATGTATGAATTAGAATACTTAAACGGAGAAGTGATTATGCACGTAACTTATTATCTATGGGGCAGCTCCGAAAAATTAAACATGGACATGTTGACTCATTTTATCTCATGTGGGACACTCTTGATGTCTAGAAAATGGAAACTAAAGGCAATTAGGTATACTTACAGTCTGCATCTGTTTTGATCCACTGCTCCCTCTTCTCGTTCATACCATTGCTGTTGATCCCCTTATAGGTTACGTTCAATTTGCTGGTTTCCTTCTTAAATATAGCTCTGAGAGGAGACCTGCTGTTGTATTTCTCTTGGGAAGACAGACCTCCCTTGTTGTTATAGCCATTGTCCATGGTACTTTTGTTAATCTCACTATGAAGTGACTTCTTGAGCTCCTTCTCCTCTGCATTGGATCTCTCAGGATAGACTTTTTTGCTGAACATTCTAAGAACCTGCATGCTAGACATAGGACAACTATAAACTTAAGTGAATAGTGATGAATTCTACAATTTCACTATTAAATTTTGTATTTGTGGTATATCATCTAAAAGGCTAAAATAAAATGCGTCAAAAGCATCCAACTCATAACCAATTGACTTTGAATGGGGATGCAGGGCTGAGTCATGTACTGGTTCTGTAGGTGCTAAACTGATAATTAACTTGCGTGGGACAAGCTCTAACAAAACTATTTTCCAGTTGAGCCATCTATTGAAAACTGCTAATATGTCACAGTCGCGAGATATCTTTTTATTGATTACATAGATTCTCAGGTGGTATTCAATGGCAACATGTGCCTTGCAAGTATCTGCATTATGGAGTTTGCTGATGTGACCATATGGGGTTTAACCCAGGTTATTTCTCATAGCATGATCATTGTTGTCCACTTTGATGGGGCCACCCAAGATGAGACACCAATTGTGAGTTGCCAAAGTAGTCAAAAGGGAACAAAATAAGACCTTTGGTACCGTTTGATTAATGCTATGACTAAGACAGTCCTTCATGTCCTTTTACATTTCATGGGAGATATTTAACATTTCTACTTTGTAAACTGTAGGTAAGCACTAACGGGACTAGTGTTTGTTGGCTTATTCAACATAGATTGTATATTTTTTTAAAGAAAAACCAGGGTGACCAACCTTAGGGAGTTTCCTCTTGGTTGAAGGAGGATCAGTAGTTGCACCACCAGTACCTTTAGAGCTTCTTGGAGGTTGAGAGGAATGGAGCTTTGTTAGCATCTTCCTGATGAACTTCATGGCATATGTTTCCTTAGCATGAGTCTTTATTTTTTCGCATTTACTAGTAGAGTGATCATGTTCCATGTTATTCATCTTAAAGAGCTGCCCCAGAGATGTCCTCTCTTTCTCCACCTGCATGTTTGACTCGGGCAGTTCAATTGAAGAGCCAAAAAGATAATCCTGGAGTGGATATCCCCCGTTACTTTCGTTCTCTTCATTGTCCGCCCCTTCAATTTGCTTACCGCATATGGTAATTATGCTGACGTAACTGCTTCTCTCTGATGGTTCATCACCCACCTCTTTAGCTTCAGCCTCGAGGAATTGCTCTAGTTCATCATTGATAAACTTCAATTCATTTTCTGTTACCTCTGCATTTTCTTCAGTTATTTTTTCAGAAGGCATGGTAAATCTTGGTGTTGAGGGCTCTGTAAGCATTTGTTCCAGTCCGAGGGTTCCAATCATGAGAAAGCCGTCGAATGGTGTCGTGATCATAGTAGACCACTCTTCTTCAGAAACCTCTTCCAACCTCTTGGTTTTGAGCTCAGTGGGAGATTTTTCGCAGCAAAAGGTTGGCTTTGGATAGTATTCTTTTTCGTAAAGGGATGGCTGTGTTGAGAGGCAACCATATGGGTTCCCTGCAACCAGACACGAAAAGAAGTTTTTAACTAGAATTTCGGCTTGTGGTCTTTCTTTCTGCCTTGCAGTCCATAACATGTGAACTTTTTTGTCGGGAGAGTGGTAGTGCGAAGCCAAAACATCAATGCTATTGTATGTGCATCTTTTAGGATCATTTTTGGAGAGGTGGCAAGGTTTTAGAAATACCTTTGAGTAAATTTATGAGCAATCTCTGGGAACAATTCATTACATTAGTTTGAATCCTTTAAAGTGGCCCTAGAATTCATCGGGCTAATTTTTTAGAAGCGGATGCCAGTAAAAGAAGGAAAAAAGAAAAGGAGACAGATAAGTTATCGCAGGGATTTTTTTGGTAGGGAAAGTGGAAGACAGTGGGAGTACCAGTTGTGACTTCTTTGAATGGTTCGGTGCTGTTTTGCCTTAACTTACGGTGCATCCAACCCAGTAACTGCAACATTGACATGCAAAAGATGAAGATACAAGGGTTGATTATGGTGATACTAAATAAGGAAGAATTTGGACTCACCTTCATCCCAAACTTCCTTTTAGAGGCCTTGATGATAAATTGTCAAAGGAAACACAGATGGAGATAGGTCGTGGAAATGGTACTGGCCGCTAGTGAAAGGAGAGATTTGGCACTGGTGAAACAGGGCTGGAAATGGTACTGGGCACTGGTGAAAGGAGAGATTTGGCACTGGTGAAACAGGGCAATAAATATAGATGAATTCTTTCAATCACAAGGGGTAATGACTATGAGGGTCTGAGATAGAATTGATCGCTAAAATACGAAAGGAAAGGTACAAGATATTGGTTAGCCATTCTCTGTCAAGATTAAATCAGGTGGGCAAGTTGAAAAGCGTGTTCAAGACCCACAAGTTGGTGATTATCTTCCTTTATGTATTTACATGCTTGGAGTTGGTAGCACTATACAAGATGTTTACGTAGTCAGCCACTCATCCGCACAGGTTTCCACTTGTCAATCCAAACAAGCTCATGCATCATGTAGGTCACCCTTATGATGACTTTGTGCATTAGGTTCCGTAGCTCTATTCTAGTTGCTGAGGATACACTTGATTAGACCAGGCAGAAACCCGACAGTGAAAGTTATGGGGACTCTACAAATTCTTTCATAGAATGCTGTTGGTCCAAAGATAGTTTGGGCAACGAAGTGAGTCAGTCTTAAAGATTTAAAGGTTTTCGGTTCGGTTGAGCTTTTGTTGAATTTGTCTTTGGAAATCCTTAGCTGGCTTAAATAATGAACTTGTACAAATGACTTGGATAATTGCAAGTATTAGTATCAGTAAACAAGTTACGCTTAATTAACAATTTGATTTTTCTGGCATATCATAGTTTCCGGATATTGCAGTTAAATGACCACTTCTATATTGCAAGTCCACTAGTCTAGTTTTCTTGTTTGAAAGAATTTTTGTGGTCATTGTAATATTTTTAGGATTATCATTGGAACAAAGGATGACTTGGCAATGTCAGTACCTTGTTATTATTTTGTTGTTCGAGAGTAGTGGTTTATATTGGCTGTTAAGATATCACAAAGTTGAACTTCTTTCATTACCCTGATAGCTAACTAGATAAAAGAGAAATCAAGAATGTGAGTGCTGAAAAAACCAAGCTGTTTGAACTCAATATTGAGAGAGGTGCACCACATGTGAAGTTAGCCTCATTTCTGTTGTAGATCTATAGCTGTGAATTACCGTGTACTAAACCTAATATGATTTTCTTTCTGCATGTTCATCTATAATTGTTTTGACCTGTGTTTGGAGTTCGATCAAATTTCGCTACATTTGGGACTCATGACAACCTAGCATATTCTCTCGTCACATGTACATTCTATTATTGTACTTCCTTTGACATATAGTCAGTTCAGAGATAGAATCACACGCTTTTGTGGTCATTGACCAGTTGATCGTGATCATGACACTATTTACAAACAGAAGCTCGCTCTGATTGTCATGGAATTGCTTTTGGTCCCTCGAAGATTGAGTTGTCGGCTTTGTTGAAACACTTGTATCTCTGAATAGAAATGATACAAGAGAAAGCTATTACAAGCTTAGTGACAAGCTATGCAGCCGATTCGTGTCTATTGTTTTTCGCAAGTTTGTCTCATAATGTATGGAAGACAGCAACCAATGCACCATGAGTTATGTCTTTATTCCGAATTGATCAACATAAGTGATGATAGTAACTATGTGGGATGCTTCAATTTTTCATTATTCAGTACATCCCATAAAACTCGGCTGATAGTAATTTTGACTTTTGTCTTTTGGTTTCTGATGGCATTGTGAATGATGCAGTATAATGTTTTGATTCTCCTACTTGTACTGGCCCGGTTTCCCATTTCGAATATCGTGCTACTTGTTGAAATTGGATGAGTTAGGATTTCCGTGGCTGAAGTTTCTGGTTGAATGTATCCATCCCTACAATATATGATTCACAGCATTTTTATATGTATGTTTGTGGCAAATTGTGTTTAACATGTAATGACTGGAATATTAGTTATGCTACACAACAATTGTCTGGCTGTTAAGAAGTTCAGTCAGTCTTATTCTCGCATTAATGCTTATGTAAGATGAAAGATTTGACTGGGAAGTAGAACTGAGGGTTATTAGGTACTGGTGTGGTCAAATTTAGTGGATCCGGATGACAAAAAAAGGAAAGATGGCTCTCTCATAGGAGTGCAAACGAGCTAAACTGAGCCGAGCTTTGTAATATTTGAGCTTGGAGTAAACGAGTCAAAACTTGAGCTCAAGCATGGCTTGGCTAAGCAAGTCTTTGTATATGAGCTGAGCCTATACAAACGAGTTGAGCTAAGCTTCAGAGTGTTAAGTTGGGCTTGTTTAAACAAGCTCAAAACTCGAATTCGAGCTCGAGCTCGGCTTTGATTACTAAACGAATCGAGTCGAGCCAAGCACGCAAACCTGAGCCGAGCCTCGAGTTGCTCCGTTCGTTTGCACCCCTAGCACTTATTCATATCTTTTGGGAACATTATTAGAGTTGATTGAAGTACAGGGTCTTTGGTAATCCAGTTTTGATGCTTATTTGGCAATCCTGTTTTGAGCCAGAGGGTAACCTTTCTTTTCCCAGCAAAGTGAAAGTGGTACAGTGCTGCCACATGAAGATGTCCTAAACTCCATTATTGGAAATAAAATATAAAAACTGGTGAAACAGGCTTCTAGATGTGAAGGCATCCCCTCATTTTTAGCAAGGCAACAAGATGCTAGAAAACGAGGCAATGACCACTGGAGGACCCAAAGATAAAAGAATCACCCACCCCATGCTCTTTGTTCCCCACATCAAACAACCATAAAGTGAAACTGATCAATGACTATGGTCATCCGGTTGGAATCCCCCCTTCCTAGACCATGAAAATGCCATTAGCCATTCCTCTTTGTGGCTAAACAATTTTTGGGATGTGTGTTTCTGAGGATCACTGTTATTGCTTTCCACTCTATTTACGATCGAGTGTAAGAGAGGTAATAAGTACATCAATCTTTTTTGGGTAGGAGGGGACAAGGACAGGGACGGAACTAGGATTTGTAAGTAGTGAAGTCAAATACCCAAAGTTATTTAATGAGTATGATTCTTAAGTACGTTTTTATTGAAAACCTTGGGGTTGGGCACCTCTTTCAGTGCCTTTGCCCGAGTTTACCCGTTATGGAAATCATTGGTGATAGGCACCTGTTTCTGTGCTTTTGCCCGAGTTTACCTATCTATCAAATGTGTCAAAAATCTAACGATTCGGATCATCAAAATTTGGTCGGGAAGCATGAGGTCCTCACTTTGGTCCAAATATAAGGGTCCTCATTAGAAGTTGATCCTATATATATATAGGCAAATTTTCTAATAAAGACCTTCAGGATTTAAGAAAAAATGTAATTTTTTCACTTTAAAATTTGTTTCTGGGAAATCCGAACCATCTAATGTGTTTAAAAGGTATTTTCAAATATACAATTTTGCGAAATATTGCTTGGATCAATCCTTTCCCGCTAATTTTTTTTTTGAAGACTTTCCGTGTAGTCCCTTGAAAACACCTTTTGAACATATTGGACGGTTCGGATTGTCCAAAAAAATGTTCGGATCATAAAAATCCCACAAGGTCCCGAGTCCGCCTAGAAGCGCCTTATATATATATATCTGAAGTTTCCTATGAAATTCCCCACAAAAAAAAAGTCTTGAGGAAAATAGTTGTGAGCCGTTGGATCGCGTGAAGGGCATAGGATCCAACGACTCACAACTGTTTTTCCGCATTATATATATATATATATATATATATATATATATATATATATATATATATATATATATATATAAGAAGGTTCCTATGAGTGCTCCCTCACAAAAAAAAAGTCTTGGGGAAAATAGTTGTGGCCCGGATTGGACGCGTGAAGATAATAGGATTCAACGATTCACAACCTGCTTTTTCCCAAGATTTTTTTTTTGTGAGAGTTCTCATGTGAAACTTTAGGACCAATTTTAAAGTTTTGAGGATCTCCTCAATTCACGCCATCTTCATCCCTTTTAAAAACTAGAATAGGATTTCTGAATTCTCGAACCGGCGGTCCTTCAATCAACGTCCCAAACCTTCAATCCTCATGGTCCCATGTCGCCGTCGCGATCATCCATCCCAACTAAATAAGCATTGTCTCCTCGCCATCCCAAATCATCATTTCACATCATCCGTCGACGTCCTCCATCTCTGTCTACCACCACAACGCTCTACTGCTGTCGTTTTCCGTCTGGGTTCTTCTAATATCTTTGTTTTTGATGGAATTCATTTCATAGTTGCATTGAACCTTACAATAATGATTTTGGGTTTTGCTAGATTTTCATTTGTTTCAGAAATGGTCAATTTGGGTCTAATTTATGGGAATAAGGGTATAAAATCAGTGAGGTTGAGTTTCAGAATCCTTTACAATACCTTACGGGGCAGAGCCTTGTGGTTCATGGATCGAAATCTGGCCTTGTATTGAGCCCTCATTATCAAGGTGATGAGCTCATCAAATTTTTTTTTTTTTTTTGGTGTTTCTATCCATAAGACCTAATTACTTTCACCTCCGCTAGTAATGGTTTGATTGATTCTCATGTCCTTTGCTGAGTTTTTGATGATGCGGTTCATTGTTGATGGTTGAAAAAAAATGTAATAGTGGTGTATTTGATTCATATACTAATTTATCCTCAATCAAATTTATCATATTTACTGGCCAGGGACGTTTTTTTTTTTTTTTACCATGATCTAGGGTAATGAATCAAATTAATTATATTTACCATGGTTCTTGTCAAATTATTATACTCACTGTTATATACGTATTTTTTTACCATGACTCCTAGTGTGTGATTATGTTAAATTTACCATTTTTTATTAATTACCATGTTCATCAAACAGGGTAAAAAAAGACAACAAATGCAACACGTATTTTTACCATTTTTTTTATCAGCATACAATATTTTTTACCATGTTTGATGTGTTGTACATTTTTTTTAGTTGTTACCATGATCACTGTAATGTTTTCAAATGATAAAGTAGGAATGAATTAAAATATATTTTAAAATTTCAAAAAAATTTCCACTTTTCCTTTTCGGTGGAAGATATGGGTTACAAGTCAAAACCCCATATTTTAGGAAACCAAATCATCCCTGAAGATCCAAAAATATTAAATTAGCTATAAATGGCATCAAAATTTTTGCCATAAACACTTTTATATGTTTTAGTACTTTTACCATGATTTGAGTTCTAAATGTATTCTTTATTTTAAAGAATGAAAAGCAACCACGTACCTATATTGTTACCGTGATTTTCAATCTTTATTAGATTTTACCATGATTTTCGTTCTTTACGGATGGCTTTTTGTATTTATTTTGAGTTTCAAATTTTAATCGTTTCAAATGGAAACCAAATCAATAGGATTTGGTTGTTTTGAATGTTTGAAATTTTTGAAGATATATCCAATCCCAACAATTTAGGAAGACAATATACACATACATATGGAAATCTTAATAAAAGGGTAAGATAGGTAATTTACACGCTGAAAGGATGAAAACATAAGCGTTCAAAATAACTAGGATGAAAAGTTATAGGGGTGGAAAAAGAGAATGATTATTTAATTACCTTTATTTTTTATTTTTAACTCAGTAGAGTCACCCCAGTTTGTTATATCCCTCTTCCCTGTGGAAGATGGTGATCAGCTTGTGACAACCTTCCCTGAGGGTGACCATATGAGCCGTTACCCTTTTGGAATCCAGTCAAGAGGGGTGCCCTCTACCTTTCTTTGTTTTTTGGTTTTTTTTTTTTTGGGTTCTTGTGCAGTTGTTCACTTTCTTTCCTTGGAAAAGCTCTTGGCGCTTGAGGCGACGTCCTTGCCATTGGGCTCGGTAAAGAAATTAGCCCATTGCGAATTTGCTAAGACCCAAGGCTCGGCCTATTACGTATGGCCCAGAACCGTAGTGGAGGCCTGAATCCGGCTTGCCTTTCGGACTTCAAATGACGATTAACATTTTTTCTGCCGTCTAAAGTGTTTTTAATGACCCAAATTTACTAAGGGGTTGTTCTCCAACGGATTTTATCAAGATTTGATAAAATCAAGCCTTGATTTTATTCATTGGTGAAGAGATTTGTTAAAATCTATAGATTTTCGCATTGGAGATTTTATCATATCTCTTCACCAATAGATAAAATCAAGGGTTAGATTTTATCAAATTTTGATAAAAATCCATTGGAGAACTCAGCCTAAAGGTGTTCTAACTTCTAAGTGTTAGTGTTTGGTTTTTTTACTTCTTTGTAATGGAAAATAATTGAGTGCGAGCGTGTCAGAGAGAGTTTCAATCTCCTCCCTCAGATTAACTTTGGAAAAACCAAATCTAATCAGGCGATTGTGTTTTTAATGGTTCAATTACCTCAATTAAAATGATTTTTCTTTCAATGTGAAGAAATGCAAACCAATATACTTAAGAAATTAAAGAACAATAAAGAAACAAGATACTTCGATTGATAAATCAAAAGTAAACTTACTTCGAAATTGCCTTCAACTTCAAATACAAAGTGATGAGAACTTTGAACAGATGGTTGTTACAAGAACAACAACCGAAATTAATCCTAATCTACTTCCTAACCTACTTTGAACTGAGTTCGAAATTCTAAACTACTTGCCAATGAACTAACCAAGCATCATTTTGTTTCATAGTTGTATGTTGAAGATTTGTCTGGGGGCTTTTAACTCTTTAGTTTCTTCTATTTATAGATGTTGTTTGTTAGTTGAACTTCCTACTCAAAGAATTTGAACTTGGCTTGCTTCAAACTCCATCTTTTACACTTGGAATTATCAATTTATTCCCTCCTCCACTTTAAAATTTGAATTCTTTCAATCTTCTTTGAAAAGCTTTAATTTGAATATCTACAGTTATTCAAACTAACCCAAATTATTACATTTTAAGGAGATAACTGTCTTTCAAGATATGCTCCACATGTCTTAACTGCCAATTGCATTGTTTCACAAGTTTACACGTGGATTTCATGCATTTAGCAGTTAAAATCATGTCTTCGAAGTCGATCTTTTATCAACAATAACTCGTTACTGCCGATAACTGCCTTTTAAATTGAGGACCAATTCGACATCATATTTACTCAACTCTATTTCATTAATCCAATGTATCTTAATTAATAGATATCTACCAATGTTTGGCATACTTAATTATGTGTCATTCAATTATTGGATTTGTTAATTTTATATATAAACAGTTAGATACTTTATGCAACCTAGACCATTAATTATCAAAATAGACGGCTAATATGTCTCTACAGTTCCTATGTGTTTTACTATACTAGTTTTGGTACATTTGTTCAGACTTCTATATTGTTGATGTAGCGTTCCGTTTTTGTAATTCTCGTGATATATATCAATGCAAATTTTCTCTCGTCATAAACTATGATCGTAATGATCTACAATTTTGGAAAAAAGTGAGAGACGAAGGGTTGTTCCAATTCCTGGCTTAAGTCGGGAATTGACTTAAGTTAATTTTTTGGGTTGCTTTATTGTGAGAATGATGTGTCTCGTAAAACACAATAAGTTAAATTTGAGAATAAATCAGGAATTGGAATGGAACTAAATAGTAGATTATAGTAAAAGAGTTAATTATATAATCATCCTTTTTTAGACACCATGTACGTTTTCATCCTACTCACTCTTTGGGGTTATATTTCCATCCTCTTCTTATTTGATTTACCATTACTACCCTTATTATGACATACATGTATCCACATACAACCAGTTCCTAATTTTTTGGGAGTGGATTATTTGAAATTAGAAGGGATTGAAAATGAGTTAAGATAACTTTATTCCCATATATAACTGAATTTGATGATTTCCAAGATTGAAAGATTTTTGAAATAGTGAGATGATTATGGGATGCTTTTCAATATATAACAAATATGTATAGCGCCGAAAATTCAGCAATTTGAAATAATGGGAATTCAAATAAAGTTTACCAAGAACACTGGCATTGGCATTCAACGAGTGCATACAGTTTACCATTGCAATTTGTAAGTTCATGCATGAACACACACAGCAACCCACTGATCTCTCTCTCTCTCTCTCTCTCTCTCTCTCTCTCTCTCTCTCCGATTAAGTGAGTCAGTGACCCACTGATCTCTCCCATGATATCAAACAACTAAATCGCAATTAGCACTCTTTGATCAAAGCTCTGGTCCGATTACACTCTATGCTCATTTCATTTTCCGGGAAAACAATGGTGAGAGATATGTTGGTGGTTGGGTTGACGTAGCGTTTGTTTGCATTTTCGCCATCCCTTCTCTGCTTGTGGGTGGTTGAATTTCAACAAGTTCCTTAGTTTTTAGCATGATTTTTTCGACACATTCATAATGTTTAAAATTTACCGTGTATCTTGGATTTGTTTTTGAAATATATCATAGCTCATGAATTATATTTTTACCATATTTTTAGAATGATTTGCCATGTTTCTTGTATTTATTGTCAAAATTTATCATAATTTTTGTACTATATTTTTACCATGTTTTTAGCATGGTAAAATTTACCATATACCATGCTTCTTGATTTACCATGTTACTTGTATTTATTGTCAAAATTTACCATAATTTTTGTATTATATTTTTACCATGTTTTTCGCACGATTTTCAACAAGTTCATGATATTTGTCGAAATGTTCAGTGCACAAAAGTTAGTAATTTACCACGGTTCTTGTATTTGTTGTCAAAATTTATCATAATTTATGTATAATAATTTGTCTATATTTTAACATGATTTTCCGACAAGTTCTTGTGTCTGTTGCTGGTTTGATTGAATTGCTATTAGTTTATCCTATTTATGATATGTTTATCATATTTATGCTCTACGATATTTTTATCTCAATTTTTTAAAAAAAAATTTAGACGGGAGAAAAAATTGGGTAGAGAGATTTGGGATAGAGAATATGAGAGAGAGAGAGAGAGAGAGAGAGAGAGAGAGAGAGATGGAAGATAAGGAGAGAGAAAAGGGTAGTTTGGGGTTTATTTGAATTTTTGGATGAAAACATGATTCCCTAAAGCAACCGGGATGAAAACATAAGTTATACTAGATTGGAGGATCAATATTTAAGTGCCCCTAAAAAAAAGTTGCAAATAATTGAGAATGGTAATGACTCCCCAAAGAAGATGTTTTTGACTTGAATACGACCCAGGTGTCGAAGTAGTGGCTACTCCAACAATCTCCACCCGAATCTATCCCTATAAGAAATTCACTGATTTTTCAAATCTTTCAAGATAGACATACAAGAAAATATCAACTCATTCTTTTCCCCTTTTTTTTTGGTGCCACAATTTCGTACGCAAATGTGTCTGCAATCATCTTATGCCAAATTAATCTCACATGTAGAGGTGGCAAATAGGTGAATTTGGTTGGATTTGAGTGAGTTGACAGGAGTTATGGGTTGAATATGAGTTGAGAGTAAATGAGTTGAATATGGGTGAGTTGAAAATGGGCCTAGCCAAATCCAACCCAACCCGTTTTTCTTTTCCTTTTTCCGTAAAACGCATGGAAAACAATCTCTCCTCTTGAAATGTGGGTTCAAGTCTTTACATTTGTGGACTCTTTCCCCTCCCCTGTTTCTATCTAAATATATATACACTATATATATATGGGGTCAGTTCCCCTCACACTTAAAAAAACACCTCACTCTTCTGGGCCCCATTGTGATTTTCTAAACCGTTGATCTTGTTTAAATTATTAAAATAAAAGGTCCTGCAAAATTTCAGTTCAATCGGATATCGGTAAGTGCTTGATTCAAATGGTTTTAAAAACACTAGTTCTTGTCACAGTTTTTGCAAAATTGTTTAGATCAATCACTTACAGATATCCGATTGAGCTAAATTTTTGCAGGACCTCCTATTTTACTCATTTAAATAAGATCAACGGTTTAGAACATCACAGTGAGGCCCGAAGCAAAATCTTGTATTTTTTTAATTGCGAGGGGAACCAGCCCCTATATATATATATATATGGAAATTATCTAGTCCGGGATCTCTAAGTCCGGGACTCATAGTTCCAGATCAATTTTTCATGATCCGAACCATCCAATGTTTAAAACGTGTTTTCAAGGGTCCCCGTGAGAAATCATCCAAACAAAAATACCGGGAAAGGGTTGATTTAATCAATTTTTCATAAAACTGTATATGTACAGTTTTTGTGAAAAACTGCTCGGATTAAGCCCTTCCCGATTTATTTTTTTTTGACAATTTCTCACAGGGACCCATAAAAACACTTTTTAAATACATTGGACGGTTTGGATCATGCAAAAATATATTTTAAAAACCTTCAAAACACCCAAAAACCTTCAATCTAGAATCCTTGACTTTGCATAATCTGAACTGTCCAATTTGTTTAAAACGTGTTTTTAAGGGTCCTCGTGAGAAATCATCAAAAAAAATTACCAGGAAGACCTTGTTCCGAGCAGTTTATCACAAAAACTGTACATATACAATTTTGTGAAAAACTGTTCAAATCAAACCCTTCCCAGTATTTTTTCGATGATTTCTCGCGGAAACACTTTAAAACACGTTTTAAACACATTAGTTGGTTCGGATCATGAAAATTTGATCCGGAACTATGAGTCCCGGACTTAGGGATCCCGGACTAGATCGGGACTCTATATATATATATTTCCCAATTCTGTTTTTTCGAATTGGATCTCTGATTCCCAATTCACTTCTGATTAAATTACTTTACAAACCAATTCCTAATTCACTTCTGATACTCATCCCTCCGAGCCCTAGCAATTTCAATTCAATTGATCCAACCATGGCTTTCTCTCTCTACGTAGATTTTACTTATGCCTTTTGTATGTATGAAACCATTTCATTTTTTATTAGAGAGAAAGCTAGCTACTTTTTTTTTAACCCATATTGAACCCATTTTCAACCTATGTCACAATATGGGCGGATTGGGTTAGGTTATAAATGGGTGGATTGGGTTGAGTTCATAGGTTGAGTTATTAATTACCACCTCTACTCACGTGTAATCATGTCGGACCTATATGCATTAACTGCTCCGAACACATTTATGTTCATTGTCCATTGCTTGGGTGCAAGTAACTCTCCTTGGCCGACGTATCGAAGAAATTGAGAGAGAACAATTGGTTGAGTCGGACTTCTACTTTTGGTCAAGCATCTGTTCTTTTTCGGCAAGGCTATTATGCCAATAGAAGAATGTCGAATCAATGGAAATACTGATACAACATATGGTAGACTTTTTGCAACTGAAAGGTAACCTTAAGTCTATGGTATGAATCAAGAAATAGCACACCAAAACAAGAATAGAAAGGATAGCTCATAGGAGAGATGTGACATGAGGATAATGGTGGAGGGATGTCCCATCTAGTTGAAACGACTCACCCGTTTGGTAAGATTCTGCCTCCAGTGGGAGAAGTTACTACTTTATGAGGTGATCACGAGCACTGCTTAATGTCCAATATCCTTATTCACCGCATATTTTATAGGGTTCATTACTCATTGTATGGGTCTCACGAAGTGTGCAATGGATAAGAGTGTTCGGACAACCACTAAATAGTTACTGCTCCAGTGGAGCTTGAAGATGGGTTCCCAAGGTGCCTATATTCATGTGGTAAATTTCAGAAGGTGGAGTCATAATTTTGATATGGAGGTGGCGCTGTTTGACGGTAGTCTATTTGTATTGTTGTATATTTATTTTTATTTTTATTTAAGACGAAGAACCACCTCAGTAGGCCACTAATTGGATCCACCCATAGAGTGTAAATCTTTAGGCAACCAAAATTATCCACCGCCTTGGTCCTCGGATAAACATAGTATCGCTCTGGAAGAGTCGAACCCTGCCCAAATCCAGACAAAAGCCTTCCCCTCCCACTTGGGCAAGCCCAATAAAAAAAAAATCTTACTTTAAATTTGAACTTTGTTCTAAGTTTTGTTTTCAGTTGAAAAATAAATAAATAAAAGCTTGATTGCTCCTTTAGAACGCCTCTCGATTGGTTTCCATCGAATCATGATGCAAGACTAAAAAATGGTTATAATTACTGATAATGCTGTGTAAACACTTCCTTATTTTCACTTAATCAAGGGAATCAATCTATAGGTTTGATGCTTACATGAGGAAGCACCACTGGTTGGTAATTAACAACCATGGGAAACTCACAGTACTCACCCATAGGGCTGTAAACGAGCCAAGCCAAGCCGAGCTTTGTAGTGTTTAAGCTCTGCTTGTTTGTTTAATGAGTTCAAAACTTGACCTCAAGCTCGGCTCGGTAGTAAATGAGCCGAGTCAAACTAATTTAGTTAACAAATCTCTTTAAATGAGCCGAGCCTATCAAATGAGCTGAGTTTTTTGCGAGCTGAGCTCGGCTTGTTTAGTAAATGAGCCCAAAACTTGAGCTCGGCCCGATTAGTAAATAAGACAAGTTGAACCAAGCCACAAACAACTCGGCTCATTTGCAGCTCTACTCACCAAAGCATCAAGATGTTATTTTGGTGCAACATTTGAAGCTTTTGGGTGATGTTTCGGTTGTGGTTGAAACGTTTATTTTGTAAAGTAAGCTCTGCTAACTGCATTGTTTCTTCTTCTTGTTGTTTTTTTTTTTTTTTTTTGGGTTATGGCCAACTAAGAAAGACTTTATATACAAAGAGAAAGGATGGTAATTTGTGGCATTTTGTAAGGTTCAACCCTTTGATTTCTCAATTGAAATGGTGCAAGGAGGCACCACAGCTAAAGAAATGGCAGTTTGCGCCAACTGATGTATCCATATGGTGATATAGACACAGGACCTGAAAGTGAAATTCTCAACCATGAATCACCAAATGGAAAGTCTCCTATATCTAAACGGTTGAATCTATTACCCAAACATGAAAGGCACCAGCTTTATTTCATAGTAGTAGCTTTTGTGAATTGTGAAATTCAAGGGAGGTTATTGCAATTTATCCATTCAAAAATAACATGCATACATTTTATATATCACAACAGAGAGTGGTTTTGCAATATGTTTTTTTCACAGTTTTAGTTTATTACAGATTGGACAACTGAGATGAAAAATCCAATTGAGCCCCAAGCTGATCCAACGATCATTGACCCATTTCGTTCAAAATTTGAATCTTCCCAAATCAAACCTACTTCAAACGGCTGTGATTATGTTGTATGACTTGATCCAACAGGCATTATGTTAAGTGAGAAAAATGTTGATTTATTTATTTACCTCTATAAAGTTCAAAAAAAAAAAAAAAAAAGATCTACTTTCCTCTTTCTTAGTTTACTTCCCTATTTTCTCAATTTTATGAATTCTTTTCCCTTTCACATAAGTAAGCAACGTCTCTCGACCTCTCTCTCTCAGTAATGACCCCATAATCCATATTATGATTTTTGTCCAGGTAGTTTGATTCTAAGTTTTGATTTTGAATAATGAAGGCCATTGACCCACTCTGGAGCTTCAAAAGGAAATTTGAAGAGGTTAACATTGTTTTCATTTATTTCAAGAAAGGTTGCTTTTAGTTTCTTTTTCCTCATAACTTTGTTTAAAATTAATTAATTTAGTTGTGTTGCTAAATTTTTTAATTCAATTCATTATTAATGTTGTGTGGATACATTCTAAAGCTTTATTTTTTTATTTTTTTTTAGCTTAGAAAGTGATTTTTTTAGGACAATAGAATTTTGTCAAGTGTGATCAATAGCAAGTATAGTGCTTAATATGTTGGGTGTTCCACTAACAAAAAATTATTTGGCTTTCACAGCTTTTTATGTGATGTATTGTGAGAGGATGAGTTGTCTTGGTTTTTTAAATAAACTGGTTTTTTGTTAGTGGAATGGGACCTTACATTATTGTGAGTACCTTTAGGCACAGACACTCCGCTAGTAGATATATATAAAGCTACATATATATATATATATATATATATATATATATATGGATCATGATGTCCGAAAGGATCCCTTATTTAAAATTTGTTGTGGACCTAGTCTTTTTTCAACTTTCTGGATCAAATTTTGACGATTCAAACCGCTCAATGTTTTTAATATATACAGCTTTATCGAAAACTGTTTGGATCAAGTCCTTCCAGTTTTTTTTTTGCCGAATCTTCACGTAAACCCTTAAAAACACATTTTAAAAACATTGAGCGGTTTGGATGGTCAAAATTTGGCTTAGAAAGGTGAGGCCCGCATCAAATTTTAATAAAAAATCCCTTAGGTGATCGTTATATATATATATATATATATATATATATATATATATATATATATATATATATATATATATAAGTCTATATTGTTACTAATTACTTTACTGCAACCCCTTTGAAAGCAAGATCTTTTTCCCACTCTAGCTTTGAATTCATATGATAAGAGGAATGATGATATTTCAACAGCTCACATTCAAAGAGGGCCTCCTCTGTCTCCAATATGGTAAACACAACTTACAAGCAATGCAATCACTGGTGCACACGTAGCCACTCCCACCATTATTATCAGCACACCAACAAAGCAAAACTTAGAATTAAATATGGGAATTCAAAGAGAGAGAGAGAGAAAGGAAAAAAAAAACCATCAAAGTGGAGAGGAATGCAAGTGGAAATGCAGAAATTATAAGGAAAGAGGAAAAATTATTTGGAATCTCCGCGGTATTATCTAGCATTGTCACGTGATACTCCAAATGAGAAAATTAACTGCAATATGTATGATCCGTGTATTGATGTGGGATGTGAAAAATTATTTCACCCTTGGTACACTTCACATGGCCCGATCCTTTAACCGCCACTGTAACGACCCAATTTTCAATCCTATAAACTAAACTATTTTTCGATTAAGTACATTTATGAAGATCCAAATTTTTGAACATGCGGTATTAAAATAAAATAAATATATATATATATATATATATATATATATATATATATATATATATATATATTAATTTATAAAAATCTTAGTTCATTTGATGTAATTTGCATATTTATGAATTTCATTTGTGTTCAAATGTGCATGCGTCTGAGAGTATTTATGTACAATAACCGATCATATGCATGTGTCTATATAATTTCTGTATATATATAGATGTATACATATAATATAAATCTTAAATTATTGTTATATCCAAAGCCTTTAATTTCCCTATCTCTGAAATACTAACATCCTTTATCTTTGAAAACCCTGATGGGCTGCAATACCCAGCCACCACCCATCCCCATTATTTACTCCTTTGTCTCCATTTTCTCCTATAATAATTCATTTCCCTATTGTCTTTCTTTTCACCGTAAAAACAATACAAAGAGGGAGATAGAGTCAGACATGTTGGAGAGGGTTTAGAAAAGAAGAAGTTGTTCCGGAGAAGAGAAATCCCACCACCACTTGACGCCAACATGTTCCACTCAAACCACTCCAATTTAGCTTAATCTTCAAGAGATAAGGTAGGATTATCCTACCGCACCCTTTTATGTGCTTAATTTGATGTTTAATTGAGAGACGGATCGAAACCCAGTAGCTCCAAGTCTCAACAATGGCGGACAAATGCATAACAAACCAACCAAAGTTTAAGCTAGAGAATTACTGAATATATTGTTCGACCATTTTTTTTATGACCAGTGTATCTCCCTATCTTGCATTGTTAATGTAGAGATGACATCTAGGCAGCTAAGTCTTTAATTTTGTTCATAGGTATGCTATGTGATGACACCTAGACAATCCTAGTTTATTTGTACCAGAGAACTTACGTTTTCTTTTTCTTTTTCTCCTCCCAGACAAACAGCCAACTTGGCCTAGAGTTCTGGAATTTTGGATAAGAGGGAACCATCCCTAATGATTTTCGATTTGAAGAAATAAAAACGAAAACAAAAAACAAAACAATTAAGGCTTGACCCTATTTTGGTTTTTGATATTGAACCGTACACCCCGAGGTTCCTAATTACTTGTTAATCTTAATTAAGATTAGATGTTTTTATGAATTTATTATATGACTGTTCCATTACTACACATTTTAAAAATTTTGTTCTTGATAGAGCTATCATATCACATATTACATTGTATGACAAATTGTGTGCATTATTGGTTATTGTACTTTATTCTTGATTGTTGCATTAACAAATTAGTAGCTTAGTTTATGACTACAGTTTGAATTGAAAGTTGGGTACAAGAAATTAGATTGAATGATGGGTTCACTGGGTGATTGCGGTTTTCAGAAATTGACGGTAAACATGTATAGAGAATAATGGGAAAAAAAAAAAAAGGATTATGAGATATGATGATGAGAAAAAAAAGAGTGACTAGGTTGGATCCTGTTATGAAGGTGACCTTTGTGGGCCCAGGAGGAGATATAATTGGTTTAGAATTCTAGTTATTGGGATTTCGAAACCCTAGGTAAGGCACGGTGGTGATTGGCTCCTGAACAGTGTGGTTATAAGGGTGGCATTGTGTTTGCGTCACAACCCAGGGCAGCGTGCTTGTGTCACAACCCGGTGAAGTCTTGTTCACTCCTTGTGTGGTTGTGGGTGAGAAACCCAAGTAGCTACCTTTGCTCTCATCCATGCCTTAATCTACAAGGGGGAGTCGAATCACACTAGTTGGCTTACGCTGGAGGTTATAAGGTAAGAAAGATTTTTGAGGATGGAATCTTAATTAGTTATCACATAAGTTAATGGCTAGTAATAAAGTGAACATTTTATTACATTTAACTTATTGATTATTCATCCTTATGTGCATAAAATGAATATTATTGTTCCATCTATCTTGTTTATTATCCATACTAATGTGCTAGATACGTGTTGGTTAAGTAGCCGTAGGACATATATATCTACTGAGCGTTTTATGCTCACGGTACTACGTACCATGGTATTCGTACGCCAGGTATAGAAGATGGAGCAGAGGAGTCGTATCAAGTCAAAGAGGAAGCTATTCTGTAAAGTGAATCAAACGAAGCCTGGATTTTCTTTTCGTAGATGCTCTGTTTATTTTCAAAAGCTTTAATTCGATGTTGTAACTCTATGTTAGACCTCTTTATTCAAAATTTCAATTAGTTGTAATAAGACAAAATTTATGTTGTTAATCAACTTATGAGTTTTTATCAGATAAATTATTTGAAAAATATTTTGATAACGTTTCCAAAATTCGGGGCGTTATAGCCACAAATTGATGTGGATACAAGAGTAAGTGTATTGGTCTTACATGAAAATATCTGGGGTAGGAGGCGGGGGAGCATCATGTAGCGATGCCCCAGAAGCAATTAATAGTCTCTCGTGGGTCACATATTGTCTCTTACGTGAGTACGTAACAAAAACTAATTATAATGTCCATCCGTTAAATTTATCGCTACATGTTTCGTTGGAAGTACCAAGCGGACAGCTTCTTATGGTAATACTTCTAAGAATATTGGAGCCATCAGGGAACAAGTGTAACTTTAAGGACTTTTTGACATCACTATGTGACAGTGAAAATTATGGTTTCGTCCCTTTTGGATGCTTCCAAATATGGCACAGTAGTTGCGTGGATTTTTTTCCCATGAGATTGTATTGTATTTGTTATGACTTGTTAAGTAATTTTTTCTTAATTCTTTGTAGGTTGTACTACTTAACTTCTTTGGCCTAATAAGTTAATTTGACTTATTTTTTACTTAGTTTAGCATCAAGTTTTTGTGTATTATTGGTTCGTCTCGATAAAAGCAATTGAATAAGTAAAACATTATGATCAAAACTCTCAATTTTTTACTTATTTTTTCGTCTTTATGGAAAAAAAATATTGGATCATAATTCTTTACTTTTTCAATTCCTCTCATTGATACAAACCAATAACACACACAAAAACTCGAAAAAAAAAATCAATAATAATTCACATAGTGGAATGAGGAGTTAAAAGGAGACACAATAGTCATACCTAGTCGATTACTTTTGAATTTTGACACTATTAAAAAAAATAAAAAATAAAAACCACTTGGACTAACGTTCCCAAATATGTCTCCAAATATGTCTTTCCTATGAATTGGTTTCGGAAATAGAGATTAAAAAAATATAGAATTGTTCTAAGGTCCATTATAGTTTTTTGTAACATCTCTAGTCCACCTCATATTTTCATAACACCTCTAATCCATTTTTTTGAATTTTTTATGGTGTAAGGTCCACTCTCTATTTTTAATAGACAAATATACCCTCACATTGATTTTTAAACATAATACACCCTTGCCGGATATTCGCCGGAAAGTCACCAGCGCCGGAAAGTCTGACAGGAAAGTTCACCAGTGCCGGAAAGTTGCTGAAAATTGGACTTTGCCAGAAAAGTCATCGGCACCGAAGAGTTCACCAGAAAATTAAAGTCATCGGTGTAGATAACCATATCTGGAATCAAAAGAGGTGGTTATCTGGTGATTCCAGATATGGGCCTATTGCTATAGGGAATAGATTGAAAAAATCGTCACTACAGATAACCACATCTTGTGAGCCCAGATAACTACATTTAGTGATTCCAGATATCGGGCCAGTTGCTATAAGAATCTGATTGAAAAAGTCGCTAGCACAGATAACCACATCTTGTAGATAATCACATATTGTGAGCCCAGATAACAACATTTGGTGATTCTAGATATGGGGCCAGTTGCTATAAGAATCAAATTCGAAAAGCCATTAGCCCAGATAACCACATCTTGTGAGCCCATATAACCACATCTTGTAGATAACTACGTTGGGTGATTCCAGATATGGAGCCAGTTGATATAGGCATCAGATTGGAAAAACCATCGGCCTAGATAACCACATCTTGTAAGCTAGATAACCACATCTTGTGAGCCCAAATAACCACATCTTGTAGATAACTACATCGGGTGATTCCAGATATGGGGCCAGTTGATATAGGCATCAGATTGGAAAAACCATCGGCCTAGATAACCACATCTTGTAAGCCTAGATAACCACATCTTGTGAGCCCAGATAACCACTTCTTATAGATAAACACATATGGTGATTCTTGATATGGGGTAAGTTGTTATAAGGTACACCCTATAATTTTAGGGTAGGGTACCCTAGGGTTTTAAGGTACCCTAGGATTTTAGGGTAGGATGCCCTAGGTTTTTAGGATAGGCTATCCTAAACTTAATTCTAGGGTACCCTAGGTTTTTAGGATAGGGTACCCTAGGATTTTAGGGTACCCTAAGATCTAAAGGTATCCTAAGAAGTGTGGGTATTCTTGTAATTGGTACGTGTGAGTAGACTAGATGTGTTTGGATAATATTAGGTGGGTTGGAAGTGTTAGAAAATAGTTATAGTGGACCCAATATCAATTCTCCCTAAAAAAAAAAAAAAATTAGAGATGGTCGGCCTAAAAGATGATTATGAAACCATCTATAACCTAACTAATGTGGAGGAATTAATTTGATAAAAGATGATGATAGTGTTACTTGGTATTAAAATTATACAAGTGGATCTCTCTCTCTCTCTCTCTCTCTCTCTCTCTCTCTCTCTCTACCATGATGTGCAAACACCACCGCTAAATAAAAATTCAATTTCATCACGAAATTGAAATTGGGTTACCTCCCACACCCTAATTAAAGAAGGTGGCCTAGCATCTATCTTTGTCATTGAAGCTGAACTCATGGACTATTTCTTTGGCTAATGTACTGAAACTAAGAATTTTTTTTTATTATCATCGTACTAACAAGGTTTTAAAACTCGCTAGATGCTCGCAGGACTGCCGAATACCTTTTAGCTTCCAGGACAGAGTATTCGGCGCCAAATCGGGCAATTAGTCAGGCTAGTCGGCAAGGGGCCTTTTAGAGCCTAGGCGGCGAGTACTCAGTCTTCCAGACCTTCTTTTAGAACATTACGTACTAAAATAAATTGATATGATGTTATATGAATGTTGATAAGAAAATATTATGATAACAATTGGTCAATTTAAATATGGATATTACATATATTTTTAATGTGCAATACTCTAATTATTTGCTAATGGTTTCAAAGAAAATAATGTTGTACAATATATGTTTATATCAAGAGTCATAATATATTGTAAGGGTATTATGGTCAAATGTTCACCTACAATTTAATAATCTGGTTATTTTTCTAAACACTTTACGGATGAATAATCTATTTATCATGTACATTTCTACCAAATACTTTCACATATTTTGATAATGAATTTCTTAGTATCCGGACTCTGTAATCTACAATCCATAACCTATAATCCACTAAAATAAAATGTGTTAAAACACCGACTCTATATAGGTACATAACCTACAAGTAATTAGTACCAAAATTTAACGGTGACTCTTCAATAGTACTAAATTCTGAGCTATTATGCGATTATATAAAAATTGATAGCTAGTGTGTAACGAAATTTAATTAAGTACAATTATTTTATCATAAAAATATACATCAGATTACAAGTAGTTTACGACTACTTTATTAAACTTTAAAGAGAATCATCGATGTAATTTTGAGGGTTAAAAGATCATTGGACTAAAAACCTAAAGAATTCATATTATTATTAGCCTTATGTAATTAAATTTAAATGTCGTACCGTTTTAGGCTCAAATGGGTGGTTTTTTTTTTTTTTGGAAAAAGAGAAAGAACTTTAATAAATATATAAAAGAAAATTTATAGAATATAACAACAATAAAGCTACAATATATCAGATAAATTAGTCATAGCTCTAGCCAAAGGATGTTGTTTGACATTACTTGTGTCTGGATGGTACAAAAAGCTGTCCGTAGTTCTCTTGCTTAAGATGTGAGCACGTTGGGTGTCCTTACACAAAACTTTCGAGATTCTACAAAAGATAATTTTAAAATTTTCATCTTGAGGTTGCGTAACAAAAAGATGTCAATGTAGTGACACTCAAATCTATCGGCAATCTGCAAGATGGTATTAAAACGATCAGTAAAGTATAGGCTGCAGTGCAATTGCGTTTGAAAGATCATTTAATAGCTTCCAAGATTACTAGAATTTCTATTTGTATAGAGGACTGTTTATGTAAGAAGAGGGAGTGATTTGTTCAACCAAAGAGCCATCCGGGAGACTAGCAGTAAAAAACTAAAACCCCAAACCGCTCCAAACGTTTCCTTCTTTCCAAGCTCCGTCAACAGGGAGATTAATGATCCTTTTGAGTTGACGACGAAGCTGGATATGGTTGAATAATGTAGGAGGAAAATTTCCCAGAAGAGTTAGGAGCTTGCTTTTTCAGGGTAGGCCATAGGAAAGCTTGCCTGAACCATTTAACATTCTCAGCTGCCAAAACCAGAACTGGTTTTTCGTTGAAAGGCTCATTAGAGAAAAGAAAGTAAGCTAATTCCTCTGTTTTTAGATAACCCAAAGGATAGCAATGAAAAAGAATAGGGAAATTCACTGGTATCCCCGACTCTGGTAGTAACATGGCATTTACGGAACAAATGATCAATAGGTTCACCCTCTTTGTCGCAAAGGGGATATTGGGCATGCGAATAGCAAGATTTCTTTGATTGCCAAAATACCTTTTAAGCTTAGATTTCAGAAAAGCGCACCAACTCTCAAAACCCAACAACTTTATAATTTCGCCACTAATAAAATTCCTTCTGTATTCAGTAAGTGTTTTATGTGCTCTCTAGCTAGTACTTCTTGTGCACATTTTACCACACATTTCTAGTGTCATATATGATTGAACTCATTCAAGCAATATCTTAAAAACCGCACTAGACTGTCCAGTTGAACCGTTGCCCAGCCTTTGCTCCAGTCCGGATTAACTAGATCACCAATAAGTTACAAAAACCGACCTAATTTAATAAAACCACTGATTTGAAGCGATTCAACTTGTAGAAATTCACGGGTTGATTGAACCGGACTCTATTAATTTTGAACTGATCACCAGGCCACTAAAATGCAAAACATGAAATTCGTAGCCGGCCCAACACATGAAGCAAGTGCT
Source organism: Vaccinium macrocarpon (assembly GCA_022606695.1). Classification (NCBI taxonomy): domain Eukaryota; kingdom Viridiplantae; phylum Streptophyta; class Magnoliopsida; order Ericales; family Ericaceae; genus Vaccinium; species Vaccinium macrocarpon. The sequence goes on along the minus strand of CM040172.1, from coordinate 5,428,402 downwards.
GACGGTTAGGCGGCGTTTCCGCCCTCCGGCTCTTCACTCAATGTTTTTAGGGAAAATTACATAATAAACCTCAGGTTTTACCCATTTTCCAAATCAATCCCTGAAATTTTTATTTGTACAACTAAAACCCTATAGTTCTAGGTTGTTCGCAATTCCACCCTTCCGTTCATTCTCCGTCTAAAACTTAATGTGGGTGTAGGTATTCTCAACCTTCTTCATTACACAAACATTAATCTAAATAAACTATATCAAAGTTTCTCCCCAATTGAAGATCGAGGTAAAAATTCAAGTGCAATGATGAAACAAGATCCAGAGAGCAGTGGACATAAAAAAATAAAAAATATATATATATTTACTTGCATGCATAAGCATATTATCACTGAAGAATGTGTGGACTTCATGGTTGGTCTCGTTGATTGTGGATGCAAACGCAGTTATGTTTTTCTTAATTGTGGCCTCAACAGCGTCCTAAATCAAATCTGGATTTTGATAAGAGTTGATTGCTAATTTTCTCGATGGGCCTTCGTTGCTATTGGGGAGAAAACCCTCTATTTGGGGCTTCATCTTTTATTTAATATTTCATTCTTACCCATCTATGAGACTATGTCAATTGTATTGCATTTCTTGTTTCAATTTCGGGTTTGAGTTATGTTTCGATTCATCATCTAAATCTCCATTAATTTCATTAGATGGTGATTATCAACTTGGTTTGGGTTTGATCCTCCACTTGAATTGGGTTTTGTAACCATTTTATTTCTTGTTTCATGACTGATATAGGACTTGTTATATACTGTAGGAGTCATCAACATGGATTCTCGGTTTGATGTAAGATGAAATTTATTCCTTTTTTAGTTTTTTTTTCTTTTCTAATTTTTAAAAATTTTGATGTCGAAGATTTCATTGTGTGAATTCAATTGTATGTGTGTAATGTCTTTGGTCCTGAGATTTTCGGGGCCTCAAGCAAGTTTTAACAATGGGGTCTCTTAAGAGTTTGTAGACATAAATTATTCGGTATGAGTTCCAAGATTTCCTAGTGGTGTAGTGATGCTGCACTATTCCCACCACCGACAGCGAAAGACTTTTTTTACTTCTTTGAAGTAAATTGACCTCAAAAAATAAGATTGGAAGGATTAACCACTAGATCTCTTGGGTAAAACTCAAATAACTTTCCGCTGAGCTACTTGAACATTATATGCAAAAGGGTTAACATACATAGTACTTAATATATCTCAAATTCTGGGGGTACTAAGTGGTGGCTTGATAGGCTTAACCAAATGGCCGGCCCTAGTCTCACGTAAATGTATGTGTGCTCACGCGCGTGTATATATAGAAAAAGGGACTGGCCTAAAGAAATTGGTTTTCCATCTTGACCTGGATTTCTTTCAAGTCTTCAACGGAGAACATATGGAAGGGTCGAATTGGGAACAACTTAGAACAATAGGGTTTGAGTTGTACAAATTAAATTAAAATGTCAAGGTTTAGTTAACTTAGAACTACAGGGTTTTAGTTGTACAATTTAAAATGTCAAAGGTTCGTTTGGGAAATGGGTGAACTATGGGTTTTATTATGTAATTCTCTCTCTCTCTCTCTCTCTCTCTCTCTGCTTTTTTTTTTTTTTTTACAGTTAAAGTTTGCGTCATGAGTTTTTTCCTTACCGAAGTGGGACTAGTTGAAGATTGTCGACAGCTTTTCGCATGAAGGATAGCTCAACTTGAATTCTTTTACTTCATTTAAGTACAATTTTTTTACTTCATAATATTAGCTATTGCCTTTATTAATAGTTTATTGACATAAATATTAACACTAATTAGAATATTTATAACATCAAAATTCAATTCCGATTTGACTACGGTCAAACCGATAACCTGCTCCTCCAATTCATTTTCCGATTTTTCAATGATCCAGTTAAAAACATTACATTGGAGGTTAATAAACAATTCCGACACAATTCCCCCTTCCATGGAGATTGGAATTCTGAATACGGCCTATGACCATCTCAAACTCATATATCCAGGCTACAAGGGCCCACAAAGTATCTTCAAGTGAGGAAAATTTAATATTGAAGAAAGAAACCAGAATTATATTCAAAAATAAAAAGTGTAGAAACCAATATTCCCTCTTTTTATTTGCAACTGGCCAGAACACCTTCTACACATGTCCATCACTTCTTGTTGCTTACTCTTCATTATCTAATTACTTTCTTTAATCCATTTGTTAATGCTATCCTTAAGCATGGACCTAGAGTGGGTTAGAAGCAACCCCACTGCCCCATTCATTGCTTGACAGGTGTAAAAAAACCAGAGGCTCCAACTGGAACCTTTGAGTCCCTTACAAGACATGGCATCCTTGTATTGTTGCTGTTGCTGTTGCTGCAATAATAGCAAGCAGGATAGTAGGGTGGGATAATGATGGAGTTGGAAGGAAGAAAAAACTCGCACAATATATGAATAGAGAAATCTTTGGCCTGATGTGGTGAATTTGCAAGTTGAAAGACCCTGTCCTGGTCAATAGTAGTACCAGATTTTTAGACTTTTTTGTTAGAAATTTGGGGCAGCTTGAAACTTCATCAGAAGTAATCTAGAAAATAAATGTGGAAATCAAAATTCCCACCATGCAAGAATGATACTAACTAGATTTATGTGGTTCGTGCTCTTTTATTATACTCATAGTAAAAGCGAATACAAGATAAACGTCGCAAATACTCCTGCATCAACACATAATTATAGTCACATAAACTTTTAGGTACGTAACATCAAAAGTGTTTTTACTTCCTCCAATGGGCAATTTCTTGTTCAATTTTGCATTACCATAGTAGAAAACTTTCTACACCATCTAAAGTTTGCATAACTGGTAACTTTAAATCTCGAGATTAATACATGTACACATAAACTTATCCGAATCCCATTTAATGGGAAAAAAAATACTACGTCCGTAATACAAAAGCATGATTAGCTCCGCAATCATTTTAACTCCAAAGCAAAAAGTAAAAGTGAGAATGTGGGCGAGAGTGAGAAAGAGATGTAAATCGATGAGAGACTATTCAACGATATGAAACACATTCACATGATATTTCGGGATTCTTCTCTATCACGCATTGTGTTGGGAAGCATACACAATGTACGAAGTCCACACATATATACAGTAAAGACTAAAGAATGACTCTGGAGAATCACAGTGGCGGAGTTCCAGGAGCAATTAATAATTCTCTTTAAAATGCATACCAGAAGAAAATCAAGATATAGCCAGAGAGTAGTACTGCTAGGTCCTTGGGATTTGTCACATATTCCTTTGCCAAAATAGTGAACCCCATCAAAGTCCAACCCATTTTCCTTCCCAATTTTTCTTTAATTGTGATGTCACCTTCATCAATCAAAGACTACAACGCTATTCTTTTAATCATATCCCCACAAACACAGACCCTGTTCACGAATCCCAGGCCCTCAAAATCCTAATCTCTCTCTCTCTCCTCTGCTGCCAAACCCCACCCTAAAAATCCCCAACAACATGAACAACAACGACACAGCCACCAAACCCGCACAAATCAAGGACTTCCAAATCGTAATCTCCGAAAAACAAGAAGATTCATCAAAGAAACAGTTAGCAGCCCCCAAACGGAGCTCAAACAAAGACAGACACACTAAAGTAGAAGGCCGAGGGAGGCGCATACGCATGCCTGCTCTCTGCGCCGCAAGAATCTTCCAGTTGACCAGAGAATTGGGTCACAAATCAGACGGTGAAACCATCCAGTGGCTACTACAGCAGGCCGAGCCGTCGATCATCGCCACCACCGGAAGTGGAACTATTCCGGCGTCGGCGTTAACGGCGGCCGGTGTCTCTGTTTCTCAACATGGAAGCTCTGTTTCTGCTGGGCTGCAACAGAGGATTGATGAATTGGGTGGACCAGCTGGGTTGGGTCGACCTCCCACAACCCATATGGCCGCGGCGGCTGGGATGTGGCCTGGTGGGTATGGGTTTCAGTCAACTGGTACATCAACTGTTAACAATTTGGGAAATGAAGGTTCTAGTTATTTGCAAAAGATGGGTTTTCCTGGGTTTGACTTGCCACAAGGGAATATGGGTGCAATGAGTTTTGCTTCAATTCTGGGCAATAATAATAGTAATCAAGTACCTGGATTGGAGCTGGGTTTGTCACAAGATGGGCATATTGGGGTTTTGAACAGCCAAGCTTTGAGCCAGATTTATCAGCAGATGGGGCAAGCTAGAATGCAACAGCAACAGCAGCAGATTAATCAGAGTCAACATAATCAGCAACCGTCTTCTAAGGATGATTCTCAAGGGTCTGGACAGTAGATTTGAAGATGATATACTATTATATAGACGTATTGGTATGTGAAGTTTTTAGCAGTTTCGAAAAGATAGCTTCTTTTGCGGGGTTGATGGTTTCTTGTAATATCCATTTACTTGCTGAAGACAGGTTTTTCTGGGTTTGACTTGCCACAAGGGAATATGGTTCCAATGAGTTCTGCTTCAATTTTGGGTTTTTTTTATAATCAAGTACCTGGATTGGAGTTGGTTTTCTCAATAGGTGGGCATATTGGGGTTTTGAACAGTCAAGCTTTGAGCCAGATGGGGCAAGCTAGAATGCGGCAGCAGCAGCATAATTTGAGTCAACATGATCGGCAACCGATAGTAGTTATGGAGATGTTATATATATACATATAGAAATATTCAAATTTTTAGCAGTTTTGAGATGATTGTTTCTTTTTGGGGTGGTTGATGGGTTTCTTGTATTGTGTATAATGCAAAACTGAGAGAAAAGACACCCATTCAAGTCTTCCGACTGCAGGTGGTGCTCATGGGTCTTCTTCTTTTCTTTCATAACAACACAAACCTATGTAGATTTATTACATGTGTTTGGGTAAGTTGTGGAGCTTTTACATATTATTGCTGTAATTTTGATGTTGCTTGTGGCTGGCGCGTGCAGGTGGAACTGTGCAGGGGCCAAATAGCTTGGGTTTGGGCTTGACTTCTTGTTTGATTGCCAAAGGTGTGTTGATAATAGTATAAGGTATTTTCTAAAGATTTTGTTGTTTTAAGATCTTGGAATGTTGATGTAGATTTGCTTGTGAAGATACATAGAGTTTCATCTCTCTCTCTCTCAGTTATAGAGAGCATTTTTGGCCATTTATGATATGATAGTAGTATGATATTATCCTCTTTTGCAGTAAATGGGAAACTTAGTCTTCAATTGCAAACCATGTGTGTGTCTGTCTCCAACATCGCTTCTATTTACAACGTCAAAGCATCTTCCTTCCTCTCGTTTTAGTTGATTTTGGTTAGACTATCTCATGATATACTACATAGCTTGTTGAATCGATCTTCCGTGATCTTTTCTCCTTTTCCTTTTAACCCATTTTAGCCGTTCTTTTTTCCCTCCATGGAATTTCATACCGAACCTACCTTTCTCTTTCTGGGCTGAGAAAACCCTGTCTTTATTTCTCTATTACTACTGGAAGTTAATTTCATGCAACTAGACAAATGCTTCATCTACGATTGATTTCCGGGTAAGAAGCAGCATCTTGAATTTTACATCTCCGGGAAATAAAAGTTCTATGCTTTTTTCTTTGAGAATTCTCAGTAATAGTGAAAGCCAGTCGGATTCTTGCCTTTTTCTTTTCACTTTTTTCTTTTGAATTTTTGCCAGAGCTTTGTTGGTTTGGATGAAAAACTATTGTCAGGAGCTTTTGTAATCAAGAAACTTTGCAATCATTTGATCCTATGGCCTATGGCCCTATGCTTCCTACATAAGATTTGACACCATCTTTGCTACATGGAATTTTCAAAATGTTTTAAGTACCTGCGACGAAAACTCAGGCACTTCGATAATCATTTATATACGCATATATTTCCGACGTGGGTAATAGAAGATATTAACAACACATCCACTGATTCAACCGTATCACATAACTATGCGTAAAACTCCAACAATAGGCATCAAAAGTTCTCTTGACATTCCAAACCCAATTTTGCCCTCAAGTTAACACGGTTCTTCGCGGGTATATAATTATTGTGCGATTTCTCTGTGCCCTACGAATGAGAATTTGAGGAAACTGCTCTTAGATATGTACTTGCACCCGACACCTTTACCGAGTCCATGTAACATTGAACATTGATAAAACTACCACCTTTTTTGTTCTAGAACATACACAGTATTTGTGGTTTGCTAACTCGGAGATGATCTATGCTCCGCTTTCAAATATACCAATTTTTTCTTGGTTTTTGACCTGTGAGAAACGTGACATGGTGGTGGTCCATTTCTAGTGAATAAATGAGGTATGTGAACTCTCATAATCTTGATTGCCAAACTTGACAAATTTGCTGCAAAAATGGGCGTCATTTTCAAAGTTATATCAGAATACATGGTTCCTCTTCTTTCCATGTAGGCTTAGTGAAACAATCACATTCATAGCAGTGCTATTTCACACTCAAGACATTATCACATAATTTCAACCCCCATAGCACATTGCTTTGACTCTTTATTACGAAATTTCATTTTCGAGTCACATTCTCCTTCATTGCAATTCAACCCCACTCTCCCGTCCAAATTGGCTAAATGGACGGTTTTTTGTCCTAAATCATCGGCAGTTATATCACCATCAAGATGCATACAAATTCTCATTACTTTCCCTCAATTAGAATGTACCACATAAGGCCAAAGAAGTAGGAATTTGATTTTTATTTTTTTTTTATGCCTTGATCACCGGGGAATCACTGCTTTTTTGTTGTTCATCATATCCTGTGGGTGGTTCACATCTTTTCATGTTTGTTGAAAATTGCGTGACCTTAAAGGCATATACTATATATTTATATTGAACTGACCATAAAGGCATGTATAGAAACATCAATTATAGTCCTACCATAAATCAGCTGCATTTTTGTGCGTCCGAGTTGTGGAGATGCATTGTTTAACAGGCCCTACCAAGCCAATCGTGGCCGTCCAAATGTGTTTTCGATGATTCAGATTTGATGGGTATCGAAGGGTGTTGGTCCAAAACACGTTTGGACGGCCACGATCAGCTCGGTAGGGCCTATTGACAGCAGTTTAACCAAACAGTGGACATCAAATTTTCTAGAAATGGGAGTGGCTTATAATTTCCGGTAGAGCAGCAAATGAGTAGCTTTTGTGGTATCCAATGTGCACTTATTGCCTAATAAGAACTAGAAAAATGGAAAGAAAGAAACAGAAATCAGAACACGAAAAAGCTAACAGAGGCTCTGAAACTACCAATCTAAAGATGATGCAAGGGGAAGGATTGACAAACAGATCCAACAGAACATGTGGATGCACTTATTACTAGTTTGTCATTGTTAAATGGAGACATGATATGCCGAGCTCATTGGTTTGGCTTTTAGGACTCATCTGTTTGGCTTGGCCTGGCTTGAGGTTTGAATGGTACATGTCTAAACCAATGCATCATTCAAGTTTCATATGACCAGCTCCAGATTTTCTGACTTTGGAAATACGGGGATGTAGTGAACTATCCAAATTTTCTAATTCTGAAATACGGGGATGTAGTGAACTATCCAAATTTTCTAATTCTGAAATATGGAGATGTAGTGAACTATCCAGATTTTTTTATTCTGAAAATACAGGGATGTAGTGACCAGGCGGTTTCCAAATTTAAAAGTTCTCGTGAAAGAAAACCACTTTAAGCCTTCCAAATTTTGTTTTTTTTTTTTTTTAATAATATAGGTCCATATAGTTGCTAGGTATCAATAAAAAAAATTATGTTTAATTTGTCTAAAAAATTTGAGGGCCTAATTTAAAATAAGGCCCAAGTGAAATGACCCAAATGTAATCTTGAAAATATTTTGGAAAGAAATGAGCTTTCTGATATTGAGGGAAAAAATTATGTTCGGAATTGAAAGTCTTGAGAGAAATTTTACCAAAAAAGCTAAGAAAGCCCATTGATGTGCTCAATTACTTGAAGACAATGGATAGTTTTTTTTTTCTGAATGTGTGGATTGCGTACAGAATACTGTCGACTATTCTAATTTAAAGTTGCCTCTAGTGAAATAGGTTTTTTGAAGTTAAAGTTGATCAAAACCTATCTTAGGTCGACGATGTCAAAAGAAAAAGATCGAACGGATTGGCTATGTTGTCTATTGAAAAAGCTATGATGAAGAAACTTATTTATGCAAGTTTTATTAGTACTTTTGCGGCTAAAAACGCGAGAAGAGTAATCTTTAAATGACAATTTTTAATGTATTAATTATGGGTACCTATGGTCTCAAATTATTGCATTGTCTTCCATATGAATGTTTTTTTTTTCTCAAGTATCATTCACTATGCAAAAAAGATTGAAAGTCCATTCCTTTTTCCTTTAAAAAATTTGTTTTAGGCCTCAAGAAATTCAGAGCCGGCCCGGTAGTGACTTAGGTAACTACGGATACCCTAAATTCGAAGGTGAGGTGGATCTAACAAGAAGTGCAATGGAGCATCTAAACAACTTTCTAAAGCCAATTTTGGGCTCCCTAAACTTATTGGCCATATTTGGCATTTGGTTTGGCCATACTAGTAGAATTTTGAACAAAATCATGCATGGGTTTCAGAATTCAGAACATTGAGAAGAGAAACGAAAAACAAAACAAAACAACCAAAAGAACTGTTGGAATTGTGTCTTGAATTTCCTTATTTTGGAGAATTCCTATTATGTTTAGGATTTCCTATTGTGTTTAAGAAATCATATTGCGTTTAGGATTTCCTATTGTGTTTAGACTTCTATGGTAATGCTTTGATTGTGTTTCTTATAAATAGGAGTCTTGTGGTTTCCTAGAGCTTTGGACTTCTTGAGTGAATCCCTTTGAGGGAGATCCCATGGGATTTCCCGTAGTGTGTTAGGGTTTCTTGGTCGTTCCATTGATAGTCTTTAGTTCATGGGATAAGATATTAGGGTTTTGTGTGTCTCTATCGTATTTTTGAGACATTTGATGCTCTGTAGGTCGCTCCTTAGAGATTTGTCCCTAGATATCTGTTGGGTTCTTCAACTGAGAGTTACATGTATAGCCGAGTCTGTGTATTTCTCCACGTTCATAGTGAATCATCTCTTGCTCTTCACCCGTGAACGTACCTCTAGAGCTTCATGCTTGGGGGGAACCACGTAAATCTTGTGTCTTGTTTTCTTTGTTGATTTGTTATATTCTCATACTTCAATTTTGTCACAACAAAAACTGATCATCCTCACCCTCAACCTAATCTCATTATCTCGTAGTCTGAAAGGGCTATGCACTGGCCTGACCTGACTCGCCTCAACCTGAAACTTGGTTTGGTCGAAACCGACAAGCCATTCGGTAGGGCTTAGGTCACTTCAAGGCTAAGCCTCATCATTTGGCCCATTGGCCCAGGGCCCGCCCGAAGGCCGCAAGGCCCATCGGGCTTTACCCAAGCCCGAGCCCACCAAATGGGCGGGCTAGCCCAGCCCTAATTTTCCATGGGCCGGGCTTGGGCATAAAATTTTTAGCTGCAACCCGCCCCCCCACCCATTGGCCCGCTCGATAGCCTGGCCCGCCGGCCCGAGATAATAGTCCGCCCATAGTCCGGTACACTTGTAATGCATTATTGCACGGTTAATGTACATAAGATATAATATCTAATGTAGCAAAAAAAAGATATAATACAAATGTACCGAAATAAAATTAAAAAAATACGCAGTTGGACATATGTGTGTAACTATGTGTATATATCTCACAATAAAGTTCTAATAAAAAACTAAACATATGTATTAAAATTTTGAGAAGGTCTGAACATATGCATTGATTGACCATTCATTTGTAGCATGGGTAACTAACTACTCATGGTGTATTATTGTTACAGCATATGGTAGGCTAGACAAGGTTCATGTGTAATTAAAAAAAATAGCTCCGAAAGGTTCAATTGTAACAAAAATAAAAAATAAAAAAAGGGCATTTGGCCTGCCCAAATAGCCCAGCCCGCCCGAAGACTGGTCCGCCCGCCCGCCCGACTAAAATAATTCCATGGGCGGGCCTGGGCTTCACCTTTTGAGAAATAACCCGGCCCACTAAAAAGAAAAAACCCGCATAACCCGGCCCGATGATGACCCTTATTCAAGGCCAACCCCCTATGAATTTAGGTCCTGCATTTCCCCCCTCGTCCTTGGCACTCCAAAATGTATCATGTTAGGGTGGACAAATACAATCGAAATTTCCAGTTGATCTATTGGGTATTATGTTCCTACCTTCTTTAGACGTATTTCATTGTTCATTGATCGTAAATTCCAATAACGAAGCGAGCAGATACGAAAAGAAAGAACATGAATGTTTGAACTTTTTTTTTTGCAATTTAGTGTCCAATTAGCCACACACACACAAAAAAAAAAAAGATCTTTAAGTTTCACACAGAAGCTTGGATCTTACGTTTTGATTTTAATTTTCCAACCCTAAACAGGAACTTATAAAATCATTTCTTCTTAAATCTTCTATAGGTGGGGTCCAGTTTCGCTTTTTAATTTTTTTTTTTAAACAAAGGAAAAAGTTGGAAGGGGGCAGGCAGCGTAACAACCCTCTTTGGGTGTGAACATTAGAGAGTCCAAACTCGTTGTGAAATGTTTGGTTCAAGCCGTAGCTATTGTTCAGATGGACAGGCTGCTACCACGGCACCAGTGCACCATTAAGGTACTAGATTGACAAAGGATCCTCTACGCTAGTACTCCTGTAGTTGGCGAGACTCAAACCTTGTCGGATTGTGTACGGGAGGGACGAACACTTAGCCAACTCTAAATAAATTACGGGCACTTAATATTTGTCCTTGGTTACATGGAAACTTATGTTTTCATCCCATCTATTTTTTGGAGTTCTCTTTTTATCCCCAAATTCAAATAAACCCAGATTTAGCCCTGTACACACAGAACAAAGAATTTGAGACTAATACATAGAATTTGATGTCTTAGCGTGATTATAGGGATGTGGATACCGTTTTTTGAAATCCCTAGCCTATAAATCTGGGTTTAGCTCATTGATTCAAATAATAATAATCATTCGTTCATCTCTCTCTCTCTCTCTCTCTCGGAATTTTGGTCAAATTTCAGAACTACGCACAAAACACCGACAGCAGATCACAGGAGCCAATTCCTAAAAGACGCCAAGCCCATCATAGACATTCCGGCCTAGAAATCCAGTTTCTAAAACCGGCGTATGATATGATGGAGGAATCATTCAAGTAGTTTGTGGTCAAAATGACACTAGATTGGAGTGTCTTCGACGACATATCTCATAGACCTACTGATGTGGCTCCAAAAATTCAAGTCTCCCTTATCTCCTTTCATGTTTACTCGAGCTTTCTTTGGGCCGCCGGATTACCTTGTCGGCGACAGTCGGGAATATCATATAGGAGTATAAGACCTAAAATAAGGTCAGTGAAGGAAACTAATGACAATGATTAAATCACGTGTGCATCAGGATTTATAATAATTTTTCCACAATCATCAGAGACATCATACATAGAATACGTAATCCAGAAAAATCGTGGTACAAAAATAAATGCACAAAGTGTACATGGTAAATTTATAAACTGGCCATGATAAATATAATTACGTGGTAAACACAAATATGGTAAACTTGGTAAATTCATTTACTCAAATGGACAACAGTCCACTCAAATATATCATGAATGTATTGTTCAAAAAAATTATACCGTGAAGGAACCAACACAACATTGAACATGATAAATTCGCAAACTGACTATAGTAAATATTATTACATGGTAAAAATACATTTGCAAAAAATAATATGATAAATGTGATCCACTCCTGCATTATGGTAAAACATAAGTGTGTACTAGTAAATATGGTAGATTCATGTATTTACTATGAAATTGTGAAAATACCATAATTGCTAGTATGGTTCATGCTTTTTTAAAATTTTCTCTCGTTTTTGGAAGTTGATGTCTTTTTGAGTTCCCTAATTTTGTGGAATCCTTCCATTTTGAAATGACCTATTAAGTACATTGAAAATCAAATCCCACCAAGATAGAAAATAATTAATATAAGTCCTGCTTATTTCCTAATCCATTCCTTTTTTGAATTTCGAAACCGATTTTCAATTCTTTTTTTTTGATAGGAGTAATTGTTGGGTATACAATCACTAATTAAATCCCACCAAGATAGGAAAGAGAATCTATAAGTCTACATACACACCCATCACATCCCCGCTCACACCCTATTGTGTGGGATCTACCTCGGGGTCTCACACAAATGATTGGAGCCAATCAATTTGTTTAGAATATTTTTTTAAGGGTCATTGTGAAAAATTAGCCCAGTCAAATACTAGTAAAAGCGCAATTGACTCGTTCAAGTTTCAGTTCCTGAATTGAACAAACCAATGCTTTAACAAACTTATCAAGCTTTTACCGATTTCTAATTGAGGTTTTTTTTTCACAAGACCCTTAAAAAAATATTATAAATAAATTGAGTACTACAAAAATGTGATAAGATCACGCCTCAAAAATAAAAAAGATCTCAGTTTTTATAAAAACGTGATAAAAAAATAAGAGTTAGATTTTTTATCACGGTTAAATACATAAACCGAGATGAAAGACAGTTTTAATCTCTGTCATCGATAAAACGTGATTGAAAATGGAACTAAAATTACTTAGTCTTTTAAAAGGTGTGATTGTAAGTATGAGTTTTAATCTCAATCATTTAAAAAGTGTGATTGTAAGTAAGATGAGATAATTTCATTTTTATTTTTAATCACGTTTTATAGATGACCGAGATTAAAAATATATTTCATCTCAGTTTATGTACTTAACCGTGATTAAAAAAATGACCCTAATTTTTTATTACGTTTTTACAAAAACTGAGATCTTTCTTACTTTTTCTGTCTTGTTAAGTAAAACTCAGAATTTGATGGATATGAGAGTATAGTTGGGAGTAAAATTTTATGGGGAGAAAAGTTTCAATTTGATGAAAATTATTGAGTTGAAGGATCATAATTATACCGAGAAAGCAGAGGGATTTGGAGGTTTTGATGGAAAGAAATTTTGTTGAATTAGAAGATAGGACATCCATTTTAAACCATAAAAAATTATAGTCATAAACTCATAGAATATGTGTTTAACCAAAAAAAAAATACTCCCTCCGTTCCAATTTGTTTGTCCTCTAAATAAAAAGTCGTGGTCACTTTTCAAATGAAAAAAAGTGTTTTTGTGTATTATTTTTCAAATTTTTTATACCAAATTAAAAGTACTCATCATGTACTTTAATTCATTACCAAAAATTTGAAAAATGATACACTAAGTAATTTAATTTTTGTTTGAAAAAGACAAAGAAAAGAGTGTGGGACAAACAAATAGGAATGGAATGAGTATCTTTGAACCAAAAAATTAAATTTTTTCAAACAAGCGAGGAAACTATAAGAGTACATAAAGCCTAGAAAATCATAGTCAATGCTCAAGAAACTAATATGGGCAAGTGAAAGGCCTACAAAAACTACTATATATATTAAATAGTTCAACAACATAATGAAACGTATAACTGGTGAGGTTGATAGGTGTTAGTTGTCTTGTGTAAGAGGTCAAAGGATCAAATCTCGATGAAAGCAAGGTTTACAAGGTCGTAAGGCAATTTTTGGACACCTATATTAGTGAGAATTTTTTTTATCACGGTTTTTTTTCATATTTTAATCATGATTTTACTAAAACCTGAGATCTTTTCTCTTTAAACAATCACGGTTTCTAGGCAAAACTGAGATGTTATATTGTCAAAGATCACAGTTTTTTTTATGGTTTTAATCACAGTTTTTCATGAGTTTTCATCACGGCCTAAAACTGTGATTGAAAGATGGGGACTTTTAATCACACTAGATTAGATCACGGTTTTTAGACCGAGATTAAAAGTGAAAGATCACACCAAAAGACTGTGATCTTTATGCCTTTTTGTAGTAGTGGTGGCTCCGATCTTTAGTGTGAAATTAACCCCGAGGTAGGTTCCACAGTCCACAAAATAGGGTGTGAGAAGGGGTGTGTATGTAGCATTACTCGAATATACATGTTTGTATTACATATATAAGTAAGAAATGGTAGTAAAGGTAATTCACATCTAAAGGGGATGAAAACATAATCCCGTAAAGTTGGAGGGATGAAAACTTGTGTCCAAAAAAATAATGATTATTTAATTAACTCAGTAAGGGAACGTGGTTCCACACAAAGTATCTTGAACATAATGGGAACCGGAATTCCCGGTCCATCGGACAGTTTGTCCATTCATTAAGTTAGTGTTTTTTTGTCATTAACTTTAAGGTCCCCGAAATTAATCAAGGTGTGTGCAAGCTAGCTAGCCCGGACATTTGATTATTGAGGCTAAGTTTCCCTTATTGTCTAAATTGGCTAAACGAACTGAAGCACTTGATTGCACAGATTTTGAGACAAATCATTCTCCTTATATACATCAAAAGATTTGACATTTACTAGAAACAACTGGTATTTTGACCACAATAGGAAAATGGTTTTTGTTTTTTACGTTTTTGGAAATTTGGCCTCGAAAAAAGAAAAACCATAATGACTCCATGACCCATGGGAGTAATCATGGACTTGTTCATCTGATTACACCCGTAGTCGTGTATGGAAATCCATGAAAATTTGGAAACATATGAATGAGCATTTGCCCATTCCAAAATTTGTAACACCTGCAGAATCACCTAATACCGAAATTGAAAAGGATTTTGTTAATCCTGGCCTCTCTTCTCTCACTATATATAAGCACAGAGTCATAGACTTATACACCATTCGTATCTAAATCGAAAGTCATAAGGCAGTACCTCCAAATCAGAAGGAAAAGAGGGGATCAAAATGATGGCACTTAAGGTTTTCTTTGCCTTTCTTGTAATCCTCTTCTTGAGTGGACAAGGTAAATTACTTATCCATTGCCTTTTTGCTGTTGTTTTGAGCAAAAATTTGGAAAACATTTGGATGAAGATGTGTTTGAAGTCGTCCGATGCACTTGAATCTCACTCATAGTGTATTCATGAGATCCATGTGCATCTAGGGACGAACTTGTGCAGGAGCACGTGCACCACTGCAAAGTCTATGAGATTTTCTTATCCCTCTACATAATTTCCATAGTTGCATAAGTGTAGAATGTTATTTTTATGAATAACTTGAAAATAGATAGATACTACTATATCTTATTTATTTTTTGATCCGCCGATATATCTTATTTCATGATTGATTTCGAGTGTCGTTTTGTTCATTGCAAGTCTAATTGGTCATTTAGTTCTAGAATTTTTAAAATAGCTACGGAAATATTATGTTTTAAGAAGTCACAAATAAAACCATCTCAATTTGAAAAGTCTTTTGAGATCGATTTTAGAAACATCCTTTACGAACTTTTATATTGATGCGATCAAGTACCGTGTTTTTTTTAAAAAAAAATTATTGTTTATCAGCAAGTTTGTGCTTATTTTTAGAGACTAACATTAAAAGTATGCATCATAAACTTTTGTGGCCAATAATAAAAGTCTAAATTAAGTACTAGTCTGTTTATGGTAGATTATGAAAAACAACTTTTCACGGCTACGAGTGTTTCTATTATGTAAACTACCCAAAGCTGCCATTGCGTGCATCACACATGTATATCTGACTCCAAATCTGTATCTAAATATTTGTGTCACGAGCATACTTTTTTTATTTTCATTTCCCGTTTCTTCTTTTTTACCTTCTCAAGCAAAATTATGTGACGCATATGCAGGTTATGCTTTTGATTCGTATTGTAATCAATCTTCAATCAGTGTGACGGTAGCGAAAACTGGACGAGTTGTGAAGGGAAGCCCAGAATTTGAAGTGGCTATATATAATACATGTGTATGCTTTCAATATGACATTGTTTTGAGCTGCGATGGGTTCAGCAGTATTGTGCCATTGAAGCCTGAAGTTTTGAGAAAAGTAGAGGGTGGGTGTTTGGTGAACGATGGCGGGCTAATATATGGAAATGCAGAACCATTCAAATTCCAGTATGCTGGGAAATTACCCACCAAAAATTTTGCCCCTGTTAGCTCTTCGATTGCCTGCTCCTGATCCCAATTTGGTTGTAATAAGTGTCTCTTGTCAAATTGTGTGTGTGTGTGTGTGTGTGAGAGAGAGAGAGAGAGAGAGTTGTGATGATAATTTGGGAATATTGATGAATAAAACATATTTTTGAGCTTAATAGCAATCTTATACATTGTTGAACAAAACATAGAGTGATTTCATCTTCGGGCATTTCTAATGGTAAAGAAAAAAAATTATGTTGAAGTTACTTTGTTGCCATAGCTGTATTTAGTCAAATTTGTCAAACTACATTCAAGTGCAAAAGTCACTTTCTACCTCAACCGTCTTGGCCGTTGGACAACTAACAAAAAAGATAGCAACATGCAATACTATTGTCGCAATAAAATAGCTTTGCCATTTCTTGTGCCAAATTTGACTTTAAAATAGGAAAATTATTTTTCCACATCAGAAGTAACCGACCATGGAGGTTATTTCTTTGAAAGATGGCTTACCATTAAAGATGCTCTGTCTCATGACATACAATGCATTGACTTTATTTTCAAAGATGGCTTAGCTCTCTTTTTACTAACTGTTTCTTTTTTTAATTGTTGAATATTAACTTGTCATGATAAGTTAACTTGTGTGGATGAGTACTTATGTTTTCATACACCGGCTAAGCCTTCAGGGGCGGACTTAGGTGTACATGTGGTGGCCGGGGTTCTTGGTCAGTACCTCCCAAGTATGCTCTTGTTATTTTTATTACATTTTAAATTTTATTTATAAAAATTATGGAAAAAGGTCCCCTTAAAATTGTATTATTTTAATTCTTTTTTTAATTTACGAATACATGTGGTTTGGTAGCCATGACCCCATTGACAGAGTAATCACATTTGGATGGGGTATTGGACCACATGGGCTTAAGTTAATCTGATTACAACCTTAATCCTTTATGGAAATCCATGAAAATGTGGAAGAACATATTAATGAGAATTTGCCCACTCCAAAATTTAAAGACCAACAAAATCACCAGATACCTAAAATCAAAAGGATTTGGTTAATCCTGGCATTTCTTCTCTCACTATATAAGGCAGTACCTCCATATCAGAAGAAAATGGGGATCAAAATGATGGCACTAAAGGTTTTCTTTGCCTTTCTTGTAGTCCTCTTCTTGAACGGACAAGGTAAATTACCTATCCATCGCCTTTTTACTGTTTTTTTTAAGCAATTTTTTTTTAAAATTCAGATATAGATGTGTTTGAAATCGTCTAATGGACTTGGATCTCACTCATAGTGTATTCATGAGATCCACATGCATCTACGGACAAACTTGTGTAGGAGCATGTGCCCCATTGCAAAGTCTGAGATTTTTTTGATCTCTCAGCATAATTTCAATAGTTGCGTAAGTGTAGAACGTTATTTTTATGAATAACTTGAAAATAGATAGATCCTACTATATCTTATTTCTTTTTTGATCCGCCGATATATCTTATTTCATGATTGATTTCGAGTTTCGTTTTGTTCATTGCAACTCTAGTTGTTCATTTAGTTCTAGAATTTTTATGAATAACGTTCTTTTTTTTTTCAGCAAGTTTTTGCTTATTTTTAGAGACTAACAATAAAAGTATGCATCATAAACTTTTGTGGCCAATACTGAAAGTCTAAATTAAGTACTAGTCTGGTTGTGGTAGATTATGAAAAACAAGTTTTCACGGGTACGATCAAAAGAGTGTTTGTGTTTCCATTACGTTAAGTACTACACAAAGCTGACATTGTGCGCATCATACATGTATATCTGACTCCGAATCTGTATCTAAATATTTGTGTCACGAGCATACCAGAGTCTGTATCTGAATATTTGTGTCACGAGTATACTTTTTTGTTTTTCATTTTCTATTTCCTCTTTTTTACCTTCTCAAGGAAAAATCTGTTACGCATATGCAGGTTATGCATTTGATTCAATGTGTAATCAATCAACAATCAGTGTGAAGGTAGCGAAAACCGGACGAATTGTGAAGGGAAGCCCAGAATTTGGAGTGGCCATATATAATACATGTATATGCACTCAATATGACATTGTTTTGAGTTGCGATGGGTTCAGCAGTATTGTGCCATTGAAGCCTGAAGTTTTGAGAAAAGTAGAGGGTGGATGTTTGATGAACAATGGCAGAGCAATACAAAGAAATGAAGACCCTTTCAAATTCAAGTATGCTGGGACATTACCCACCAAAAATTTTGCCCCTTTTAGCTCGTGGGACGCCTGCTCTTAATCCCAATTGGGTTACAATAAGTGACTTGTCAAGTTTGTACTGATAGAGAGAAGAAAGAGAGGGTTGTGACAATAATTTGGGAATATTTATGAATAAAACATATTGTTGAGCTTAATAGCAGTCTTAAAACATAGAGTCATTTCATCTTAGAGCATAGTAAGGGTTAAGACAATTTTATAGGTTGAAGTTATTTGGTTATAGCTTTATTTAGTCAAACTTTCGCAAATTACATTAAATGGTGCCAAAGTCATTTTTAATTTTCTTCAACCGTCTCGGCCATTGGATAACTTGAATATAGATTTTAACAAACAAGATTGTCACACACAATACTATTGTCACAATAAATGGGGTTGCCATTTCTTGTGCCAAATTGGGCTTAGAAATACCAAAATGATTTTTCCACTTGAGAGATAGCCGACCAATAGAGGTTATTTTTTTATTGTCTCATGACATACAATGACTTTATTTTGAAGGAACTCTATTAAGAAAGAAGAAGTGGTATGACCCGGATGCTCAATGTGATTACTTCTGTCAATCTCATTCTGTCATTCAATTCTTTCCCACATTCGATTCTAGCGTTATGGCCCTCGGGACTCGCCTCTTTCTTTTCGGCGACCCAATGGGTCTTTTCAGCATTAGTGTAGTGTATTCTTTCTTAGACAAATACGAAGATGTCACTTTCTAGTTACATTATACCTAGCTTTTTAGGGGGACGAGCGCATCCGATCGTAAAAAAAGTTCTATTTTTCGTAAACGTAGGAAGGAAGAGGATTCGTTCAAGAATTGAGCCACAATCAATAGATCGAAGACTATTAGACAATCAGCTACAGCTGCTTTGATCGATAGCCCTGAATAAATACACTGTCTTGATCTAATTGGGTCTGCCCTATCTTCTTTTGTTATCACACTAAAGGAAAGTAATAAAAACCTCAGCTTTAGACATCGCATCACTCCCCGTGCTGCCTTCGCTCATAGGGACATTTCTATTTGGATAGACGGCTTACCATTAAAGATGCTAAGATAATATGCTAAAGATTACTATATGAAAAAAGTGTGGGAAGAGAGAGCGCTATGGAATGACAAATCTTTTGGATGTAAAAGTTGATGCGATCATAAAAGTAATGACTTATTTAAATGAATGAAAAAGTTGAAAAATAATGAGAAATGAATAGTGATGCCACTGAATCTTGTGTTATACCATTTGCATCACTATTTCATTTCTCAATATCTAAGGTGTTTTTTTTCCCCTCGGCAAAAGAAATTTTATTAATCTCTGAAATAGGAACAAAGATCAAAGAAAGCAAGGGCAAACAAGTTACTCGAGACCTAAAAGAAAGCATTGGCAAAATATCAATAAAAGAAAATGAATGTCTCAAATTGTTACAACACTTAAGGAAAACAGCATAAACAAGGGGGAAAGAGCACCACCTGCCCCAAACAAAGCAGCCCCAACCAAAACCATCTAAGGTGTTGTCTATAAGACGGGAGTGGCACATGGTCATAATGTATTTTGAATGAAAGTGAACAAAATCATATGAGTGTGGTATATGTTATTAAAATACATTCTGACCATGTATGAGTGTATATATTATTAAATATAAAAAAGGCACAAAATTATGTTAAATTTATAGAATTATTAATATTACTTTTAAGCAAGGGCACGTGACTCCTCATGCCATCATTTAGATCTGTCCCTTTGCACATCCTAAACTTGTTATGTGAAAATCCAAAATCAGTATTCACACCTCTCAAAAAATTATGGGTGAAATATATATTTGTCCCTTAAACTATTCAATTTTTATTTACTTCGTCCTTAAACTACCAATTGAATACACTACCCCTTAAACTACCAAACTGTTAAACACTTGACCCAATCCATCACTCCCGTCCATGTGATGGAAGGAAAATTGAGAGAGCACAATCCTAGAAGTTTTTTAGTAGCATTATCCCCTCTGTCTCTCCCAGAGAAGCCCTCCATTATCGATTAAAAAACAGAGAGAGACAAAGTTCCATGTTCAGAATTCAAATCAAAACCATAACTTACAATGGGTTCCTCTGAAAAACCCAGCAACCTCAAACCATCCATCTTGAACTAAGGATCCAAAAATTCCAAAATTTTCGTCTTCTCCAGTACCCACACCCAATCAATCTATAAACACCCTAACCTCTCAAGCCCTAAAAACTCCACAAACTCACTTGGAAATCACAGTCCAAAAACTCCATCAGCTATCCCAGTCAAAACATCAAGACCTAAATCACCCAAAAGTTGCATCTATCCCAGCCGAATCTAATCCTTGTATCCCAGTTGAAACATCAAAACCTGAGATAGCCCAAATCATCCCAGTGGTGCACCAAGAGAATCTATTCTCTCATCACCACCATCTGCTTCCGTAATCACAGACCCAGATGACCAAAACCCTAACCCAAAACTCCCTAATCCTAGCCAGGAGGACTGTGAAAGAGAAGCAGAGTGAGACAAGGAGGGATAATGGTGGCCTTCTTAGGCCTTAGGATTGAACCTTTTGTTCTTTCCGTCCATATGGATTGGGTCAAGTGATTAACAGTTTGATAGTTTAAGGGTGTAGTATGTTCAATTGGTAGTTTCAGGACGAAATAAATAAAAATCGAATAGTTTAAGGGGCAAGTATATATATTTTACCCAAAAATTATCTATATTTTGTAAGTTATAATACTATTTATGATTTTTAAACTTTTGTTAAGTAATAATACTAATGAGAAGAGCCATATTACATATATAATACATCATTACTTTAAAATATCGATTATTTTTTTAGATATTTGAACATCCATTTTGAGAAGGATGGAGTATTATTTTCGATTGGTGCCTCTTGAAGTTTGATATTGAATTCTAAGGTACTCCACTTTCTTTCCTTCTTTTTATATTAAAAATAAATTTATTGCAATAAAACCCCAAATTTTGTTAATTATTTATTCTTTCCTTTTTTTAGAAATCATGTGGTCAATGGTCCGAGTTACAAACCAGCGATTGACTAGAAAGCTTGTCAAGAAGGTTCAGTTTACTTAAGGAGTGTTATTAATTTCTAAGGAGGATTAATCTGCGTGACACAGATTTCTTCAGTTTGGCTGATGTCCTATTTCACTATTTCTAGTTTTAGGGCTTGAACCCTCTCTTGTATTAAATCGGTATTATTTTTAAAACTACCGAAAATTAACTTGCCATGATAAGTTAACCGTCATGTGTGGATGAGTTTATGTTTTCATAAATTGGTTTAGGCAGTGGCGGATTCAAGAATTTTTTGTTGATGGTGTCATTTAAAAATTTACGTTCTTGTATTGTATATACACGCAAATAAATCTTAACATTTTTAATAGAAAAAATATTAATCAGCAAAACAAATAAATCAACGATATTTCAATATTCATTGTATTTGGACTGGCTTAGCAGAAAAAAAAGGCTACGAATACTTGAAATATAAACTTTCCATGCTAAATATTTTAATAATTTGACAACATAAAACCCATTCCTGTTACTCTAACAGAATCCTAAGAGCAATGTTACACACATCACTTTAAAATATAACTCTCGACACAACTTTCTCTAAAACCCTCCAATATATGCACTTGGATCCACAAGAATCAGATAGTTCTAGACACAAATATTATGTCCAGAGTTATGTTTTAAAATTGTGCGGGTAGATTTTGAAACAATTATAGATGTTCGGATAAGTAACTAGAGAAGATATTCGGGTGTTCCCAAACCATGCTTAGGGTCAAAGAGGCCTTCTTTTTTCTTTTTTCTTTTTTTTCTTTTTTGTCATTCTTCATCTATTACATAAGGCGAGGGGATAATGAGACTGAATTCCAGGATGGAGTTTGTGACATCCAATAGCTCTAATACATATGCTAGCCACCACTTGCGTCAAAGAGGCCGTCCATGGTGCCAAATAAAGACCAACCTAAAATTCAAATCATAATTTGCGCACTAATTCTTGACTTTGGCCGGGGTCAGCCGACCCCACATCCAACACACTGGCATCACCTCTCGCTTCAGGGGTGGACTTTAGGGTGCATGCGGGTCCCTGGTCACCTTCCTATTATTCTGTTATTTTTATTATATTTTAAGTTTTGTGCGGAAAAAATATGGAGAACGGTCCCCTCAAAATTATATTATTATATTTTGTTGGTAATTTATGAACACATCTGATTTGGCACCCATGACCCATTGACAGAGTAATCACATTTGGATTGGGGATTTGACCACATGGGCTTAAGTTAATCT
This sequence comes from Vaccinium macrocarpon, assembly GCA_022606695.1. Lineage (NCBI taxonomy): Eukaryota > Viridiplantae > Streptophyta > Magnoliopsida > Ericales > Ericaceae > Vaccinium > Vaccinium macrocarpon. Next base: position 5,405,874 of record CM040172.1, on the reverse strand, counting down.
GATTACGCCCTTAATCCTTTCTGGAAATCCATGAAAATTTGAAAAAACATTAATGAGCACTTCCTTATTCCTTTTGGACCGTCCCAAAATACAGAATCACCAGATACCTAAAATCAAAATCAAAAGGGGATTTTGTTAATCCTGTCCTCTCCTCTCTAAATATATCAGCACACAGTCATAGACTTATATACCATAAAGCAGTACCTCCAAATCAGAAGAAAAAGGGGATCAATGGCACTTAAGCTTTTCTTTGCCTTTCTTGTAGTCCTCTTCCTGAGTGGCAAAGGTAAATTACCTATTCATTGCCTTTTTGCTTTTGTTTTTTTGCAAAAATTTTAACAAAAATTCGGACATAAATGTGTTTGAACTTGGAAGTTGTCCGACATATTTGGATGTAAGAGCACGTGCCCCATAGCTATAAGTCAATGAAATTTTTTAATGCTTCTACATATTTTCAATAGTTGTGCAAGCATAAAATGTTATTTTATGAATATATAATATATCTTATTTCTTTTTTGATCCGAAGATATATCTTATTTCATGATTTATTTCGAGTGTGGTTTGTTTATTGCTAGTCTAGTTAGTTGGGTCATTTAGTTCTCGAATTTTTTTTAAATTAAAAATAGCAACGGAAATATTATGTGTTAAAAAGTCACACCCAAACAAAAACCATGTCAATATGAAAAGTCTTTTGAGATTGATTATAGAAACATCCTTTACAAACTATCCCGATGAGAATACAAGTATCACGCTTTTGCTTCTTTTTTTTCTTTTTCTTTTTTATGACAAGCAAGTTTCGTGCTTTTTTTTAAAGATATTTAATTAAAAGTATGCATCATAAAATTTTGTAGCCAGTACTAAACGTCTAAGTTAATTACTAGTCTGATTGTGGTAGATTATGAAACAAGTTTTCACAGCTATGATCAACAGAGTGTTTCCACTATGTCAATTACCCAAATCTGCGATTGTGTGCATCGCACATGTGGAAACTTTATATCCATCTCAAAATCAATTGACAATAGGTGGAGAGGTCTCAGCATATATTAAGTGATCACACATTCCACTCTTAGGCAATGTGGGACAATATTTCTTAACATCCCCCCTCACGTGCAACCGCATTTGAGATCTATCACGTGTGACCACTTTTTGGGTCCTATCATCGTGCAACCTTTTTGCTGGTCTGTCATCGTGGGTGTGAGATTGCAAATTTTTTATTTTTTTTAAATGTGGAGTGGAATAGGCCCCACTCTGATACCATGTAAAAACTTTATATCCATCTCAAAACCGATTAACAATGAGTGGAGATGTCCCAGCATATATTAAGTGATCACTCATTCAACTCTTAGGCAATGTGGGATAATATTTCTTAACAGCACACACACACACACACACACACACACACACACACACATATATATATATATATATATATCTGTGTAACGAGCATACTTGTTTGTTTTTCATTTTCTGTTTCTTCCTTTTTACCTTCTCAAGCAAAATCCTGTGATGCATATGCAGGTTATGCTATTGATTCATATTGTAACATCAATGTGGAGGTAGCAAAAACCGGACGGGTTGTGAAGGGAAGCCCCGAATTTGGAGTGGTTATATATAGTACTCCGATATGTCCATGCAATCAATATGATGTTGTTTTGAGTTGCGATGGGTTCAGTAGTATTGTGCCATTGAAGCCTGAAGTCTTGAGGAAAGTAGACGGTGGATGTTTGGTGAACAATGGCGGAGAAATAAAAGGAAAGGAAGACCCTTTCAAATTCCAATATGCTGGGACATTACCCACCAAAATTTTTGCCCCTGTTAGCTCGGAGGTTGCCTGTTCCTGATCCTAATTGGGTAACAATAATAAAGATCTCTTGTCAAGTTTGGAGAGAGAGAGAGAGAGAGAGAGAGAGAGAGCTATGGACAGAAAAGCGTTTTGGATGTGAAATTTGTTACTTCATGGTACAAGTAATGACTTATTTGGATGAATGAAAAGCTTGAAAAATGATTAGAAATGAATAGTGATACCACTTAAAAAGGCACATAGTTATGTTAAATTTATAGAATTATTAATATTATTTTTAAATTAGGGCACGTGACTCCACATGCCACCATTTAGATCTATCCCTTTGCACACCTAAACTTGTTATGTGGAAATTCAAAATCAGTATTCACACCTTTCAAAAAATTATCTACATTTTGTAAGTTATAATACTATTTATGATTTTAAAACTTTTGTTCAGTAATAATACTAATGAGAAGAGCCATATTACATATATAATACTACATCATAGCTTAAAAAATATCAATTATTTTTTTAGATATTCGAACATCTATTTTGAGAAGGATGGAGTATTATTTTCGATTGGTGCCTTTGGAAGTTTGATATTGAATTCTTAAGGTACTCCAATCTCTTTCCTTCTTTTTATTAAAAATAAATTTATTGCAATAAAACCTCCAATTTTTGTTAATTATTTATTCTTTTCTTTTTGTAGAAACCAGCAATTGACTAGAAAGCTTGTGAAGAAGGTTCAGTTTATTAACCCATTCCTGTTAATATAATGGAATCCTAAGAGCAATGTTACGTACACCACTTTAAAACACGACTCTCGACACAACTTTGTCTAAAACCCTCCGATGGACATGTGTTGTGTAACGCCCCCAAAATTTAGGTTTGTTAATAAAGATTTAAATAAATAATAAATAGGGTTTACAACACTATTCCAAAAGGAAATTACATAGATCTTCCTGCTAATACATTCAATCTCTACAGGGTTGGCTAGGAATTCTCTACTCCACTGCTCAAACGTCCATCCCGGCGAAATTTTGCTTTGCTCTGTAGGCCTTCAGGCTATAGTACTCTTTATGATCATCTCTATAGTCTAGCTTAATACGTCAAAGTTGCAAAGCAACATCGTGATATTATGCCAGAGTCACACAAGTGCAACACTGTGAGCGAGGACGCTCAATAGATAACCCTACCCCAAACTTAAACTAGCAATTCTAGAACAATATACTAGGTGGCAGAATATTACAGTAAAATCATGTATGTCCAAATATCAGTGTCAAATCAAATCAAAGTGCAACTTAATAAAAATCAGTGTCTCGTGTCATTTTCAGAATCAGAGTGCAGTGTCAATATTTATTAATTTCATATAACAACATTATTCTTCAAATTCCATCCATCTCACATCACTCGAAAGTTATTGGCCCATTCTACAACCCTGTTTTAACAGTCACCAACTTTTATGCTCGAAGTCCCGACTACCTATATCACTAAATTCCACAGTTTGTTTATGAGGTCCGTTCACTCTGTCTCACACACGATGTAGTCCCGCTACCCATATCATTGAATTCAATCAGTTTGTTTATGAAGTCGGTTCACTACGTGTTGTACTGTCTGAGCTTTGACCACCAAATTCTCCCCGCGGAATTTGAGGCAGGACTCCAAACAGCACTTCCGTATAGTTCCATTGAGCTTTGACCACCAAGTTCTCCCCGTGGAACTGGGGCAAGACTCCAACGGCATTATTGTCTCAATTTTTATCACATCATCATTTCTTTCTAATCTCATTTTTATTTATCCACGTGAAATCAATCGCTCATTTTCTCAAAAAAGGTGTTCTGTCATATCATCTCGTGAAACATGCACAAGCCATAATTTTTATAAAAATTCTCTGTTTTAAATCATTTCATAATAAATCTTCCGTTTCAAATCATTTCACAATAACCATGTTACTTTAGGTATAAAATCTCATTGGTGACTTCTTTTAGACAAATGAGATAACCAGGAATGTCTCAGGCCAGATAGTCAGACAAATCTAGTTGTTGTCACCATTCATTTCTTAGACAGCGCAAGGCTCATCTTTTTTGGACAGACCCTCAAGATTGTTAGACTTGGGTTATCTCACAGTCCAAGTATAGTCAAAACATTTTGAAGTTGCTTTAAGAAAAAGTTTAGTCGGTTGTTTTCCAAAAATCAGTCGGCCATTATAACTACAGAAATTTGAAAAGTCAATTTTCATTCGGCATTATAACGGTTGTGTTTTGCTTGACCGACCAGGTGACTTAAAATAAAGAAGCGTCTCAAGCGTAGGACTCTCGACCGATGTAGCATAATATCCGAAAGTACCGGAGTCGAACGACAAAGACAGACGAACGTGTGCATGACTCAAAGATGACGGGTTCACAATTTATCTTGGCTCTTAGGTAGCCACCCCTTGTTCAATGAGATTAATTTACTAACTAAATAAATGAAATTAATTAACTAAGGATTTAAAAGGAGAGTGCAGCCGTGGGAACCCAGCGTCCGCAACTAATCTAACCAATGTTTACTCAAGCCACAATTATTCATTTTACTGATTTTAGAATAAGAAAAAGAATCCCTAACAAATGCGCACCACCTGTCACCAGATTCCGTGCGCATTCAAATTCTAGCGATGCCTGAGTTTTGTTTGTTAGACGAGTTTTCGTCTTCTAAAATTGCTCAAAAATTAAATTAATTCGATTCCGAGATAAGAACATTAATCAAACTAGTCACGAGACGCCTTTGCCCTACGGCCACACCCTATTAGACTACTCACTCACGGCTTTAATAAATGCAACAAACATATTAAACCCAGATCTAACCATGATTCTGATAATTGAAATAGAAACAAAACACGATACCACAAATTTGTAGGGAAGAACGGATTCGAACACCAAGAATTGAATTGTTGAAGAACTTGAAACTTGAATCTGCAAAATAATCCTGAGAGCAGCCGTCAAAAGTTAAGAAAATAAAACCTAAGTTATGAATATGGAACCCTAATTTCGAGTTATAATGGGGTATTTATATCAATCCCCTTAATTTACAATTAAAATCCAAAAACAAATCGGAATTTCCTCGCACAAATACCTAAAACGCCACCATTTCAAGGCCAAGTTAAGCTCTCGGTAGCGCTACACCAATTTTGTAGCGCTACCTAATCCTTATCTCCCATTTTGACCGTTGATCTCCCTATTGACCGGTTGACCTTCTAATCATTCGGTAGCGCTACACCTCTTTTGGTGTAGCACTCCCCAAGCTTCTGTTCAATTTCTGACTTCTGTTGTACCACTTTTGAGCGCTCCATCAAATTTCTGTAGCGCTCGCAATGGTTCAAATTGCTTTCCTCAAGAATCCACTCTGACACTTGGTCTTCATGGCCTTCCATGCCCTCAAGCTCTATCACGGCTTTCAAGTCTCTGCAATCCAATCTTGATGCTAAAACAGCCTTATTTTCCTAAAAAATTAACAAAAACACAAAAACATACCAAAGCAACGCATCAAGTGGAAAATAGGGAATAAATTAGATAACAACGTGTTTAAACTACCCTATTTAGGCACTTATACCTATGATATTGCGTGCCTATCATGTTTTTTTTTTTCCCAAAAGTTTATTGGGCATTATAACTGTGTATTTTGATATGTCAATTTCAAATCGTGCATAGTAATAGCTACGTGTGATTTTCAAAGTCTAATTTTTCATAAAATCACTAATCATCCAACATAATCTTGTCTAAGCATATTTAAGCACATTTTATCATAATAACAACATATTAAAATTAACTAGAAAATATTAATGTAGGGTTAAGATAAAGTATCTACCTTAATTCTGATGATTAGTCAGAGCCGATAAGATAATTGGATTCCAGCGGAGTAACGGCTGCTCGAACGCTTTCTAGCTAACTTTCCTAGCTTTCTAAGATCGAGGAATGGTGGAGGGTGGTGGTTGGAGGTTGAGTTTTATGGGAACACTTCGAATTTCTCAAGAACACATGAAGAACTATAAAGGTGGTGGAGGAGAGGATTTTTGTGTGTGATTTCCAAAGGAAAAGCTTCCTATTTATAGGCAAAGGCAAGCACTCCCCCTTCCCTCTTGTATGTCCGGCTCCTCTCAAGGGAAATTGCTTGGCAATTTCCTCCATTAAATGGAGGAATATGTATCTAGCTAGGGTTAGGTTTTGTCCCTCTAGGTTTTTATAATGTCTTTCGTCCAAAGAAATGGGTCCATAGGTTCTTAGGAAATGACGTATAGTGTCTAGGTTTGTTAGGTTGGGGCATAGTTTGGTAGTTTTGGGTACTAGTTATACACACGAAATTAGTCATGAGGTGTTATAAATATACATATATACATATATTCACTTTAAAGTAAAAGTAACCCTATATATATAGGCTTATGTGGTATTAATAGGATATAAAGTGTCTGCCCTTTATTGGGGGATAAGTTCCCCTCCGTCGGGACGAAAAATACCCCCTTAAAGTAGGTTTTGTGGGCAAAAAATACAAACTAGTATACCACAAAAATAAATAAGGAGCTACTAATTTTAAGGAAATAAATAAGGGTGTTTGGAAATCCCTAGGTAATCTTCGTAATAATTAGGAGAATCCGAAAAGTATAATGTTTAGGAATTTATAAGAAAAACGGCGTCAAAATGCTCGAGAATGCGGTGAGGGAAGTAATTCTTCTCCCTTTTTAACTCCCAACCGACCTCTCTCTCTCTCTCCCTCTCATAATTTCACAAAATGCCAAAATAGCAAGTAGTAAAAGTGTAGTCAAAGTCAACTTTGAAAAATAAAAGTCAAAATTAGACATATGTCTAATTAGGTTTCCAAAATTAGAAGTAGGTCCGAATTAGGCAATTAATGAAGTGGTGCTAGCTATAAGGAGCAGTGTTTTAAAAAATCGGACCGGATCAGACCTGTCAGTTCAACTGGTTGGCCCATCGACCAGACCTTAGTCCGATTCGGTTTATCCCATACACCGTTTTTTCTTTAGAACCAGTCTAAATAGTAAAAACTGTTCCAAATTGACAGTCGAACTACCAAGCCGCAAGAACTGGTGTTGGGTCAGTCAAACCGGACCCGAAATTTTAAACTAAATTTCTATACTTCTCCTCCTGCACTGGCGCCCCCGCTTCACCCCAAAAGGACTTACATAGTGGGCCCATGCAACTGGCAACTGGAGAAGGCTTCTCAGCCTTTTAATGGCAAGAAAAGCTTTCCTTGGTTATCTGACCTACCGATGTGGGACTAGGCTGACACCTTACGTGTGAGGAGAAGGCTTCTCAGCCTTTTAATAGCAAGAAAAGCTTTAGTTGGTTATCTTTCCCACCAATGTGGAACTAGAAGAAAAACACATCAAGGGTAAATGTACACCACTTCTTGTTTTACTGTCTCAAATTGTATATACAGTTATTTTTTTATATGCTTATTTTAATTAATTATATATTTCTAATATATTTTTATTATGATTATGACATCACAGTTCAACCAGTGACCCGTTCAACCATTCTCTTTTCCTGTTCGCTCACCATTCCGGGTTTTAAAACATTGATAAGGAGACAAAATAAGAGTTGGGAATTTGTAGGGCATTCCAAACGCAATACGGTGTAATACCCAGTGTGCAGGCCTTGATTTACGGAGTGGAAAATTAATACAATGAAATAAACAAATTTTTATTTGAATTATTTAAACTAAATAATAAATTATTTTAATTCGCGGTATTAAAATTTAAATAATCAAATTAATAAATCAAAATTTTTATTTACCAAATTTTAGGTTATTACATGTTGGCTTAGATAGCAACACGAGAGGGGGGTGAATTGTTTCTCAACTATAATGTGGAATTAAAAAAAAAAAAACTAAATGTAACACCCAAAATAAAATTAAATCGATTCAAGCACACATGAAATAATATATGACAGAAAATAAAGATCGAGTAAGGGAAGAGAGAAATCAAACACAGAGATTTATAGTGGTTCAGTCCGCAACTTCACGGCCTAGTCCACTCCCTAAGGGGGTGTTCCACTAAGGTGGTTTTTTGAAAAAAACTAGTTTTTCACGGTTTTTTATGTGATGTATTGTGAGAGAATGACCTATCTCGGTTTTTGGAAAAAACAGTTTATTGTTAGTGGAACACCCAGTGTCCAACTCAGGATTTGTTACACTATCTCTAATAGTAACACCTTCTAGTTTCACGGGTGCAAGAGAAACCCTTACAACGAGCAATATTCCCCAATCGCCCAATTATTTTTTACTCCGGTGTTAGTCACACCTAACCCAACTAGTTTTGACTCCAATGCTAGTAACACCTATCCTAGTAATTTTTTCTCACATAAAAATCACTCACAATAGATAAATTCTCACAAAGGTGTACGATCCCTTTTACAATTAAGATCAAAATAAGAACTCTCACACAAGTGTATAGATATCAAGATGAAAAGTAGAATTGAATGACTAATTTGCAAGTGATAACTTCTCAAATATTTTCTTCTAGAGTTCTACATATTGCTTCTTATGTCTTCTCCTTTTATTCCCCAAGACCCAATTGAATGTTGCCGTTAGACATTCAGCTCCACAAATCTTCCATGGTGGTCCGTTCCATGCATTCTTGTTTGCTTCCCAGCAAGATAATTAAGCCATTGCATTATGGCCTTAATCAGTTAATTGAACCAAAAGTTTGCCAAGACAAATCCATTCCTTTTTCTACATAGCCTTTAACCAATAGTCTTACAATTAAGGCATTGAATAATTTTCCAATATGCCGACATCCTTGTGCTTTCTTACCAATTTGAATTGAAGATAATTTTTCAATAAGAGTTGGTCCATAATTTTCATGATCTTTGAATATCCTTTAACGTTTTATTTTACTTTCCATTTGGAGCACTTGAGCTAATAAAGAATTGAAGAAAAGATTTGTCCTTAATCTTTTCCTTTCAATTAAAATATTGACTATTGGAGATAATGATTTGGTGTGGAAACTCTCCTTATATATCTCAACCAATTCCTACAAAATAAATGTATAATCAAATGAGTATCAAATATCACTATATTAATTATATTTCTCATTTACTAAAATCAGTTTTGTTATCATCAAAATCAATAAGGTATTTTATAAAACCTTTGGGCTAACAACATGGATCCACAAGAATTAGATAGTTCACGACACAAACATTATGTCCTTTGAAACAATTATAGATGTTCGGATCGATAACTAGAGAAAATATTCTGTGTTCCTAACCATGCTTAGGGTCAGAGAGGCCTTCCATGTTGTCAAATAAAGACCAGTCTAAAATTCAGACCATAATAAGTGCACTAATTTTTTGACTTTGGCGGGGTCAGCTGACCCCACATCCAACACACCAGCATCACTCTTGCTCTAGGAGTGGACTTAAGGTTGCATGTGGGGGCCGGGGTCCCTGGTCACCTTCCTATTATTTTGTTAGTTTTATTATATTTGAAGTTTTATTTGGAAACATTATAAAGAACGGTCCCCTCGAAATTGTATTATTTGGTTTTGCTGTTAATTTATGAAATCCATGAAAACTTGGAAAAACATTAATGAGCATTTATGCCTATTCCAAAAATTAAAGACCTTCAGAATCACCAAAACCTAAAATTAATCAAAATGATTTTTTTAATCTTGGCCTCTCTTCTCTAACTATATATAAGCACATGGTCATAGACTTGTACACCATTCGTATCTAAATCGGAAGGCATACGGCAGTACATCAACATCATAAGAAAAAGGGGATCAAAATGATGGCACTTAAGTTTTTCTTTGCCTTTCTTCTAGTCCTCTTCTTTAGTGGACAAGGTAAATTACCTATCCATTGCCTTTTGCTTTTGTTTTTTTAGATGTGTTTGAAGTCGTCTAATGCACTTGAGTCTCATTCATAGTGTATTCATAAGATTCACGTGTATCTAGGGACGAATTTGTTGAAGAGCACATGCCCCATTGCTAAGTCAATGAGATTTTCTAATCCCTCTACATATTTTCAATGGTTGTGCAAGTGTAGTATGTTGATAGATACTATATATATCTTATTTCTTTTTTTATCCGCAAATGTATCTTATTTCATGATTGATTTCGAGTGTGGTTTGTTCATTGCTAGCCTAGGTGGGTAATTTAGTTCTCGATTTATTTTTTTATTTTTTTTAAAATAGCAACCGAAATATTATGTGTTAAAAAAGTCACACCCAAATAGAACCATCTCAATTTGAAAAGTCTTTTGAGATCGATTACAGAAACATCCTTTACAAACTATACCGATGAGGATACAAGCATCATGCTTTTCTTCTCTTTTTTTATGAGCAAGATTCGTGCGTTTTTTAAGATATTGTTATTAAAAGTATGAATCATAAATTTTTGTAGCCAGTACTAGACATCTAAGTACAGTACTAGTCCGGTTGTGGTAGATTATGAAACAAGTTTTCATGGCTACGATCAACAGAGTGTTTCCACTACGTCAACTACCCAAATTTGGGATTGTGTGCATCGCGCGCTCCCGCGCACACACATATATATGTGTAACCTTGGATCTGTATCTAAATATCAACGTAACGAGCATACTTGTTTGTTTTTCATTTTCTGTTTCTAATTCTTTTTTTACCTTCTCAAACAAAATTCGGCAACATATGCAGGTTATGCTATTGATTCATATTGTAACATCAATGTGAGCATAGCGAAAACCGGACGAATTGTGAAGGGAAGCCCCGAATTCGAAGTTGTTCTATATAATACATGTCCATGCAATCAAAATGATGTTGTTTTGAGCTGCAATGGGTTCAGCAGTATTGAGCCATTGAAGCCTGAAGTTTTGAGGAAAGAAAAGGGTGGATGTTTGGTGAATAATGGAGGATATATAAATGGAAAGGAAGACCCATTCAAATTCCAGTATGCTGGGACATTACCCACTACACTATTTGCCCCTATTAGCTCGGACATCGCTTGCTCCTGATCCTAATTGTGTTAGAATAAATATCTTGTCAAGTTTGTAGAGAGAGAGAGAGTTGTAACAATCATTTGGGAATATCTATGAATAAAACATATTGTTGAGCTTACTAATATAAATTTTATAATAGTTATCGAAAAAAACATAAAGTGATTTCATCTTTGAGCATCTCTAAGGGTTAAGACAAATTTTTAGGTTGAAGTTATTTGGTTATAGCAGTATTTAGTCACACTTTGGCAACTTAAATTCAATGGTGCCAAAGTCATTTTTTTACTTAAACCGTATCAGCCGTACGTTGGATAACTTGAATCATTTCATATAGATTTTTTTAAAAAAAATTGTAATAGACAATACTATTGTCGCAATTAAATGGCTTTCCCATTTCTTGTGCCAAATTTGGCTTAGAAATACCAAAATTATTTTTCCATTTGAGAGATAAACGACTAGAGGTTATTTTTTGGGTTAATGGTCTGGACACCCCCTATACGTATACATTTTCTCCCAAACACCTCCTGTAAGCAAAAAATCTACGATGACACCCCCTCTAAGTATACGTTTTCCCCCATCCCTACCTTCTGTTAGGCCTTGACCCCCCTACCGTTAAAGTTTGGCAAAAAATATAACATGATCTACCAAATATACCCCCACCCATGTTCTCTCTCCTTTTCCCCATTCTCCCCCTTTTCTTCCATTTACGTGAAATTTACATCAAAAACCCATATCTTCTGTTTGGCATTTGCATCTATTTCATCCATACCTTCTTACCTCTAGATTTAGGAGTTTAGATTTGCGAGCTCCATGTGGAAAATGAATATATATAACCATAGAACTTCCCCATCAGCAAATCACCACTTTTTGCGGCTGAACTACTGTCTCTATCCTCTCTCTCCTCGTCTCGGATCTACTCAAAGATGTCGTTTGAGTTTTGTTCGGGAAATTATACTGGGGTTTCTCAGATCTATTTTTTGCCGATGATGTACGGGGGATTGAGGCAAGCTCGATTTTCAATTACACGGATGTGGCGGGCTCCATTTCACTGGCTCCGGCAAGCTCCATGTGTTAAATGATATATATATACGCCGAGGATCCGGTCAGGACTCCCGGACCTAAGATAGGTCCGGACCTCCCACTTCCCGGCCATTTGGCCGGGATCCAATATTTTACAGTTTTATCGAAAAATGCTCAGATGAAGCCCTTCCCGGTATTTTTTTTTTTTTGCCCATTTCTCGCGTGGAACCTTAAAAACACATTTTAAAAACATCCAATCCAGGTTTGGATCACCGTAAAAATGGTAGGTTTGAAAAATTTGGGCCAAGATAGGTCCCGTGAATAGACCGAACCGGACTCTCTCTCTCTCTCTCTCTCTCTATATATATATATATATATATTCATTTTCACCATAGAACTTCCCCCTCAGCAAATCACCACTTTCTATGGCTGAGCTACCGTCTCTATCCTCTCTCCTAGTCTCGGATCTGCTCGAAATTGTCGTTTGAGTTTCATTTGGCAAATTATACTAGGGTTTCTCAGATCTATTTTTTGCTGACGACGTACAGGGACTGAGTTGGGGGCACGACGTTTTAGAGGTGGGTGGAACAGTAGCGGCATGATGCTGATGGGCATCGATGGCCGGTGAGGTGCGGCGGTGTGTAGAGACTGGGGTGAAGATTTTTATCTTCTTTTTTTCTGCACTTTTTTGTCTTTCATTTTAGTTTTGACCATAAATCTAAGGCCGTATGAGAGTTAGTTTTTCGTCTTCGATTTTAGTTTTGATAATTTTTTATTTTTTTTTTTTGCGATGTGAATGACTATAAATTGGACCTCAATGATCTCTAGGTATTCTCGAAATGGGAAACCAAAAGAGGCAATTTCTCCTTTTTATACAAGGCAATCAAAAGAAGAGTTTGTTGATGAAATTGCATTAGCTACAGTTCTTGTTGTATGTGGGAATTTGAAAGATGGAATCAAAAATTTTGAGATGATGTCAAAGCGAGATATAGTTTCATGGAACAATTTGATGGGGGGCTATTTTCATCACAACATAAAACTCATTCCTGTTAATCTAATGGAATCCTAAAAGTAATGTTATGCACACCACTTTAAAATACAACTCTCGACAACTTTGTCTAGACCCATCCTCCAATTCACATGGATCCATAAGAATCAGATAGTTCTCAACACAAATATTATGTCTAGAGTTGTGTTGTAAAATTATGTGCGTAGATTTTGAAACAATTATAGATGTTCGGATCCGTAGATTTGGACACAATTATAGGTATTCGGATCGGTAACTAGAGAAAATATTCTGTGTTCAAATAGGCCTTCGTGTTGTCAAATAATAATTTTTTACTTTGGCGTGGGGTCAGCCGACCCCACATTCAACACGCTGGCGTCACCTCTCGCTTCACCGCTACGGGTGCATGTGGGAGCCAGGCCCTTAGTCACCTTCCTATTATTTTGGTATTTTAAGTTTTGTTTGGAAAATTATGAAGAACGGTCCCCTCAAAATTGTATTATTTTGATTTTGTCATTAATTTATGAATACATGTGATTTGATACGCATGACCCATTGACAGAGTAATCACCTTTGGATTGGGGATTGGACCACATGGGCTTAAGTTAATCTGATTACACCTGTATGGAAATCCATGAAAATTTGGAAAAACATTAATGAGCATTTGCCTATTCCAAAAGTTAAAGACCTGCAGCATCACCAGATACCTAAAATCAAAAGGATTTTGTTACTATATAAGCACATAGTCATAGACTTGTACACCATTCATACCTAAATCGGAAGGCATAATAAAAAGGGGATCAAAATGATGGCACTTAAGGTTTTCTTTCCCTTTCTTCTAGTCCTCTTCTTGAGTGGACAAGGTAAATTACCTATCCATTGCCTTTTCGCTTTTGTTTTTTAGCAAAAATTTGAACAAAACTTCGGACATAGATGTGTTAGAAGTCGTCCGATACACTTCAATACACTTGGATCTGACTCATAGTGTATTCATGAGATCCACGTGCATCTATATAGGGATGAATTTGTGTGAGAGCACATGCCCGGCCCATTGCTAAGTCAATGAGATTTTCTTATCTCTCTACGTATTTGCAATAGTTCCGCAATAAAATGTTGTTTTATGAATAACTTGAAAATACATAGATACTATATCGTATTTCTTCTTTTATCCGTAGAAATATCTTATTTCATAATTTATTTCGAGCATGGTTTGTTCATTACTAGTCTAGTTAGTTGGGTCATTTAGTTCTCAAAAAAAAAATTCTAAATAACTACGGAAATATTGTGTTAAAAGAGTCACACCCAAATAGAACCATCTCAATTTGATAAGTCCTTTGAGATTGATTATGGAAACATCTTTTGCAAACTATACCGATGAGAATACTAGTGTCACGCTTTTTTTCTTTTTTTAGATAAGCAAGTTTCGTGCTTTTTTAAAGATATTTTTATTAAAAGTATGTATCATAAACTTTTGTAGCCAGTACCAAACGTCTAAATTAAGTACTAGTCTGGTTGTGCTAGATTATGAAACAAGTTTTCACAGCTACGATCAACAGAGTGTTTCCACTATGTCAATTACCCAAATCTGGGATTGTGCGAATCACACATATATATCTGACCTTGGATTTGTATTTAAATTTTTGTGTAACGAGTATACTTTTTTGTTTTTCATTTTCTGTTTCTTCTTTTTTACCTTCTCAAGAAAAATTCTGTAACACATATGCAGGTTATGCTATTGATTCATATTGTAACATCAATGTGAGGGCATCGGAAACTGGACGTTTTGTGAAGGGAAGCCCCGAATTCGAAGTGGTTTTATATAATACATGTGCATGCAATCAATATAATGTTGTTGTGAGCTGCAATGGACTCAACAGTATTGTGCCATTGAAGCCTGAAATTTTGAGAAAAGTAGAGGGTGGATGTTTTGTGAACGATGGCCAATCAATACCCTATAGTGACCCATTCAAATTCCAGTATGTTGGGACATTACCCACTTCAGTATTTGCCCCTGTTAGCTCTTCGGTCGCCTGCTCCTAATCCCAATTGGGTTACAATAAGTATCTCTTTTCAAGTTTGTAGTGTGTGTGTGTGTGTGTGTGTGTGTGAGAGAGAGAGAGAGAGAGAGAGAGAGTTGTGACAAATATTTATGAATAAAATATAGAGTGATTTCATCTTTAGAGCATTTCTAATGGTAAAGACAATTTTTTATGTTGAAGTTATTTGGTAGCTATAAGCTGCATTTTTGGCAAAGTACATTCAATGGTGGCAAATTCATTTTTTACCTTAACCATCTAGGCCGTTGGATAACTCATAAACAAAAGAGATAGCAACATGTAATAGTATTGTCGCAATAAATGGCTTTGCTATTTCTAGTGCCAAATTTGAAAATTAAAAAGTGAGGCTCCCAAACACCCCTTTAGAAATAGTAAAATTATTTTTCCACTTAGAGAAATAACCGACTGATGGAACTAATTTCTTGATGTCTCATGACATACAATAACTTTATTTTGAAAGATGGCTTACCATTAAAGATGCTCAGTTAATAATGCTAAAATTATAAGACAAAAACTGTACACAGAAAGAGAGAAGGAGTAAATCCCAAACACCCGCTTAGAAATAGTAAAATTATTTTTCCACTTAGAGAAATAACCGACTAATGGAACTAATTTCTTGATGTCTCATGACATACGATAACTTTATTTTGAAAGATGGCTTACCATTAAAGATGCTCAGTTAATAATGCTAAAATTATAAGACAAAAAATGTACACAGAGAGAGAGAGAGAGAGTAAAAAGCCTTTTGGATGTGACAATGACAATTGATATGATAGTAGAAGTGGTGACTTGTTTGGATGAATGAAAAGTTCAAAAATGATTAGAAATGGATAGTGACACCACTTTAATCTTGCTATACCATTTGCATCACTATTTCATTTCTTACTATCTAAGCTTTTTTTTTTTTTTTGCTAAGTAAAGAAATTTTATTAATTTCTAAAGAGGAACAAAGATCAAAAGAAACAAGGGATAACAAGCTACCCAAGACCTAAAAGAAAGCGTTGGAAAGATATCAACAAAAGAAAAAGAACAACTCCAATCACTACAACATTGAAGCAAAACAGCACAAACAACAACACGAACACCACCTGCCCAAACCAACGCTATCTTAGGTGTTGTAAGACGGGAAGTGAGTGGCAAGTGGCCCTGAATCATACGAGTGCGATTTTGTTTGCCCTTATTAAAAGTGGGTGAACATAATATTATTCTCACTATTATTGGTTTACATAGAGTAGGTCCTACACTTAAATGCGCAATATATTTTTTGGTAAGAATGAGATTAATTACTTTTTAGTGGAATCCACATTATCTTAATTACCTATAAGAATAACGGCAATGTTCACCCTCAAAGAGGATGATCAAAAGTAAATTCGAATCGTACAGTGGCCTTATTATAAAACCAAGAAATGTAAAATGAATTGAGAATCTGTCCCTCGGTTAATAAATGTTAGCATAAAATGATACATCACCAGTTTCCATTATTATTTATACTATTACATAAGCCCCGCTCTTAATCACTGTTCTAAAATTAGTTAAAGTCGGCCCAAAGTCAATAGTCGGAGGTCCCCCGACTTGATCAAAACCCGACTAATTGGGCAAAAGTCAGCGATTAATCAGCTAAAAGTCGATAGTTGCTAGCTCTGTGTGTGTGTGTGTATTTCGATTTCTAGGGTTTTGAAAAGTGGGCAGATTAATAGTGTCGACCAAGATGGTAATACAAAATGAAATCGAAATCGAAATCAAAATTAGATATACATAACACGAGTAGATAGATGTACGTAATTAGACTGACATTGAAATACACAGAGAGAGAAAATGAGAAAACGAGAGAGAGAGAGAGAGAGAGAGAGAGAGAGAAAGAGAGAGACCTTGGCTGAGAGAGATCGACCTTGGGTTGCCTTCGATTTCTAGATCGCCTTCTTTTCCTTCGTTTAGCTTTTCACGTTCAGCAGTTGTATATGATTTGGGGAAAGATGGAGGGTCTTAACCTGTTTTCATGTTTTGACCAGCAAACTGGGGTTTGAATCGGTTTTGGACCCGCGAGAAGCATTATTAAGGCTTGGTTTGGCTAAATTGAAAAAACTAGTTTTTTGGTTTTTTGGTTTTGTCCTTATTCAAAAAAAATTTGCATTTGTTGGTTTTCGGTCGATTTTTTAAGGTTTCTTGGCTTGTCTCGACGAGAGGAATCTAAAAAGTATAAAATTATTAGCCAAATTTTAAGTTTTGTGAATAAAGACGAAAAATGATTGAAAAAACCGGTTTTTTGGATTATTTTTCGTCTTTATTCACAAAACTTAAAATTTGGCTAATAATTTTATACTTTTTAGATTTCTCTCGTCGAGACAAGCAAAGAAACCTCAAAAAATCGACCGAAAACCAACGAATACAAAAAAAATTTGAATAAGGACAAAACCAAAAAACTAGTTTTTTCAATTTAGCCAAACAAAGCCTAAATCTAAGCTCTTGAATGAGATCCAAGGGCTGTGAGTTGAAGTCCGGATTTTTGCTCCCATTAGGGTCCCTTATGTGAAGTTTTTCCACACACACACATATATATACGATATAACTTAGAAAAATATCCATAACTTTTTTAGGTGTTTGGATATCCGTTTTGGGATGGATGGAGGATTAGTTTCAATTGGTACCTCTTGAAGTTTCATATTGAATTCTTACGGTACTCCACTCTCTTTCCTTATTTTTATTAATAATAAATTTATGCTAGGTCGATAAAAAAAAAAAAAAAAACCACAATTTTTTATAATTACTTATTCTTTTCTTTTTTGTAGAAATCATGTAGACGATCGTCCGAGTTACATTTTTTTTTTTTTCGATCGCCCGAGGTACATACTAGCGACTTGTAGAAATCTGTCAAGAAGGTTCAAATTTCTCAAGTTTGGCTGTTGTCAAATATTTCATTATTTCTAGTCTTAGGTCTTGAACATTAACTCTCGTTTTACTAACTATTTCTTTATTTAACTGTTGAACGTACACCGCTTGTCATGATAAGTTAACCATCCTGTGTGGATGAGTTTATGTTTACGTACACCGCTTTAGGGGCGAACCTAGGGTTGCATGTGGGAGCCGGGGTCCCTACTCATCTCCAACTATACCGTTACTTCTCCTATATTTTATGTTATATTTATAAAAATTATGAAGAAATAATAATAATAATAATAATAATAATAATAATAATAATAATAATAATAATAATAAGGGATACAATTATGTAAGCAGAGTTTGTATGCGTGTCCAGACTGTCTTCGCTCTTTCCTTGAAAAATTTTGCACTTCGAAACCAAAATTTATGCACTTGGCAGGCTAAACATAATGACCCCGTCGAGTAATATATATAATCACATTTGGTATTTGACTACATGGGCTTAAGTTCATCTGATTACACCCTTAATCCTGCACGGAAATCCATGGAAATTTGCAAAATCAGATACCTAAAATCAAAAGGATTTTGTAAATTTTTTTTTCCTAGTAACAATCACAATACGACAAAACCAAAATACTATAAAGTTCCAATACTCATGGAGTATATAATAACAAAAAAATCAAAACACAAAGTCTCCAAATACATATATAACACATGATTATCACTTAAATATTACTCGTGTTACGTTTTTAGAAGTAAAAGTATCAATTACACTTGTATAATCCACCTCTCCTACCAAGTCATTTTATCATGGCATCGAAAAATGAATTCATCGGCAAAGAAAATTCCATTATTATGGCATCAAAAAATGAAGCTATTACACTAAAAAATGGAATCCATTGAGACAAGTTCAAAGAGTATAAAACTCTTCGATGATAAGCTCCCAATAATGTAGATAACCGGGGCTTATCTTACTCATTTATCTCTCACACACACACACACTTGATTTCGCGTTTTTTTATGGTTGATATGCGTGTAGTGTGTTTTTTGTAAATTACAGATGAAACACACGAATAAGCGCGTTTTAAGCGGCATTGAAAAGCGTGCCAAGTTACCAAGGGTCACGCGCCCCATTGCATGCCAACACCGGGTCTCACTAGCCACGAAATGACGAATTTGGTTGAGGCCCGGAATGCGAAAAGTTGGTGCTTGGAAGCCATGTGTCACGTTCACAAAAACTCCTGGTGGGGTCCAGGATTGAACAAGCACTCACAAGACCGAGGTTCATCTCCCCAAGGGTCCGCACGATTCATTGGAGTCCATAAAGAAATCCGGAAGCACGTAATTCAAGCGGGGTGATCGTAGGAACGAAATTCAAGCTTAGGAGAAGTTGGATCGATCCGGAATGTCTTGGATTGATCCAAGTTTCATAAAATTCCAACAGAGCCTTTTGGATCAATCCAAGTTGTTTTGGATCGATCCGAAGGAAGTTGGATCGATCCAAGTCTTCTTCAAACAATCCCCCAGCAACCCCTTTTGGATCGATCTGAAGGAAGTTGGATCGATCCAACCTTGGTCGAAATTTCACCAGAGCCATTTGGATCGATCCAAAGGAAGTTGGATCGATCCAAACAAGCTCGGGCAACCTTTTTAATGCATTTTATGTACATGCTATTAATAGAAAGTTTTTATGTAATGTGAGGGCTTTTAGGATATTTTGTAGAGAGAGAAGAACAAGTCTATATACACTCTCCTCTCTCCTTCTCTCCCATTAATTAACTACTTCTTACACTTTCATTTTAGTTTAGTTTTTGCTCCTCTATTGGAGGATTCTCAAGTTTTATCTCTCTAGAACTCTCAAGTAAGTACTAAGTTGCCGCTAATTTGTCGTTTATTAATGTTGTAGCTACTTGTTGAATCTCTATATAAATCAAGTTTATTTACGTTTCTATCGGTAAAATTGTGTTCTATATTTTCTAGTCATTTCCTTCTTAAACCTTAGTTTTTACTTGTTGTTTGTGATTTTCTTAAGGTTTAAAGTTGTAGGTAGACTTATAATCTTCATTAAAAATCAATTTTCAAGTTTATTAAGCATGTTTTTGGTTTTCTACAAATTCCTAGGCTTTATTTCTTGCATAATGATCGAGTAGTCGTTTTAGGCTCGGTCATGGAGTGATTAGCATTGCATGACTTAGGTTCAATTCGTTCTTCTCCCCAAATTGCAAACACTTCTTGTTTAATAAAGTCACGGGTTCATCTTTATGTATCAAAATTGGAATTTATTAATCTCTTTGATCACACGTAGCCAAGGGCTTGACCACTTGGCACGTGTGATACTTAGGGCGATGTCAATCCAAATGTTTGTATAAATGGCACAAGAATCCTACACTTTATCAAACACCATTTCTAGTTCAAAGAGTTAGGATGATTTTATGTACCAAAGTCTAGGTTTGTTAATCTTTTTGATCTCTCGTAGTTAAGGGTTGATTCTCCTTTTTCACGTGTGATACTTGGAGCGATGTCAACCTAGATGTTTGCCAAATGGTTATAAGAATCTTAATATCAACAAGAGAGGAACGAATTAGCCTAAGTTATGGTTGTTAAAATCTCCAAAATTTTGCCTTAGTTTAATTAATCTTCCGAGTCATTCACGGAGTTAAGTAAATTCCACCCCCAAACGCCAAGTTTGCCACTTTAAGGCTAAAACCTTCACTTGCAAGACAACTCTCACGCCGGGTGCGTTCAGTCCCTGTGGATTCGACCCGGTCTTACCGGTTATTATGTCACCGCCAACCTAGCCCTACGCTTGGGGCGACATCATCTACAATACAATCTAAGGTCGCAAGCATTCGACATATGACAAATCCATAAGTCAAATCGGTAAGAAACAGAAAACCCACAACTATGAAGCTGAATTTTTTTCCCTCTTTCCGGATTTTGAGAAAAATTGAAGCATTCTAATTTTCCTTTAACTAATCAATCACATAATCATCCTTGAATTAACTAATCATTTTTCAATTAAAAAAAAAAAACCTTTGCCAAGATACAATACAGATTTTTATTTCGGGATACGTTCAACATGAATTTCAAAATCCATGTTGGGCCTTTTTTTTAAACTTATCTTTGGGCCTTTTTTTTAGATTGGGCCACAATGGTTTGTGCTATTTTTGTAACTAATAATGAGTTTTTTTCTTTACTTGAGTAAAAAAAGAGTCCTAATCTAGCTCATTTACAAAAAAAATGTTGGAGTGCCCCCCAAAATTTGCCTTTTTTAGAGTGTCCTAGGCCCAGGTCTTGTGGGCCTTGGGCTTGGGCCGGCCATGACCCCGTTGAGTAATATATAATCACATTTGGTATTTGACTACATGGGCTTAAGTTCCTCTGATTACACCCTTAATCCTGCATGGAAATTTGCAAAATCTATTATCAAAAGACCAGCAGAATCAGATACCTAAAATCAAAAGGATTTTGTGAATCCTGTTCTCTTCTCTCACTATATAAATACATAGTCATAGACTCAATAGACCATCCACGGTATCAGATTCAATAGTCATAAGGCATGAGTACCTGCAAATAAAAAGAGTAGGGGTTCAAAATGATGGCACTTAAGGTTTTCTTTGTCTTTCTTGTAGTCATCTTCTCAAGTGGACAAGGTAAATTACCTATCAATTGGCTTTTTGCTTCTGCTTTTAAGCACACAGTTGGACAAAATTAGGACATAGATGTGAAGTCATTCGATGCGCTTGGATCTTCTAGCGCATTCATGAGATCCACATGTATCTTCTATATAGGGACAGAATTATGTAGGAGCCCGTGTCCCATTACTAAGTTAATGAGATTTTCTAGTCCATCTACAATCTACATATATATCTTCAATAGTTGTGCAAGTGTGGTATTAACTTAACAGAATGTTACTTTTGTGAATAACTTTTTTTTTTTTTTTGCAAAAGCAATCGAATTTTATTAATCTTTGAAAGTAATACAAAGATTAACGTGAACAAGGGCACACTGGCAAAAAACTGCTAGAGACCCAGGAACATAGAAGGCAAGACGTCAACTAAAGAAAAAGAAAAGCAACATAAAGCAGAACAGTCAAACGCCAACGAGCTAGCCATAAACTGCAAGAAACACAACCAAAACCCGACCAAAGTAAACACCCACGAGTCTCAGCTAAAAAGAACAAAAAGACCACAAACCCAAGCCTCAAAAGCAAGAAATAACACCCAGAGCTGAAAAACATCCCCAAGCTCTGAGGTGAACAAAAACAACCCCAACCAAAAGCCCATGCCATTGAAGCACCAAACAAAACAAAAACTCCCACGTCATTGATGCTTAAAAAAAATATCATTATTACACCTTTCACATTAACTTTTAAATCAACTTTACACTTTTCATATCAACTTTTGCCTCAACTTTCTAAAATTATCCTCCTTTTTTACTTATTAACTCTATATCCACTAATTTTCAAAAGGGCAAAATAATAATTGTACCAACTTTTATCCATGAACTTTTTAAATAACAACTCAAAATAGATCGTTGACACTAAAAAAACACATTTTTTAAGCAACATCCCAAAATAGAATAGTTGATACTAAAATAGGGACGAAGGGGAGTACAATGTTTTGAAAAGTCACGAATAGCTAGAAACATCTCAATTGAAAAGTCTTTTGAGATCTATTATATATAGAAACATCCTTCACAAACTATATTGATTATGAAAAACAAGTTTTCACACCTATGTTCAACAGAGTGTTTCCACCACATCAATTACCCAAATCTGCCATTGCATGCATATATCGTACACATCTGACTCCGAATCTGTATCAAAATATTTGTTTCACGAGCATACTTGTTTGTTTTCTATTTCTTCTTTCTCTAACTTCTCGAGAAAATTTCTGTTATGCATATGCAGTCTATGCACAGTATTGTAATCTATTTTCAATCAATGTGGAGACTGCGAAAACCGGACTGTTTGTAAAGGGATACCCAGAATTCGAGGTGGTTATAAACAACACATGTAGATGCACTCAATCTGAGCTGGTTTTAAGCTGCGATGGTTTTACAAGTTATGTGCCATTGAGGCTTGAAGTTTTGAGGCCAGTAGAGGAAGGTTGTTTGGTGAATGATGGCAAACCAATATATGGAAATGGAGCTGACCCATTCAAATTCAAGATTGCTGGGACTTTACCCACCAAAAATTTTGCCCCTGTTAGCTCTCATATCAGCTGTAAGCTGGCCTCTCTTCTCTCACTATAAGAGCACAGTCATAGACTCAATTATGGCACTTAGGCCTAGTTTGATTCGTGAATTAACTTGTCTGGATAGGATTAACTGTACCACTTTTTGGCTTATCCCATGTTTGGTTTTCTATCTCTCTTGTAGTCATCTTCTTAAGTGGACAAGGCAAATTATCTATCAATCGCCTCTTTGCTTCTGTTTTTTAGCACACATTTGGACAAAAAATTCAGATATAGATGTGAAGTCATCGGATGCACTTGAATCTCCTAGTGTATTCATAAGATCCACGCCTCTAGAGGCGGATTTGTGCAGGAGTCCGTGCCCCATTACAAAGTCAATGAGATTTTTTAGTCCGTTACAATCTACATATCTTCAATAGTTGTGCCAGTGTCCTGTTAAATTAAAGAATGTAGCTTTGTGAATAACTTGAAAATAAATAGATACTGTATCTTATTTCGTTTCTTGATCCACTGATATATATCTTATTTCACGATTGATTTCGAGTATCGTTTTGTCTATTGCTAGTGTAGTTGGGTCATTTAGTTCTCGGAATTTTTTTACTATAGTTACGGAAATACAATATTTTGAAAAGTCACGAAAAGAACCATCTCAATTTGAAAAGTCTTTTTGATGCAAGAGCACTGTGGTAATGTTTATGTGGCAGCTACCTGGACACCTATGTGAAAAATAAGGATTACTTTAATTAGTTTCAAGGTGCCTTTTCAGTTTCTAGTCAAAATTTTTGCTTCGGGTCTAAGTATTTATTAGTTTAGTAATTGTAGTTTGAAAGTTGAGTTTTGACTATCTAGTAATATGTACTTGTTTTAATAGTGGTCTAGGTTTTTGAAAGGTCTAATTGGAAATTGTGTAGACTTTATTAGCTGTGTTTGGTTAGATAGTTTAGGGGTGGTTTGGGTAAATTGAAAAAATTAGTTTTTTGATTTTTTTGATTTTGTCCTTATTTAAATTTTTTTTGTATTTTTTATTATTTTTCTTCTTTATTCACAAAACTTTAAGTTTGGCTAATAATTTTATACTTTTAAATTCCTCTCGTCGAAACAAGCTAAGAAACCACAAAAAATCGACCGAAAACCAACAAATGCAAAAAAAAATTGAATAAGGACAAAACCAAAAAACTACTCCCTTCGTCCCATAAAGTTGGATCACTACGAAACTACGTGCAATTTTCAAACTAAAAAATAATGTATTTACCAAAATAATTTTTTAATTTTTTTTGCATTGTATAAAAGTTCTCGATGAGATCTATCAAACAAGATTCATATTGACTCAAAAATTATTTTTGTGAGTACATTATTTTTTAGCTTGAAAATTGCACGTAGTTTCATAGTGATCCAACTTTATGGGACGGAGGGAGTAGTTTTTTCAGTTCACCCAAACCAAGCCTTAGTTTAGTTTTGATAATATCAGCAGGTTTAATGAGTGGAGAGAAATAAAGAGAGAAATGATGATGTCATCAAAACTAAAACTAAACGAGGAAATGAACAAGACCATTAAGTCTTGGAAATGTAATCATGTAATGCTTATAAGTAGGTGATCTAATGAAATGAAAGTGAAAGTTTGAGTTTATGAAAATATTTGCTAGTGTTTCTTACTTGGAGTTGAGTGATTCCTCTTGCAATCAAGTGAGTGGCTTAGTCGCGTTGAGTGGCATTCGCAATTAGCAGTGTCAAGTGACATCTGGTGCCCGGTCAAGTGGCATCCTGGGATTATACTAACCTCACGGGTTTCGGCTTGCATCACTTTTGAGATCAATTACAGAAACATCCTTCACAGAATCACAAACTATATCAATTATGAAAAACAAGTTTTCACGGCTATGGTCAACAGAGTTTTTCCACTATATCAGTTACCCAAATCTGCCATTGCTTGCGTTATACACATCTGACTCTAAATCTGTGTCGAAATATTTGTATCACGAGTATACTTGTTTGTTTTTTGTTTTCTGTTTCTTCTTCTCTAACTTCTCAAGCAAACTTCTGATACACACATTCAGGTTATGCGCATTGTTGTAATCTATTTTCTATCAGTGTGGAGACGGCGAAAACCGGACGGGTTGTGAAGGGATACCCAGAATTTGAAGTGGTTATAAACAACACATGTAGATGCTCTCAATCTGAGTTGGTTTTAAGCTGCGATGGTTTCACAAGTTATGTGCCATTGAAGCTTGAAGTTTTGAGGCCAGTAGAGGAAGGATGTTTGGTGAATGATGGCAAACCAATATATGGAAATGGAGTTCACCCATTCAAATTCAAGATTGCTGGGACTTTACCCACCAAAAATTTTGCCCCTGTTAGCTCTAAGATCAACTGCCCCTGCTGCCCCTGTTAGCTCTTGTCAAGAGAGAGAGAGAGCTGTGACAATCTTATACAATTATAATATTGAATAAAGCAAAAAAAAAAAGACAAAAAAAGTGATTTCATCTTGAAGCATCTCTAGTTGTTAAGAAAAAAAATTTATGTTGAAGTTATTTGGTTGATATAGTTGTATTTATTCAATGGTGCCGCAGTCGTTTTTTACCTTAACCGTCTCAGCCGTTGTATAACTGATTTTAACTAAAAAGATAGGAACAAGGAATATTATTGTGGCAGTACATGGCTTTCGCCATTGCTGTGCCAAATTTGACTTGGAAATGGCAAAACCATTTTTCCACAGTTGAGAAATAACCGACCAATGGAGGCTATTTTTTTTATGTTTTGTGTCATGAAATGACTTTAATTTGAAAGGTTGCTTAACATTAATTAAAGATGCTCAGTTAATACTGCTAAGGATTTCAAGGGGACTGAATATAAGAGCATTCACATTTGACTCCCAAAGTATTTGTGGTAGGAGAAAAAGTGTTAAAAGATAGAGTGCAGGTTATGGACTGACAAGTCTTTTGGATTGTGAAAATTGATGAGATCATAAAATTAATGCATTGTAAGTGGTGGCTAGCTCATGCGGTAAAGCTCTTGGATACCCCACACTGCATCTCGGAATCGAGTTCTATTCCCCCTTAGCATGTATAAATTAGGAATGACGAATGAAAAAAATAATAATAGTAAATAAAATTAATGCCTTATTTAGATGAATGAAAAAGTTGAAAATTAATGAGAAATGAATAGTGATGCCACTGAATCTTGTTAATTTGTTATATTATTTTGTATCACTATTTCATTTCTCACCATCGAAGGTGTTGTAAGATGGGAAGTGTCAAGTGGCTCTAAATCATACGAGTGTGATTTTGTTACCCTTATTAAAAGATGGTAAACATTACCCTCTCCTGAACGCCCTAACCTTGTCATGTAGAAAAGACACATAACAATACTTGTTGTACCATAGGCGGCTGGACCATAGATGGAGAGGGTTCAAGAGAACCCATTGGACCCCATAAAATGTATTTTTTTACAAATAATTTGATTTTTCTTGTATAATTTTCATGTTGTCGGCACTGAATTGATCCAGTGGACCACAAAAATGTACTATTAAACGTCTTGATTTTTCTCGTATAGATTCTTCTTGATTTTTCTTTTTTTCTTTTTTATTTATCTTTTCTACTCCCAAACGTTCGCATTTAGTTTTGTCCCTACCCACGCCCCAAACACCCTAAACTTGTCATGTACTTGGAAAAGACACATAAACCCACGCATGGGTGGCTGCACTACAGATCGGAGAAAAATTTTGTCTGCAGATTGGGTAGGGACACGTGGTACCCGGCAAGCCGGCACCCAATCCGAGCCTTCCAAACACGTTTTGGACGGCTCAGACTTGATGGGGTAAATTTACTCGGAAAATTTACAAAAATGCCACTCTCAAATTTGAGCCATCCAAAACGTATTTGGATGGCTCGGATTGGGTGCCGGGCACCACATGTCCCTACCTAATCCGCACACAAGAATTTTCTCGATCGAGAGGATTCAAGAGAACTCATTGGAGCTTACGAAAAAGGACAATTGAGAAGGATAGTACGAGGAAAGGGAAGGAAGAAACTGACGTGCTTTGGCAACTCCAAGGAAGGTCACTTGGTGGAGATGAATGAAAGAGATATGCATTCTCGAACAGAATTCAGTTGAGGAAGTTACATATCTACCCGTGTTAAAAACCGTTCAGTAGCCAAAATAGAAATCAAATGAGAAGGGTAGAGTTGTCCAATTCGGGCTAAATTCATACCCCAAATTGACACTATTCATTCCTCAAATTGACACTTTTTTTTTTACAAAGAAATAAAAAGATTATATTAATGAAAACTCAATAGCACTTACAAAACGGAATTCATTACAAAGATCTTTGACAAAATCAAACTAATCATCTAAATAGAGAACAAGAAACACACAAGGCAATCGATGTATTTTACTCCAACTCAGACATAGCCTAACGCAAATAGCGGCACTTACGAGATTCATACCTAGAATCAGCATCTCTGAAGAGACTTAGTGCTAGTTGAAGATAAAAAATAATGAATACCCAAACAATTGAACAAATTGACACTTTTCCTTGGTTATATAGTGTAGAAATCATGTAGTCGATCATCCAAGTTACATACCAGCAACGGATTAGAAAGCTTGTTATGAAAGCTCTTAACAAGCTTGCTAATCAGTGAAGGAGTGTTATTTCCAAGGAGGAGGAATATGTGTAGCATAGAAATTTAAGTTTCCTTGTTGTCATATATTTCACTGTTGCTAGTTTTTGGTCTTGAACATTAACCCTCTTTTTTAGGTACTATTTTTTTTTTTTTTTAACTATTGAACATTACTTGTCAAAGTTAACCACTCTGTGTGGATGAGTTTATGTTGTTGTACACCGCTTCAAGGTGCATGTGGGGGCCAGGGTCTATGGTCATCTCCCGATTATCCTATTATTTTTACTCTATTTTAATTTTTGTTTATAAAAGTTGTGAAGAAAATTTCCCTCAAAATTTTGTTACTATGATTTTTGTTGTTCATTCATTGATGAATACATGTGATTATTACTGATCATGACCCATTGATAGAGTAATCACATTCGGATTGGATATTTGACCACATGGGCTTAAGTTTTGTGGGGTAAGTTAAAATTTTATAACCAACCACAAATGAAGGAATATTCCAGTAATTACATAGGGCCAGATTTTCACTGTTAATGGGACCCTTATCCCAAGAACAAACTCTATTTCGAACACCAGTAACAATTGCATACAACAAATTCCCAACAGTGCTAGCTTGCCGCCGAGAAATCTTTGCATTTTTTTCCAACCAAATATGATAAAATAGTAGCTGCTAGGGTTGTGTTAATCTGATTACACCCTTATCCTGTATGGAAATCCATGAAAAATTGGGAAAACATACTCCATTAATGAGCATTTAAAGACTTGCAAAATCACCAGATAACTAAAATCAAAAGGATTTGGCTAATCCAGGCCTCTCTTCTCTCACTATATAAGCACATAGTCATAGACCATTGGTACCTAAATCCAAAGTCATAAGGCAGTAAGGGGACCAAAATGATGGCACTCAAGGTTTTCTTTGCCTTTCTTGTAGTCCTCTTCTTGAGTGGACAAGGTAATCAGAATTTTGCATGTTTTCTTTTTTTCTTTTTAATTAGCAAGTTTGTGCTTACTTTTAGACATTGTTTACTGTTATTAAAAGTATGCATCATAAACTTATGTGGCCAATACTACTAAATTAAGTACTACTCTGATGGTGGTAGATTATGAGAAACAAGTTTTCATGGTTACGATCAACAGTGTTTCCACTGCGTCTCAATTACTCAAATCTGCCATTGTGTGCATCACACACATCTGACTCCGAATCAGTCTCTATCTAGTGTTATTGGCTCAAAGACTTTTTAGTTGTCTTTATTCAAATTTTTTTTTTTTGCATTTGTGAGTTTTGCGTCAAACTATTGGTGATTGCAGGTTTGTTTCTACCAGAGGAATTGGAATTTTGTAAACTTATGGCTTTTACCCAAATATTTTGAGAAATATCCAATAAAAAAGTATTAAAAAATACAGCTTAAGCTGTCTTTTCTTGGATATTTTCCAAAAAAAAAATTGACTAATTCTCATAATGTTTTACTTTTCCGAATCCACACTTTGAGACAAACCTATACATACCAAAAATGCAAAACTATCAAACGCGGAAAAAAAATTGAATAAATACAAAATGAAAAAACAATCTTAAGCCAATGACATTTAAGCAACCCAATTTGTGTCACGAGCATAATTGTTTGTTTTTTTTTTTTAGTCTTCTTTTTTAACTTCTCCAGCAAATTTACGTAACGCATATGCAGGTTATGCACATTGTGGTTTACTTTCAATCAGTGTGACGGCATCGAAAACCGGACGGGTTGTGAAGGGAATCCCAGAATTTGAAGTGGTTATAATCAACACATGTATATGCTATCAATCGCAACTTGTTTTGAGCTGCGATGGGTTCAGCAGTTCTGTGCCATTGAAGCCTGAAATTTTGACAAAAGTAGAGGGTGGATGTTTGGTTAACAATGGCCAACCAATATTCAATGGTGACCCATTCAAATTCCAATTTGTTGGGACATTACCCACCAAAAATTTTGCCCCTGTTAGCTCTCAAGTCAGCTGCTCCTAATCCCAATTGGGTTACAATAAGTCTCTCTTGTCAAGTTTGTAGTGATAGAGAGAAGAGAGAGAGAGAGAGAGAGAGAGAGTTGTGAAAATATTTTGGATATGTTGATGAATAAAATATATTATCGTTTGGGTATATTGATGAATAAAACATGGAGTGATTTCATCTTAGAGCATCTCTATTTTTTAGGGTGATCTTATTTGGTTACTATAGTTGTATTTAGTCAAAATTTGTATATTCAATGGTGTGAGTCATTTTTTTATCTTTTTGGCTGTCGGATAACTTGAATAATTTCATAGGGATTTTAACAATAAAAAGATAGCAACAAGGCAATTTTATTGTGGCAATAAATGGTTTTGCCATTTTTTGTTCCAAATTGACTAAGAAATGGCAAAATAAATTTTGCTTGAGAAATTATATAGACCATCGGAGCTAAAAGGCCTTTGGCCCAACGGCATTCCTCTTTCAAGGTGCTGATCTAACTATTCTGTCCCGTTTTCATCCTCCGTCAACCGCTGATCTAACTATTCTGTCCCATTTTCGTCCTCCATCAACTGGATTCCTAAAAAATCTGACAAAATCAAGGTTGGACAAATATATTCATACATATATACAGGATACACAGGGATATGCACACGTGTATCAAAGTCTGTATTCTCATCAAAAAATTATGCACTTTGGACCAAAAAATTTGTTGCGACAAACCAAAATCAACCACCAAATTCTCGGATACAGCTCAACCCTTGAGCGTTATACACCCCACAAACCCAAGTTCCGGTTTAAGAAATACTAACTTTTCAATGGCCATGTTAAAGAGTAATGGTGCGTGAACAGATATGAGTTTACGATGTCAAGCATTATGCAAAGATGCCCAGGTCAAAACAGAAATGGAAACCAGAATGCAGCAAAACTTCAAAATTAATACATTTAACATCACCTAAAGTTTTAAAACCACCTGTTCTCAACAGAAACAAAAACTGCAAGTTTGCAAGGAAAACACAGATACGATAGAAAAAAATCCAAGATTGAAGGTCATCAAATAGACTCATCCTATCAAGCAACATAGATTTCACTCTCTCTCTAACCCATCCTTTGAGCAACCTCCTTAGCAAGAACCCTCTCTTTGGCCTTTGTCTTGGCTTGGGATTTGGAACCCATGATACCACCACCCCACTTCTTCCTGTACTCATCGTACTTGTCGTTGAAGTTGGCCTGAAACAGCAAGTAGGAAAAAATTAATCATTATTATCAATCAATATAGAACTGCCACTAAAATTTTTCAAAAAAAGACAGTAGTGATTTTGCATCACCTTGATAGCCTCCAAGATTTTGCTGAATTCCAACTTGTCTTCATTCTTGACAGTGGTCAAGCACAGAACTGCCGCAGTTTTCTGATGGACAATCTGCAAGAGAGGTTAAGTTGATTAGTCCACCAACCCTCAATTCTGGTTTCATGGAAAACTTAAAAGAGAGAAAAGTGGAACACTTACAGTGCCCAAACGAGCTTTTCCTTTCACAATGCAGTACGGGATCTCCATCTTCCTGCACAACGCGGGAAGCCAGACAACAAGCTCTATTGGGTCCACATCATGAGCAATAACCACCAATTGAGCTTTGTTCTGCAAAAACCGGACATTTAATAGCTGTTAGTTAGGAAAAGAAAACCGCATCTAGTTGGCCAGATTTCAACAATATGCAACCCAAGTAAACCATACTTGCTCAATTAGGTAGGTGACATGGTTGAGACCATATTTCACAACAATAGGCTTCTTAGCTTCAATTGTTTTTCCTTCAGTCTCAGCCTGAGCTCTTTTCAAAAGTCTCTCCTTTTTGGCTGCTTTGTCCTCAGGTCTGTACTTCAGAAGCATCTTAAATAGACTCGTTGCTGAATATTGAAGAAGAAAAAAGTTGTAAAGAGAGTCTTGCAGAAACAAACTAATGAGAATATAAGCATTGAGAAAATGTTCACCATCAAGTCAGCAATGAAAAATAAATTACACTTGCCTTAGTGGAAGTAAACCTAACATATATGAGAAATAACGCCGCAATTTACAAAACACACTATTGGCTAAGATGCAAAGCAATTCAAAAACTAGAAGATTAGATGTAACGGGTACTAAACAACTAGGCTTTATGCAATAAGTGGAGACTAAACCCCACTCTGGACAATGATTTGGGTTTCTCTGATGCACATAATAACCTAACCAAAACCCAGCTCAATAACTCAGTCCTAGTATAAGATGTAAACAGAGAGCTTCTACGACCTCATATAGCATGCATCAAGAACAAACATGACCAACGTATTAGGTAGGTTACAACAGAAATTGGCACACAACTATAAAAACTGAATGATAAGTGTTTCTTATTTGCTGTGTTTCCAGATATCTACGCAAAAAAGTTGCATAACCTGGAAAATATTGTTCAGAATATAATACCAACAACACTCAATAACTCCTCCGACAACAATTTCCCTTTTAATAATTAAAAAGGCTCCCGACAATGAATAATTTTCTAGATGGAAATGATCTATGCCCACATTAATGACATAAAAGACCAATTTAAATCCACAACAAACAATTTCCTTAGTCAGAGATCATTAGTCAATGATGAAGCTAGTAAGGTACCTATATTTGTCCTTAAATATGAAATGCATATCTGAAATCAAGAAGAGCCGTGCCTTTTTTGCTATCCTAGTGTACAAGGACAACCATAACCACAGAAACGTGTATTAATATCTGCATGGCTATTCTTGGACTACAACATACAAAATTTAATGATAGATACATACTACAGTGGCTAATGCCATAAACCAGCCCTGCCATCATTATAAACATATGAAGACTCTTGATTTTCCCTTCAAGGAATTAAACATGAGGAGCAACACTACTTTAACAATTCACCCAATTTAGATAGCAATTATCAGTTCAAGGAAAAAGTGCTTCACTTCAGTTTGGTTACCTTCATTAGTTCACTTACAGAGATCAGTAGTAAACATGCCTATTAGCATCTATCATACCAGCCCTTAGGAAATAAATTGGTCACAGAGTGAACAAATACGAAAAGGAACAAAAACTACATCTTCTGAAGCTCCCTGGTGTTCACAATTGATACAGAAGCAACAAGCAGTTTATTAGTGGAAAACATACAAGACGGAAAAGCAATCAAATAGAAGAAAAACACATAAACCGAATACCACATTCCAAATATGCATATGAATCGCCCAGCTTACGACAGTCTTTGCAAACAAGGACATGATTTCTCAACGAGGTATATCTAAACGCTTCCTATTCACAGAAATTACAATAGTCTGTGCAAACAAGAACATGATTTCTCACCAAGATATATCTACATGCTACCTAGTGCTAGTTCTTACCCAAGTTGAATTCATTCAATGTCCAAATAACTTCTAAACTCATAAAATTTATTTACATGTCAATATTTCTTGCTTAGAAAATAAATCAGACAACTTTAAGCAATATGGTTTCTGAATTTTGATTTCTCACCAAGGTTTTTGTCAAGGGTCTTGGTGAATTGGTTCAATGGTGGTGGGACCTTCAAACGCTGGTTGAGGATCCTTTTCTTCCTCTGAATCTGAACAACCTTCGGCCACTTCACAAACCGATGGAGATCCTTCTTTGGAGGCAATGCCCCTCCTATCCCAAACTGCTTT
Source organism: Vaccinium macrocarpon (assembly GCA_022606695.1). Lineage (NCBI taxonomy): Eukaryota > Viridiplantae > Streptophyta > Magnoliopsida > Ericales > Ericaceae > Vaccinium > Vaccinium macrocarpon. The sequence goes on along the minus strand of CM040172.1, from coordinate 5,372,688 downwards.
GGACGTTTCTCGAATAGCGGGTTCACAACCTTCTCCTACAAACAACAAAAAAAAACAAAGAATTCAGCCTTCTTTCACCTAATTTTCAATTTAATATCTTGTTCAATTCTGAATTTTTATTGGGTTTTCGGAAGTTTATTGAATTAATCTTTACTCTTGTGAGGTAAAAGTTCCAAACAAAAGCAAAAAAGACAAAGAGACGTTTCAAATAGCTGGGTTTATTGTATGAAATATCGTCTTGCTATAGCTTCTTTTAAGTTTGGTCCACATTTTCATTCTTTCTGTATTACTCCCATCGAAACAAATGATTTACCCAATAAATCATGACGAACGGCTTAAAAAATCATTAAAAAAGCATATGTATATACAAAAAAACGAAAAACTGCACAGAAATATCCACACACGCACACACATGAATATGCGAGTGACTAAATGGAGTTTACAATTCCATACCGGTTTTTTTTTAGCTGCCACGACTGGTTTGACACCTTTCTTTGGAGCCTATGAATCATAAAATGGAAATAACAGAATTAGAATACAACGATCGAAAAACAACCGGGGTTAAGCGGAAATCAAAGAACAAGAATAATCTAGTTAAATAAAAGAAATGGTTTAGCAGAAGAGAAAATAACGATAATATTCAGAAATGTAAATGCATTCAAAGATCGTAGAGAAAGTATGAAAATCTAAGAAGTAAGAACAGATTGAGAGAGATCTGGCTCACCATTTCTGGAGGGTTTTAGGTTTCTCTCTTCTGGGCTACAGCTACTTTGAAGAAGACGGCGAAGGGAAAACCCTAAAAACTAAAGCAGCAACAAGCGAAGATGAAGTGTGGATGATTTTATAGTGGTCTTCGTCTTTAACCGGCGTCGTCTTGTGTTTTTATGGAGAGCGTAGAACCTAGTTCTCGCATGAATTAGTTGGGCCGTATCAAGTGGTCTCTTGTCGTAATTGGGCCGCAGATATTGTAAGATTAGTACCAAGTTGGTCCGTAGACCCTGAACCATGGCCCAAATTAATGCCCATTTCTTGTGAAATTTCATTGGAAATAAATTCTTTTTGTGAATTTGGTTATATAAGCATCGCGTTGTCAAATTCTCTAAATTTTGGACCAAATTACATCTTATAAAGGGATCTGGACTTACTATCGTGCAGCCCCATGCACAACATCTGTTGTGCACATTTGGGGCGTTCGTTGCTCTGATGAACAGCTCAGATTTTACCTTGACACATTTGCATTTGAACTATTCGTTTTCATATGTGCAACATAAAATCTAGGCCGTCCATCCGAGGAATGGCCCCGGATGTATACAACACCTGCTGTGCACAATAGCAACCCTAAAGTCCCTTAAAAAGCCTCTTTGTTACTTTAGCTAGTCACTCACATAATGTCTACAGCATCAGACTATCTATTGTTTTATTTATTTTACTATAGCTGGTGAGAGAGATAAAATGAGGTTAGGTTGGTGTTATATAGTGTTCCATTTTAGCGCTAATAGAGCTTCTAAATTTTCAGAATGCGCGAGAAAGGAGGGAAATTGGTAAAACAATCTAGGGTGAGTGAACAATTTCTCATTGAAAAATATAGGAACTATAGCTCAATCAAATTCTCAAGTTGATTAAGTGAGGCTAGTAAAGGAAGGTGTTTAGGATTTTGCCTTTTAGTTTAACGTAGAAGATATAGAGTAACGAGACAGATGTGGACACTTTACATACTGGTTCTTGTATGTGGTTTGATTAGACAAGGGGTACAATATTATTTCCATAGCAATATCTGAGCGTAAACAGTAGCATACAACTAAGGGTTGGTTTTGGTGAATTGAAAAAACTAGTTTTTTGGTTTTGTCCTTATTTAAATTATTTTTTTTGCATTTGTTGGTTTTCGGTCGATTTTTTATAGTTTCTTGGTGTATAAAATTATTAGCCAAACTTAAAATTTTGTGAATAAAGACGAAAAATAATCCAAAAAAACAAGTCAAGAAATCACAAAAAATCGACCAAAAACCAACAAATGCAAAAAAAAAATTGAATAAGGACAAAACCCAAAAAACCTTTTCAATTTACCCAAACCACCCCCAAGGGTTATCCATTTTTTACGTAAAACAATAAATTTGATTTTATCAAGTTGAACTTGACACATAAATTTAGCAAAATCGTTTTCTGCCACATTAATATTTTTTCCATAGCTTATATTTTTTCTTAAAATTTTTAGGTGATCTAAGGCCGTAAAGATTGAAAGTCATAAAAATGACTTCAACACCTTAGAGCAACTGTGTCAAACTTGACAAATTGCCACTGTAAATAGCTTGGCTTGGAAAAAATACTATAGCTCAAATGATGGAAAATACTCCAAGAATGAATATTTTTCAAAGGTGATTAAATTGTTAGCTTTGCTAATATATATGCACACTAGACTTCATGGAAATCAATAGGATAATTTGGGGGACGAATTTAATTTTTTTTATTAATTTGGGGATAGATAATTAATTACCTTTTTCATTTGACTTATCTATACACTTTAATTTAGGGGACGAATTTAATTTTTTTATTAATTTAGGGATGGATAATTAATTACCTTTTTCATTTGACTTATCTATACACTTTAGTCCCTATAATTATAGCCTCGTTTCAATTGGGTTCTCATATTTTTAAAATTTCCCAATTTATGATTTCCGAAGTGAAAACATCAAGCGACACTGAAAATTGACAAACCAACTGAAAAAAGCGCCATTCACTTCCCAAATCCCATTCCCGCACGCATCCCTCCGAGCCTAGAGAGAGAAAGGGTGGTGGCTTTGGTGGTTGCGGTGGTGATTTGATGACTGCAAGACATTAACGACGACATGGACAACAAGAACGTCATCGTCTGCGACAATGGCACTGGGGTAATCTTTGCCTTTTTAATCCAATATTCTATTCTTTCGTTGGATCGGTTAAATTATGAGAAACCCGCTTATTGTTTCCATGTAAATTCTTCGTAGTAAGATGGGATTTCTCGCCGATTCATTCCCCCTAAATGTTAAGGCTCTCTGTTTAATTATTGAGTTTGTGAGGATTTGGAAGATCGAGGAAAAATTTCGAACTGAATTGCGAAGCGAACTGGAAGTAGAAGAAGTCGGCAAAATCAAGTCTTGAATGTAAACAGACTAGATAGCTGAGCCGGATTTAGCTGAACGTTTTATTTTGTAATTCCGTAGTCGGCTCAATGGACTGAATAATCTGGTACCAATCACACCGTCTAAACTGCCAATTAGAGTTGGGGCAACAACGTACGTGCTGACCGACACAGAATTGATGGCATCCTGGTGGGAGGTGACTACCACTGCACCAACTCCTGGGGTTTTAGTTATCTGATCATTTGCTTAGTGGCCATATATAAAAGCATGTTCACTCAGAGATAAATCTAGAGTCTTAATAAAGTGAAATGGACAACTAGAAAGTTAAGCTGATCTCAAAAAAATAAAAAGGAAGAGAGATTGAAAGATTTCACTGAGATGTTGCTGTTTTTGCTAGACGCCATGTATATAGTAGTCATTTTTTGGTTGCTGACATTGCACTTACCAAATGCAGTATGTCAAGTGCGGTTTTGCGGGGGAAAACTTTCCCACCTCTGTGTTCCCTTGTGTGGTGGGAAGGCCAATGCTGAGATATGAAGAATCCCTCACAGAACAGCAGCTGAAGGTGTCTACACCATTTGTTCAAAACTTCTACGTTATTGCCTGTAGATAACTTTTACACTTTAAACTTGAATGAAGAAAGTGATGAACATCCTTCTGTAGTTGGATATTGACTAGTTCTAACTGCTTGTGGCAAATTGGCAATCCAAAACTGTGCAATTCCTGTAAGAGAAGACTTTAAAAACCTATTCCAAATTTGATTTTAAACAACCATTTACCGTGCTACTACAGCTGTATGTGTATGAATGCAAAAACACCAACAAAAAATATAGCTGTATAATGATGATCTGGGACAGGTGTTGTAAAAGGTATATTTAGAAGTGAATTTCTGTACTGTTATTGCCAAAGTTGTTATGATTCCAGGGAGGTAAGTAATGGTTGAGATCTGCAAATGAAAGTTCAAGGCTCATATGGGTGCTATGAAAAACATATGAGGAAAGCAACGTCATTCGTTTTTGGTCTCTGTTGTTGCTAAAGGCTTTATATTTAGTTGATTCATTCTCAACTATACGATGTTGATTGTTGAGTATATGCAAACACTTTCTAGTCCTAGTTAATCAAGACGGTGACCATGGGCATCTCCACAGCTCATGCGGAAACTTGCAAAGTTATGCATACGTCCTCTAGCCATACAACAGTACAAAACATAGGAAAATTCACCAACGCGATCCGAACCATAACTTAACAGAGAAATTGGACCCCAAAAAACAGCATACTAATCCTTCATATAGCCAATTTCTGATTCTGGCTGTTCCCTTGAATTTTCTTTTTGTAGTTTATCTTATCTACGGCACCAAGTGAAAGCACATTTCATGCTACAATTATGTTTTTGCTATCAAGGAGCCATCTAAGCTCCTTTGGGTTAATCTCTTGCAAAATCATTTACATAAAATGGTGTACTTTATGTTTAGTCTCGGGCCTATTGGCTACATAGCTTCACCTTGTAGCTTGTTACTACTCACTTCTTAACTCTAAAATACTATGGTGTACATCGTGTGTAGGATATTGTTGTCGGAGAAGGTTGCCTAGACTTGCGGCATCAATTGGATGTTTCTTATCCAGTCAACAATGGTATTGTGCAAAAGTGGGACGATATGGGTCATGTGTGGGACCATGCATTTTTTAATGAGTTAAAGGTGCAATCTTTTGCGTCGTGACAGAAATATATTATCTTTGTCAATTTGTTTTGCTGCTTTGGTAGTAGCAGAATAAACTTTGTTACACTTGTTCTTTTAACAGATAGATCCAACAGAATGCAAAATTCTTCTAACAGACCCACCTCTCAATCCCTCCAAAAACCGTGAAAAAATGGTATGCAATTATCTTTCCTTGGAAAGTATTTTCAGTTTAGTTGTAAATACCAATTTACCCATTTTTTTTACATAAGATGCGACTTTTTTTTTTTGTCTGATTTGACTTCATACTGTAGGTTGAGACCATGTTTGAGAAGTACAACTTTGCTGGTTTGTTCATCCAAATCCAAGCTGTATTAACATTGTATGCTCAAGGTGCTTCTATGAAATATGCAATGTCTAAAGTCTAGAAATCTTCTTATTTTCTTTTCGTATCTTAGACGTGAAATGAAATTTTGACTTCCTTATAAAGTCCCAAAAAGAGAATGGCGGACAGAAATCAACTTAGTGACCTGCTACTTTTCCTTTTTAAAGATATTCCTTGTTAATATTGTCATTGATGTTTTATCTTATGGGTTTTACTATTTGTATGGCTAATATCAACATCAGCTTCTAATACGTGTTGAGAACAAGTGAATGATTTCATCTAAAATTTTGTTTGGAAACTGTCACAGGTTTACTTACTGGACTTGTTATCGACTCTGGTGATGGTGTCACTCATGTGGTAAATCACTCTAGACCCTTTTTGCAATATGATGTTGAAATATGAATCTTCTCTCAGGGTGTCAGTTTGTGATGGCTTAATCTTCTCTCCAGGTTCCAGTTGTTGATGGCTACTCATTCCCCCATCTTACAAAACGAATGAACGTAGCTGGCCGACACATAACTTCTTATCTTGTTGATCTACTTCTACGTAGAGGGTATGGGTGAACATCTATCTGAACGGCGTCAGTTTCATTAGTATCATTCTTTCCATTCCCGTTCTTTGGAGTAATTATTTGCGCTTTGATTGCAAGATAAGCTTTCTTTTATGAAGGTACGCAATGAATAGGAATGCTGACTTTGAGACTGTTAGGGACATCAAAGAGAAGCTTTGCTATATAAGGTGGACAAAAATCATCATAGTTTGGCATACTTTTATCAAATCTGTTTGATTGCTTCTTATTGGATCCGTTCCCTTGCAGTTATGACTACAAAAGGGAGTATCAATTGGGACTTGAGACTACCATCCTTGTTAAGAATTATACTGTAAGCTAATCCTCTTGTTATGCCTACTGTAGAAGATCGTTTATGCAATAATCAATTCAACATTCCTCTACCCTACTGTATCTGTAACACCAGTAACATAAAAGGTCCCAGTGTGACGTTCCACACATTCTTTGTAACTTCATTTATCCTCTGCACTTGTGTGTCTGTAACACCAGTAACATAAAAGGTCCCAACTGTGAGGTTTCATGCAATCTTCGTAACTTCATTTATAGCTGTCTTACAGTGGTTTGATATTGAGTTTTATGGACGTTTCATGCCAAATACTCTAGCAGGTGATGTATAAATACATGCATGTGTACTGGTAAATGAATTAATTCCATTCAATCTTTCAACATTTGGCTTGGGTATTCTTCTTCTGCTAAGGATTGAACGTTCTTTTTTCATGTTTTATAACAAATTTATTTTAATCAGCTGCCAGATGGAAGGGTCATCAAAGTTGGCACCGAAAGGTTTCAGGCCCCTGAGGCTCTTTTTACTCCTGTAAGTCTGTTGTTTTGCTATTTGTTTATCTTCATTGTTCTTCAAGCAGTGAAGTAAAACTTGATTCTGTATATGTCTTTGTTTTATCTGAAAATTCATTTCCATGCTTCAATTGAACATGGCTTTCCTTTATGTGCGCTCTTACATTTTTGGTGCTTTTTGTTAGCTGTTTATTAAAACAAATGGTTTGCTGTGGAACCGCCCCAGGTTTAGTTGTCTTTTTCTGTATCATTATGGAGTTGTTTCCTTGATTCCGCTTAGTTTTTGAGGAGATGCTTATCTCATTTTATTTGGCTTGCCACATGAACAAACCAACTGTGAATCGAATGTATCTGACATGTATGTATGCTGGTGTCGGTGCGGATACCAGGGCTCGAGCCTGTTTTTCATGGGTCTACAAGCGACGGCGTTGGAAGTTTGCCCAACCAGTGTCCTTATGATTGGAGGATGATATATGTGGGCCCAGCTAGATTTATTTGATTTGTTTATGGAGTATTTATTTGTCTAGATTGCTATTTAGAGTTTTATTTTGTTAGGAATTTAGATTAATTATCACCATTGTTAGGTGATCTTTGTGGGAGCCTATTTAGATTTAATTAGTTGTTATCTCTTTGTGGGAGCCTATTTATAGGGCCTCTCATCTTTTGCTTGGATCATTGATTGAATGAATAGGCCTTATTCCAATTCCTGGGTTAAACTCAAAACTGACTTATTACGCTTTATGAGGCAGGTCATTCTTTCACAAAACATTGACTTAAAAACTAACTTAAGCCAATGCCTGACATGGACAAAAAGTATTGTTTATTTTGGCACGGGGATTCCAATTCACCCTCAGCATAGAGATACCTAAGGTTTGTTCATCCTAAGGTACATGGATACCTAGGGTTTGTCACTTGTCCTATATCATCTTTGGTATCAGAGCAGAAATCGATCTCGTTGCTATTTCTTTACTCGTTTCTCTCATAAACTAGGGATTCCTAGGGTTTGTTACTTGTCTTATATCATATGCTCACCTGGTTATGAAAATGAACATCATTAACTTTTCCACAAGATTGGACTTCTCCTAGAGAGGGAATGCAAATAGAAAGATACTGTAGATTATGAATGAATATATGGTTGTAGCCTGTGATAGAAAGACTTGATTGAGTAGAGAAACGATGCAGATGTGACCTTTGTCATACAAAAAGTGATGCTGAGTTTGTACTTTGTAGTCATTGTAGCTTGAATTCAAGTTGGTGTATTTTTCTGAACGAGTTTCTAGTCTATTTACATAGATCCCAATAATTTAGCTTGTTCTGAAGGTGTAAATTCTTGAAGCCCAGATTTTAGTAACTTGATGGTGGTATATTTGGAGATTTCCTTATCAGTTTTGTACTTACGAATGAGATTTTTGTAATCAGATTGGTATGTTGATGAAACAATCAGTTTTAAGTGATGCTAAAAGGATCACTTTCGAGTGACTGTTTACCAACCCCTAGCATGCTGATTTTCAAAGCTTTTGATAAACTTGAATTTATGAGTTAGGGGGCCACACAGATGCAAGTTAAAAGGTGCTTTCCTCGTGCAGGAGCTCATAGATGTTGAAGGTGATGGAATGGCTGACATGGTATTTCGTTGTATTCAGGAAATGGATATCGATAATCGAATGATGGTACGTGGATCATTTCATAGCAATAATGCCTAGACTTCTGTAATTAAAAGCTGGTATTTCCTTCTCAACTTTCATAAAGAGAGATATTCTAGTTGTTTGATTAAGATGTACTGGTCATGCTATAGATCCTTTGCATGCTTTTCTTTCTTCTCTTGAAAAAAGAAAGACGAAATCTAACAGCAGATTGTCTTGTTATGGATAGTGCTGATGCCATAAACAGTTATGATTGCCATTTGATAGATCTTCATGTTTTGATAAATACGAACATGTGTCACCTGCATATGTGCATTACCAGATTGATATATAAACTGTCGAGTTTGTTGGTCCATGAGACAACCAAAAGATTATCCATGAAGAGAAAAGAGAAATTTGATCGGAGAATTAAAATTAATTGTACAGCTTTGGAGGCAGGTCCTGCCTGGGCCATGCATGCGTAATGAGTACTGGATTATTTCACGTATCTTTAACTCCTTTATTTTCCTTTTGGCAGCTCTACCAACACATAGTTTTAAGTGGAGGGAGTACTATGTATCCTGGATTGCCTAGTCGGTAATAACCATGAATCCTTTTTCCATTCTGCTGCTTTCATATTGGTGGAATCTTCCTATATTGTTATTTTGGTTCTCTCAAGTTCTGTTTGCATGGATTTTTCAAGTTGTCAGACTTTAGCCCACTTAATCATTGCTCTTGGTTCTGTATTTAGAGTTTATAGAAACTTCAATTTTGCGTGTTACAATCTTAGAACTACAAGCAAATGGTATCTTACAATATTGTAGTATTGTCCTAAGCATCAATATTTAGTTGCTCTCTGCTGGTTGTTCCATAGTAGTTGTGTGCAACGGGGCTATGTAAATTAGGACGCATATGGATCTTCTGGCCTTCTGAATAGTGGTAACTTTTACTTTGGAGAGAGATTATAAATCATTGTGGTTTCTGTGATTTATTGTTTAAGGACATTGTTAAGTTCGTTGTTTGTTTATTTCATTTTTTCAGCCTGGAGAAAGAAATTTTAGATCGTTACCTTGAAGTTGTTTTGAAGGGAAACAAGGATGGGTTGAAGGTAAGATCTGAATTATCAATTGGTAAAAAAAGAAGAAAAGGAGATGGGAAAGATCTCAGAATATTTTATCAATCTTTGAGGGTCTTATTTCATATCCAAGTTCAGTAGTCAATTTTAATTTGATCTGGTAGGGTAATCTCCTTGCAGTAGTTTTGTGAAATTTCAAAATGGAGCCTGAGGTATCCACCTCGGGTTAGCTTGTTCAGGCGGGGACTAGTAAAGAAGTTTTCTGTTGTCATGTCTTTAGGTGGATTATCTGACTATAGGATCCACTTGTTTTGGGTAATCTGGTCCTGGAGAGTAGAATCAAGAATGAATTGCATTAGGCAGCACATATATTGAACTGTGAGGGCCAATGACATCGGCTGCTGTATAATTGGAAGAAATTGAAACACTTCTGGTGATGAAGGCCATAGTGGTTATCTTATGTATGAACTATGATTTTCACAGGTGCAACTAAGAATAAATCTAGATTCTAGACAAGTAAATTTTCAACTAAGATATTATTCTGGACAGATGAATATACGACTAAAGATATGCTTTTGACTAATGTTTGTCGGTGAGGACTGAGGAGTTTAAGGTAGCCTATTTGGTTCAGAAATTATGGTTGATGACAAACTCCTTTCAGTGATGAACTTCTTTTGTTGTCTTCGTCTTTTATTGTTCCCGTTCAAAAAAAATTCTTCTATTTTACAGAAACTACGGTTGCGAATAGAGGATCCGCCACGAAGAAAGCACATGGTGTACCTTGGAGGTGCAGTTCTCGCTGGAATTATGAAGGTATAGCTCTCTCTCTCTCTCTCTCTCTCTCTCTCTCTCTCTCTCTCTCATGCAAACCGGTGCACAGTGGAGTGATTTGTTATCGTGTCTTATGCTCCTAAAAGCATAGTAAAATGAAGGGCAAAAGTCAAAAGGAAAAAAGAGTGGAAAAAGATCTCTCGAAGGAAAAAACAAATTTTCAGATACAAGTAAGAAAAAAGGAGAAAAAGCATGAAGCGAACATTTACTGTGGGGAAATTTGATGCAGGATGCACCTGAGTTTTGGATTAGCAGAGAAGATTACCTGGAAGAGGGAGTTGCCTGCCTAAGCAAGTGTGGCCAGGCATGAGTTTTTTCAAGGCAATCTGCTACTCTTCTCATGGTAGAACTCTTGTTACTTTCTCCGGCAAACCCCGGGGGGAGAAGGGGGGACCAACATAGGAACGACCCACATAGCGTAGAGCATTATCATTGAAGCACTCCAAGAGTTACGGCCAATGAATTGATCTATTCTTGTGATAACTTCTCGCAAATGCTTCACAACGCCACAATACTTTCAAAACAGGGAATAAAAGCTTCACCTTGCCATATCCTTATGTTCTAGGCATGGGGGAAAATGTAACTATTGTACTAAGCATTGCTTCATTTGTATCTCAAAGTTGGTGGTACGCATAAGCAGACGAGTGTTGTGTACATCGCTCTCTCTCTCTCTCTCTTTTTTGAACTGTCGAACACACATATCATTGTAAACTAATACTCCTACTTGATTTGGAAGATTTTGGTAATAAGAAGAATAAAATAATACTACTTGGTTTGTTTTGTAATTGAAATAGGGGGATACTGATAAATTAGAGGGTTTGAGGTAGATTGGCCCTGATTAGGAAGGGCTCATTCGTCCGGACAAAATATGGACAAGGTCTACCTTTTTCTTTTCTTTTTTGATGAAGGTCTACCTTGTACATAGTTAAGAGGGGTGCAAGAGGATTAAATAGTCCGGGTACCTGATCTCCCTTCCAAACTATGGATCACTTGTGGGCGCGGGATGAGTAATCCGGGCCCAATCTCATCAGCCCACCTATGTCTCCATCCAAACAAGCCCAATTGTAGAGCATTCCATGTGCAGGTTGGAGTGCTACATGACACAATTATGCTAATCAATGAGTAAGCCTGTTGTTAATCCTTCACTATCAATGGGAACAAGTGATACATTTGGACATTTCGACTTACAAACAACTATGGAACGCTAGAAATGATATTGAAGTCTTGAACGTCATCTTATTAGACCAAAAGAAGCAGTTATTTACCGCAAATATGGCATTATTGACTTTAATCTTTTTTTGAATACTCAAGTGTTCGGACAAGCATACCGACTAATTTCATGAGACAAATCCCAAACATTCAATCTGTACCATAGAGAAGATGGAGTATGAGTTATGACCTTTGAAGTGTATTAAATGGTCAATTTTGGATCCGTTTAATAAAATCTGGGTTTGAAGCATTTTTCGCGCACTCTTTGCTCTTACCGAGCAACATTTTTTTAACAAGGATTCCACTCAAATCTCGGGGAGAGAGAAATGGAACTGGTGAGGTTCGAAACCACCACCTAAAGAACCGAGTAAGGGGTCAATCAAATCACATATTGAAACCACAATTTACACTAAGCCTTGTGTCAACCCTTTACAAGGAACAGACCTAAAACGAAAAGAAAATGACAGTAGTAACTAGTAAAGTAATCTTGTATTAATATATGGAAGGCCTGCAGCTATAAATGTACACAAACACAAACGAACATATATAGAATATAAGAAGACAGATACATCATAACCAAACAAGCACGTAACAAATGAGGTAAGGTGTTCACAAATTATTTGTCCTTTCAAACTGCTCAATTCCACAGACCGGTGATCCAAGAGCTGCACGAGATTAATTCCAAATCAGACAGTTTGTCATCTTCTCACAATATTGTACACCTGCAGATGCTTTTCCTTGGAGCCTCATCAACCTTCTTTTCTGTTCAGATAAACAAATCCATGAATTTCAGCAACCACATGACAGAAGCAGTATCTCTCTATTGAGCATGTGAGTAACCGAGTAATTGGTTAGCTTAGCATTACGAATCAACTCTTCTTTGTATTGTTCTTTAACCCTCAAATCAACATTTTTAATTCCATATCCTGTTGTGATGCTGAAAGTAAAAGATCCACGTCAAAATAGAATAAGAATTTTCCCTACTTCATAGACTCCTACACCGTGTTCCAAAAGAATGCATAATGCACAACACTCGACTTGATATTACAGATAATGAACTTCCATGAGACTGAGAGATTGAGAGCTAATGCACAACACTCGACTTGATATTACAGATAATGAACTTACATGAGACTATGAGAGATTGAGAGCTAATGCACAACACTCAACTTGATATTACAGATAATGAACTTCCATGAGACTATGAGAGCTGTCCCCAGTAATGCATCCAACAATACAAAAAACACCAGAAAATGAATAAAGGGCATGCATCTTATCCAAATATGACACATGCAATTACACCTAATCAAGCTAACCATTAAAGATATATTCATGCATAGCAAAAGCTGCAAAACACAGCATTAAAATTTCACCACTAGATACCCAAGAAACTGAAGTAGGGGAGATAAGACTGTTGAACTGAAAAGTTTATAAACATAAAAAATTCATGCAGCCTACCCCAAGTAATGAGATTGATTCACAGTGACGAAAAAAGTCATATACTTCTACTGGGGCCCAAAGAAATCAATTAACAGTATAGTTCAAATTCAGGGAGCCATTACACAAAAAACTTAACTAGGAAGATTGAAATACCTGATTTGGGTTTCGCTAAAGTCGGCTGCACCACCACATGCATGGTAAGGACGGTATTTGAAAGCTCACCGAAAGGTGTTCTGCATTGGCCAACAGTTTTGCTGTTCTCCAGAATCTTACCCCCGTTTATCAATTTGACATCATTTGCGGCCTTGGGCGCAATTTTCTTATCTAGGTTGAACCAATACAAAATCAACATCAGATACCAGCAAGGGCATATCATTTCTTGAAGATTGGAAGAATGATAAGAACACATACACCCTTTATTATACGCAACAAGAATTATGTAGTCTCCTTTTTTGTAGGAAGGCCAATAAGGAAACTTAACAACAGATGAATGTACACAGGTAAGAACATCCAACTATGTCCCTAGAGCTGCTCTTTAACAAAATATATTTAAAATCTAAGGATCACATCTTCTACATAAGAGACAACAAAAATGGAACTTCTTGGTTCATAAATACATATAAGTTTCCTTCATATATCAAAAAAGGAACTTTTTGGTTCATAAGTACACTTTCTTACCAACAGACTCAACGTGACTTTAAGCTTTAGGAACAAACCTTTGATTCAGAATTTCACGCATTGGTATTCTTAAATACCAAAGTTACTTATTATCATTCAAATAAAAATAATGTCACACAATTACCATTACAGAAACAGGGCAATTTTCTTAACTCTCGCCTTGAGTGAGCGTAACTCGAATGTGGGTTATGTTGCAGTTTCTAATTCAATAATCAGAATCCCTTATTTTGTATATAAATGGATTTGGTAGGAGATCACGCAGAATTTTACTGCACACCAGTTAGAACTCAGCTAAAAAAAACCCAAATTTGCTCTATCACGCTCTAAACCCAAGAATTAGACTTTCGATCAAGTACTTACTGATGTTCGATTGAACCAGATATGCGAAATTTGCGTGATCCCCAAACAAATAAATTCATACAGCATAAGCGGTTCTGATTACGGAATCGGAACCAGCAATATTTAGGTTCACCCTCAACATAAACACTACGCATTTAGAATACATATAGAGCTCGATACATATTATTTAGAGGACACTAGAATCTAGAGTAATGAAGTTGTATATATTTCTAACCTTTAGGCCACTCGGAGACGATTCTCTCCTTAAGCATCGCAACGGTTGAAGCCGGCGAGTACCGAAACGGACCGATGTCGGTCCCGTCGTATAACCGGAACTTAAGCTCCACCAACTCCTCGTCCGGCATTTGCAACCACAAATCTTGAACTGTCCCAACTCTCCGATCGAGTTACTTAACCGCAACTGCAATTGAACCCAAACCTTTCCCACCAATTCAACACCTAGACAACATCGAAACTATTATACACAGAAATATATACAACAGCTCTAATCGATTGATAATTGAGATACGTGTTAAAGGAATTACTGCATCAGACGTTAGAACTTAATCTGGGCTGTGAATTGTGTGATGAGTGAGAGAGAGAGAGAGAGAGAGAGAGTTGTTGAATTTGAGGAACCCTAATGACACTTACTGTTGTTTTACTCGATTTCTGTATTTTAGGCCAAAGTAGGCCTTTAGTGTTCGGACAGGGTCGGGTGTGGTAGCGGATCCGCTGTCCCAATCTCTATGTTCCGTTCATCTGAGTCGTCCATCCGAGCAATTAACGGCTCAGATTCTCAAATGAATATAGATGACTCAGATTTGTTTGGAGTGAGATAGAATTCGAGCCGTTGATTGCTCGGATAGACGACTCAAATGGATGGGACAGAGAGTTGGGACACTAAAATTGGAACAATAGATCCACTATCGTTAGGTGTCTGGGCAAGTTTACGAGTACACTGATCATTCCTCCCTCGATCAAAGACAGAACATTCATGACAGGATTAGAGAATTCGAAAAAAATTAACACTTTTTTGCGGCTTGATTTTAAAATTAAATTGTGTGATAAGCAAACTCATCCTCAAATGGTTAATTTTCCTTTCAAAGAAAAAAAGGAGGGGTTAGTAACCGGAGAAAATATAGTGGCGTGTAGTAAGAATCTCGGTTGTCCATTCTTGTTTTCAACTATCTAGATCTTAAATAAATTGTTTGCGCAAATACTTTGAATGGACGTGCAAACAATTTATTTAAGATTCAAACCGTTCAAAATAATTTGAATGTCGAGATCTCCTCATTATAGGGTATAGTGATTACAAAGCCCCGCTCCTGTGAATTTGTTTGGTTTTGGTCGTCGGTTACATTTAGTATTCTTCTTTGTCGCGTCGGGAAATTGTAACTTTGCCGAATCTTTTTGGTTACTTCGTAGATCTTTGTGTGTGTCGGTACATTTATCAAATTTGTCACTTGGGTGGATAAACTTTGAGGATATTTTCTCTTTATTCTTTGTTTTTTGCATTTGATTTTTTGCAGTTAATTTTTTGTGTGAATCACAGATTCGTCTCGATGAAAATAATCTAAATTTTTTTTAAAAAAAAGCTACATTCAAAACTAATTTTTTGAATAAATATGAATATCTAATTCAAAACCTATCTGATTTTGGATTAGTTTTGTGTAAGTATTTAAAAAAATTAGTCTTGAATATAATTTTTTACTTAGATTACTCTTGTCGATACGAATCAATAATCTACAAACAATTGACACAAAATTAACAACTGCAAAAAAATATTGAAAAAAAGGGGAAAATTATCCAAATGAATATTAAGCAAAACCATCACTTATGGTACAAGTTAAAAAAATTTGAAGATCTTTTCAAGATTTGTTGATCAAGTTAATAAGGTGTTTGGGAGATACCTTTCTTTGAGCTATGGATTTTGAATCGTGAATCGTCGATTTTTTTTATGTATGTATTAAACCTTTTAATATTGTATATAACCTTTCAATTATTCCTGAAATATTTAATTCCAAAGATTTTTATGTATTAACCATTTTAATATTGTATATAAACTGAAATATTTAATTCCTTTTTGAAAGTCCAACACTCCCCAAATAAATTCTTAACACGCGGGAAAAAAAATAATAATCAAACGCATGCTAATAAAATTAATAAGAACAATCCGCATGCTTTGATTTATGAAGACTTATCAAAAGAAATGCTTGATTTACGAAAACCATGAAACAACAAAATAAAATAAAAGAGAAAACGTCTCATGTACAACTGTAATTGGTATTTGTTATGTGCGCATATTTTATAAGGATACTATTAGGTTGAAAATGTTGGGGGTAAAGTAGTCTTTCAAATTCGTACATAGAATCAAAATGGAAAAGCTCCTCCAAAGCTAATTATAGAATTGTGCCTCAACCTTTTAATTTTGAAAATGTATTTTCCTTACTATGTCTGCAGTTTGCTATGAGTTTCCCAAACACCCCAAATCCCAAAATGCACAATTCATAATGAAAAATGGGCTATCCAAACGCCTTCTAAGTTTGAAAATGTTTTAAAATCTTTGGTAAAAAAAATTTATGTCAACTTTGAACAATTAACAACTCACTAAATAATTATCCCCAAAAAATAGTAACTCACTAAATTATTAGCGTTATTTTACACTGACTCATTCGTTTAAGACTTTTCGTTTAAGACTTGAAAGACTGAGTCAGGTCTAATTATTCAGTACTCTCATAGCACCGCCACATAGTGATTCGGATCACTCCACTTTTTCTGGGTTCCACAAATAAGTGCATAAACTCCATATAACTGTGTAGTGCTGGAGTGATCCAGAGGGCAAAGTATTAGTATTTGTGATTTGGTTTATCTTAGTACTACGGAAAGGGGGACTTTGCCATCCCTTAGGGTCGGCAAGGGGTGGTGACCCCATCTCTACCGTTCGTTTTGCGCATCAACGGCTCAAATCTCACATCACTTAAGTGTATCTGTATCGTCCATTATTTGATGCGATTCGAGCCGCTAATGCACAAAACAGATGACACGGATTAAGGTTGACAGAACCTGTCGACTCCGCAAACAGTAGGCCCTGGGGTGGGGTTCTCTTACTACTGGATACTGTTGTCCTAGTCAAAACATAAAACGCGTGCAGATCTAGAAAAAACCGTGGCAAATTTGGTAATGTAACTCATTTCTCTCTTCCGCATTTTTTAGAACGCTACTATGTGCACAGACCATGATGCATTGACCACATACCGACGGCGTTGCCAACGCCGTTGTGGTTCCCAACCGATCGATTCGAGCCATTCATCCTTCTCAGAATCGAATTCTGAGTGGGGTCAGCGGAGAAATCGAGGCAATCGGATGGTTGTATGAGTTCGATCCAAAATCACCCCCATTTCATTCAAAAAATTCTAAGAAAGATGAACGGCTCGGATCAATCAGTTGGGACCCACAACGGCGTTGGTGACGCCGTCAGTACGTGATCAGTGCAACACGGTCGGCTCCCTTATCTTTTTCGCATTTTTTTTATTTATTTTGTTGCTCTGTCTAATTTCTTTATTTTTTTATTGGCCACAAGTATGATGATTAGCATCAATGATGAAGCTAGAGGAGAATAAGTGGTGGCCGCCGCACCACAAGATTTTCAAAAAATTCAATCAGTGGATATAAAATAATTTTTTATCCCCAAATTATATAGACTCACAACTACTAGATTTTTTTAATTTTTAATCCTTCTAATGTAGTTTGTCTTTTTATTTTTTAAATTCATATTTTCGCCGCCACGAAGACAAAATCCTGATTCCGTCCCTGATTAGCATTTTGATTTTGGTATTTGACTAACGCTCGAAACTTCTATGTAAGCTCGAAAAAATAAAACAGAAATTCCCTATAAATCTTATTTTATCCAACGCATGGACAAATATAATATATCACTTATTTGAATATTAAGATCGGGTGGCAGCAAGTCAGATACCGTTTTCATTGGATCACTGTGTATAAATAAATCTCAGCCCACAAAAAAATCAATAATAAAAAGCTTAAGTTATGATGACTATATTCGAATGTTATCTTTTCATATTAGTTTTTCCGTCCCAATTTGTTTGTTCATTTTTTATATTTATATCAATTTGGATAGCGGCATTACGGCATGTTGGATGACACCTTGATTTTGTACTAGATTAAAATTCAAATTCTATATATCATATATCAGGTAACATTGACACGGGTTTATTTTATATATTCTTATAATGCTAAACATCTTTTAAGAGATTTGAAAAATGATTATTTTGTTTAGAAAAAAAAAAACAAAGAATTCGTCAAACCCTCCTCTTTTATAATAATAATAATAATAATAATAATAATAATAATAATAATAAGGCATTTCATAACATCAATTGGCTACCGAGTTGACTTTTCATTTTATGTTTTAAGAGTTGGGTAAATTTAGACCGGCAATTAAAGACTAGACAAATTAGGTCAACGAATAGGAAAATCTCATATCGACTAGGTCAAATAGGTTAAAATAAACAAAATAAGAACTGCAAAATAATTTTTTTTTAATATCATGACTAGGCTAAATGCCAAAAAAATTCTAAGTATTGAAAGATAATATTTCCAAATAAAATCAATTGAAGAAATTAAAGCAAGATAGACAACATTATAACATGACTAAAAGAAATTGTCAATCACATGACAACATAATCGGCAAGGATTTTTTTTTTCCCCCAAAATATTAGAACCGGTCATAATTTGCGCACTCACATCCATACGAGGAGCTTCGGTGTATCTGGGGACCTCGTACAATGCGTGGAGACCTTGTATGAATATGAATATGAGTGTGAGTGTGAGTATGAGTGTGCGTGTAAATTATACTCGTGTTTTTAGCAAAAATTTTTATTTTCATTCCCTCGGACGTTTGGATGGAAGCCATTAGATTGGATTTCGGTAGATTGTCGTGAGCACTGGACCAGTAAAAGGAAGCCCAAGATCAACCCATGTTAGATGGGCTTCTGGCCCATCGTTCGCCGACCATATTTCTAGAAGCAAAGCCTATTAACCACAACTTGATTCTACTTGAAAAGGGGCAAAAAGAAGTGGGCTTCGACACATATTTTTGGGACTTTCCAACGTGGATCCGGATCTTCTCCTCCATGTTTTGGAGTAGAGGAGACATTCCTCTTTTGGACCGTCCATTAGTATTTCAACGGTAACAAGGTCATTTGGGGCAAGTGAATTCTCTACGGGAGCTTTGACAGAGACTCGGGCGGGGATTTATGACCACATCCACAGTAGGTTTGAATTGCTATTCATTGATTGTACCCAGTTAACACAATAGACCGCGTTAATTAATAGCTCCTTTGAATGCTAAATGCTAAGAAATGCTGAGAAAAGAAAAGATAGTAAGGAGATGTTTGTGAGCCATTTTTCTACTTCTTATTTTCACATTTTTGAGTTTTGAGTGGTTGGGAGACTTGGGCCAAAATGACTTCTCCAAAAATGGGTTTTTCATTTTGGACTTTAGAGAGGAGAAATGAAAAAGAGGTGGGGAGAAGCTTTTTGACTTCTCATTTTTCATTTTTCTCATTTTCATTAGCAAAAAGACCCACAAAATGTATTTTGGACATATCTCCCAAATACTACTCCAGTTACAAAATGCATTCTGCATATTTCCCCCAAACATTCCTACCAAATTCAAAATACATTATTATCATAATCCAAAAAGTCAAAAAGTTAAAAATGAGGCTCTCAGATACCCTAAAACCAAGCAACTTGTTTGGACAAGTAAAATGAGTTCGAAATAATGAGAATGGAATACAAAAGATGAACTATTTTAACAACAATAAAGAAAATGGAACTTGATTTGTTTATTTTTTCTTTTTCAGTACTGATGAGAAATCACACTCCTTTCTTACCTTTCACTCCATCCAAAGGGTGGGTGGGTGGGTGTGGAGAAGACATATAGAAAGAACAAAGGAAAAAAGATAAAGCAAATCATAATGTGTAAAATATTGAAGTATAAGGAAACTCAGGTTTCATTCTTCAACATATTTTTGTTTCATAAAATTTCACATTTTATGATATTTCAATCTCAATACATAAAATATAAAAATGATTTTATGAGATTTTCATAAAATTCTCTTAAAATCTATAGAAAAACCATTACTACATTTTATCAGTTGGGAAAACAACTCAATTTTATCACCTCTCAATAAAATATTCATCTTATGAGATTTTCATAAAATCTACTTAAAATCTATTAGAGAACAAGGCCTCAATTTATTTTGCTAATGTTATCTTCTTTTAATTCCTTCTTCTAATTTGGACCCAAATGGTATGGTATGTGTAACAATGGCCGTAAACTAGTCTTGTGAATTTAAAAAATGGACTGGAACAAAACAAAAACTGATAAATACGCCTACGATTTGCTATATCAATTGTATCGAAAGGCTCAAAAACTACTCCCTCCGTCCCAAAACTTTTGACATTTTTGGGATTGCGTGTCATTTTAAATTATTTATATCTTTTTATTTATAAAGTTTTATGTGATTTTAAAAACTTTGTTTAATAGAACTAATTAAAATCTATCAAATAAGATACATATTGCATATTTTTTGATATTTACATTGAAAGATATAGAATTTGAAAATGGCACACTGTCCAAAAAGTGTCAAAAGTTTTGGGACGGAGGGAGTAATTTGCAACGACGACATTTCAAATTAAGAGAAGTAAACACAGTGGAAAAAAACACAAATTTTTCCTTGCTTTTCTATACAGGAGGGAGCGGATTACATTTCTGTCTCAAATGGGTTACGTTAGAAGCCTACAAAAAACAAAGCAACAACTGACCCAACTGAAGATCACACAAAACCAAACCAAAAATTCAAACAACCAAAAGACCCATGGAAAAAAAAAAAAAAAAAAAAACCTAAACCTAAAAACATTAGTCCAAAATACTAGATTCTGTCTCCAAAATGGCAGATCTAGCTTAGCCAAGAAATTAACCACACCCCTCTTCCTCTCCACCAAATTAACTTCACTAAATAACCGGCCCGAACACTGCTGACCGTCAAACCGAAAGACAAAAAAAAACTTCCCTCTTTTCTCTCTCACTCTAAAATTGCATCAAGAGAAAGGGAATATCAACACAATTAAGTTACTTGACAAACAAGTCAAAGCCAGAGGGCCCCAGCTTCCTTGAGAAGTGGGACAAGGGACCCATTAATATGAGAGGCCATGACTCTATCCATGGCTCCCACCAGTTTTCCACCAATGAAGACGACGGGGACCGCGGAAGAGGTCCCGAGAAGCATCATGAGTGCTCTCTCGATCTCTTTCCCGCCTTTGGGGTCCTCGTCGAGCTCGTAGACAGTGGGGTTCACCCCCATCCCGCAGAAGAGCCGCTTGATTGCGTGGCACATGCAGCAAGTGCTCACGCTGAATATCACCACGGCGTTTTCGGATGCCAGCCTCTCTATCCGCCCTATCGGGTCGGACGATCCAATAGGGCTTGTACTCCTTGTTGGGTAATTGTAGGGACCCCAAGACTCTGATTGGTAATGCATTTTTTTGATAGGGTGGAAAATTTAGCAAAGGAATGTGTCTTTTGGTTTTTTTGGCTGAGTATTTTGAGGGACTGGGTCTGGGGGGGGAGTGAGAAGTGGGGGAGCGGGGTATGTGGTTATTTATAGAAGTGGAGAGACAAAGGGGACTGAGTTTAGAAATATTTTTCTTTTTGTCAAATTAAAGACATATATGGTAATGAAATAATGTGATGATAAAGTTGGTCTGGGCAAAGTTGGTCTGCTGCAGAGATAGAGTACGCACCGCATGCAAGAGAAAGAGTTTAGAGAGAGAGAGAGAGAGAGAGAGAGAGAGGGAGGAGGAGGAGGAGGAGAGAGTTGCCCATGTGCTCGAGCCTGAATATATTATTGTTGGTTATTGAGTCCTTCTACTTGCACTGTACAGACCATGTACCGACGGCGTCGACGCCGGTGTGGATCCCAAACGGCCAATCCGAGCCGTTGATCGTTCTCAGAATCAAATTCCGAGTGGGCCAACGCGGGAATCGAGGCAATCGGACGGCTTTATGAGCTCGATCCAAAATCACCCCATTTCATTTGAATTTTTTTGAATGAAATGGGGTGATTTTGGATCGAGCTCATACAGCCGTCCGATTTCCTCGATTCCCGCGCTAGTCCACTCGGAATTTGATTCTGAGAACGATCAACGGCTCGGATCGGCCGTTTGGGACCCACACCGGCGTCGGCGACGCCGTCGGTACATGGTCTGTACACTTGCATCGGTCCCTTTAGATTTATCGTTATTGTTGTACTATTGTACTTCTATATGTCTGTAATTTTTATTTTTATGTTACACCAAGAAAAAAAAAAATACTCTTTGCATTCTGATCGTGCTTTACAAAAAGACGTATAATTTTTTAATAAAAAAATAAAATCCTGCATGGGCCTAAATAATCCAAATAAACAAACTGAAAGATATAATAACGTTCTCATCCCGAGCAATACACAAGATAAAGGGCATTCAAGCCCACACCCATCATCCGAACGCTCATAACCACGGTCACAGGTACCGGTTGCTTAGGTACTGCCGTACTAGTCAAGTTGGCGTGACCCAAGGAATGTAATTCTCTCACTCACATGCATAGCCACCTTGCTTAGTATCACGAGTAATGTCGACCCTCAAACGGTTGGGACACGAGTCATGATAAAACTGACTACATGTGCCAAGCAGCCAATTTTAATTTTGTGCAAAAAAAACTCGAAAAATCACGTACGAAAGTACTTCATTCTTCTTAATCTTAAAATTATTCTACGTCTTTTTATGGGAAACTACCAAAAATGAGCTGGATGGAGTAATCGTCAATCAAAAGAAAACACAAACTGTGGTTGCATGGTAAGGTACTAAACTACCGTAAATTTCTCTCACGGTATTCCTATAGGTCTGTATATATTGCCCATCTTAAAAATGGAACATTCTCCTCTTTCCCATTTAATTATAGAAAACTACGAGATGGACAGTAGAGATTAGTTTGAGGTGTAAGCAAGGTGATTTGAAAAATGCTATACTACAAAAATACTACTCAACAACAATAACAATAACATAACCTATTTAGTCCCGAATAATTGGGGGTATGGGCGGGGGATGAATAGGAGACAGATCTAACATTTGACAATAAATGCATAAAGTGGTTGCGCTCTTAGAATACCACTGAAACAGATGGATTTGAGACCGACCTAATCTTTGGCAATAAATGGACAAAGTGACTGCTCACAAAATATCATTGAAACAATGGTTCTCATATATCGTCGAATTTGCTACGAAATATTGTCTTCAAATCAAAGTCAAAAGGCATAAAAAATGAGAGTGACACTGAACATCAAAATAGGCTTTTAGCTAGCCATTAAAAGCGCTGAGGAGAGCCGAGTCCACAATTACAGTGGGTATAGTGGGAATGAGCAGTGATGGCCGGGGAAAAGGGGCGAGACAACTCACAATAGGCGCAGGCTTTTTCAGAAGGCGAGTTGAAGGAGAAGAATTTGTTGGTTCATACACACTATACTACTCTTTATGTCCCAATTTTTTTTTGTCTATATGCATTATTTATAGCACTTCAAAAAATTATTTATATTTTTAAATGTATTATATATATATATATATATATATATATATATATCTAATATGAATTTTGTTTGATAGTTCTTGATTAGTTTTATTAAACAAAATTTTTACAATAATAACAATAACAATAACATAACACATTAAGTCCTCAATAATTGGGGGTATGGGCGGGGGATAGATATGAGACACACCTAACCTTTGACAATAAATGAACAAAGTGGCTGCTCCCAGAATACCACTGAAACAGATGGATTAGAGACAGACCTAACCTTTGGCAATGAATGCACAAAGTGGCTGCTCATATAATACCACTGAAACAGTGGCCCCCCTACACCGTCACGTTTGCTATGGAATCGTGCCCTCAAATCAAAGCCAAAAGGCATCAGAGAGGGCAAACCCAAGAATCATTTTGATTTTTGTGCACATTACTATGCTTCTTTTATTCAACATCCAAAGTATTGGCATTGCACAATATTAAACAAAGTTTTCAAAATTGTAAAAAAAATTATAAATTAAAAGATATAAACAATTAAAAAATAACACGCATACCCGAAAATGGACAATAAATTCGGGATGGAGGGAGTAGTATTAAACGGCTGTATCCGTCCTTTTTGTCGGCCCTACTTTTGGATCAAAACTAACGTGGCCATCCCCAATACCTCCTTTTTCGACGTGATCATCTCATCTCATGCGCATCTTAAAGCATTTTACTAGTACTAATTAATTCAGACCAAATAATTAAGCAGAAATCCGTACAAGAGTGTTACTTTTCACGGAAAAAGAAGTGCTAGAAGGGACCATGAGTTTTCACTACCGTATTTTTTGTATTCTTAAATTATAATGTAAGGAGAATCACTCTCTAATTTAACAAATTTTAGTCCAAAAATAATGATAATACCATTGTAAAAACTCAACAAAATTACTTACGCTCAAGGATTTAAAAATTGGCCGCATAGCAGTTTTTAAGAGACCGATACCGATATATGATCCGTGATATTTCATTGTATCTCCGATACTGTTACATAATCCGATACCACGATTTAAAACCTTGCTTACGCTATTAGCTATTTTTTACGCATTTAAGAGAGGGTGGCATGCAAGGCTAAATCCAAAAGGGCATGGAATATGGATGCCTTGAAGCTGAGAAATTTTTTGGTGCAAATAGGATATGAGTGATGTGTTGTTCTTTTGGCACATCTGAGCCGTCAAAAAATGCATCGGACGGTCGGGACGAAAACACACTTTTTCTTTTCTTTTTTTACTATATTTTTTTAAAAAAATCCGAACGACACTTTCAATCCGAACCATTGGTTACATTGTTTGGACGATCGAAAGTGCAGAGAGTAGTACCCTCCCCGCATCCAAAATTTTCTCCTTGAAGCTTGAAATGAAGAGACACAGAGAGATGGTGAAGAAAAAGATCGATTAAGCATCACTTGACGGTGATATCATGCTTGTGGTAAAGTCATTGCATGATTGCACATTCTGGAGATACTAGTAGATATACCTGTCGGTGGGGTGATTATATATTCAGTGCTCTTTTGAGGCAGGAGCATTACTGTCAAATGTAAGGATTTAAATATCGGCCGATACGTAGCGATTTTTTAAAGGATCGATATGAATATTGCCCGATAACGTTCTAATATAGGTTGATATCAGCCAATATTCAACCGTATCATTGATACCATTACGTATCCTGATACCATAATTTAAAACCTTGGACTCAAATGGGGCTTCAAAAGTCTTTTTCATCGCACATTTTTGTAAAAACCACTCAGAATTAGTCGAATAGGTAGTGGAGAAGATTTCTTGAACAGCACGTGACGGTATATACAAGCCAGAAGAGGGCAGGAGGGTGGTTGAGTCAAAAGCAAGGGGTCCAGTTTTGCTATCTTGCGAAAGTGGGTTAGATTCGTAAATATCGACTGGACAAAAGTTCAGACCGAATAACACGCGAGCAAGTGGATTTGCGAGTACGGACGCTGCGTCACACCCAGGAAAAAGAAAATATACTGTGTGTGTGTGTATATATATATATATATATATATATATATATATAGAGAGAGAGAGAGAGAGAGAGAGAGAGAGAGGAGTTTCTGTGGAGCAAGGAGGAGTATACAAAAAAAGGCAGAGCAGCAGACAAACAGTGGAATGCCTTGAAAATGGGTGGGTCAAAGTGGGGGACCGAGGAGGAACAAACCCAACGTTCTTCCCTCCCCTTTACAGATTTTGATCTTAAAAGCTGCTTGCTTGCTCACTTTCACTCCTACTGTGGACCCATTTCATATAATGTCATGCCCCTCTCTCTCTCTCTCTAAAGTCTAAAGTACTGACGCACACATGGAGCTTTATTTCTAGGAGCCCATGCCATCAGCCAGCCGTTAAAAGCATACGACGACATCGCGACGGCTTTTCTCAGCTTTTGTTCCTCCTCTTTCCTCAAAAGCAGTCTTTTATCTACAAATTATTAATTGCTCTCGGAGCACCGTCAAGTGACGCTTCTAAAACTTATTCTATCACACAATTGTATGAGTTCTACCGTCAAATATAGAGTATGATATGCATGGCTCTGGAGCACTGCCAATACTCAACATGGCAATGCTCCAAAAACATTGACTAATCACTCGTCTTTTATCATGAATTAGTGCTTATGCTAAGTTTTTACTGAAAATAGTTTTTGTATTCTAGCACTCATAGCTATTGCCGAAAATACCATGGTGGATATGCATACTCAATTACAAATCACCGCCACCTAGGGTTACAAAAGAACCGAGCTACTTGCGAGTAGCCCGTGACTTAGCTTCGCTCGTTTAGTAATTAAACTAAGCTTGAACTCGAGTTTTATGATTGTTTAGTACTAAAGCTTGGCTTTGCAAAAAAAAAAAGCTTGGCTTGTGTAAGAATTAGCTGAGCTCGAGCTTTAATTCTTAGCTCATTTATTAAACAAACCGAGCTCGAATATTACAAAGCTCCGCTTGGATCGGTTGCACCCTTATCGCCACCACATCACCCGAGCTGACGTTAGCCCTCCTCGTTTGACTGCTTTTTCCACTCTCCCCCTCATTTTCTTTCCATCTTTTTTTCTTGTCGCTTTCATAAGCGTGTTTTCTTAAATTACTTTTATTTTGTTTTAATGTTCAGGCTTCTTGAAATAAAATAATAACGGTTTATATTAGAAAACATTTGTCTGTTTTTTTAAAAAAATATCAAAGTTTATGTGGTTATAACAAATTAATTCTCATCTCGAATTAGGGAATTCTTATGTGGGATTGCCAGCTATTGAGAACTTATTTTTTAGTTTGCGAACCCAAGGAAAAGTTCACCATGCCATCATAGACTAATGAATGGACTATGTGATTTATAATGAAAAAAATCCGAGAAGCACCAAAAGTGGAGTGGAGTAGATAGTCCAGACAGGCTGCTAAGGTTCTGTTTGTTCGCTTGGATATAAAATCGAGTTGAATAATACAG
Source organism: Vaccinium macrocarpon (assembly GCA_022606695.1). NCBI lineage: Eukaryota > Viridiplantae > Streptophyta > Magnoliopsida > Ericales > Ericaceae > Vaccinium > Vaccinium macrocarpon. The sequence continues at coordinate 5,345,841 of CM040172.1, read as the reverse complement.
TACATGACTTATATTTTGTTAAACTTTTGGATCAATATAATATCAAGTATTTTGTAGTGGGTCGGATGGCGGGTCGGGCTTCCAGGCCAGGAAATCAGGTCTAACACAAGCCCAATCAACCAAATGACCAAAGCCTATTGTCAACCGGACAGGTCACCAGGCCCGGGCCCAATGGACGGGCCAAGGTATCAAGGCAGGTCGTGCACAACAATTTCTCGTAGTCACAAAAGCGAAAACACATCGATGACTATATGTTCGGTCTTGTCACGTGGCACAATCACATGTCATCGACAGCTAAGCATTCTTGAAGAGGCAAGGATGCACCGATATGAAATGATTCGGCCGAGGACTTCACCGAATGACAAGACCAGCACTATGCGTTACCTTGGCCTCCAATCCAAGGCACTTCCAATATAAGGAACAGTATCAAACTCTAGTGAGGTACGCAGTCTCTTCTTCCTACTCAAGCTCTGTGCTTCCCGACTCTCATTCAGGGACTGACTCAACCATCGGTCAAAAAGACAAGCTTGAACCAAATTGAACTCGAGAGATCCGAAGGACGAGGGATCTAAATTGAACACCTCCCCTCAATTTGTGATATGTGAAATTCTCAGAAAAATATTAAACTCACAAATAACCGCAGGATGTGGTACTTTTTTTGGAGAGGAGTTAGTGAAGCCATTTTTATATTGTAGTGCTAGTAATTTTTATCATTTGTCCGGTCAAATAAAAGGTTTTCAAAGCCAAATTCGGGACAAATTCTGCCCATAAATGGGTCATCTGTTGGAGACAAAGTTGGTCGGTTGCCTGGACCTCTATTCTGTCCGCAGCTAGTTGGATTCTAATCTCAGTAAAGCCTCCATGCTCAATTACAATCCCGATATATATCCACGTGAGGATCTTCAGCTCATTTTGACTGCAAGACCAGTCCCATTTGGTCAAACAGTTAGTTAATTAGTTACCTGTTAAACTGTTTTGGCCATTGTTAACGACAGATTTTAGTATTTTGTTTATTGAACGAGAGATTACGCAGTATCCTAATGCTCGTTGGAACTCATGGAAAGGAAAGGAAAATGATTAAGAAGGAAAATGGAAGAATAAGTTAAGAGAAATTTTTTACTGTTCGTTAAAGTTTGTTTTACCATTTCTCTTCTTCTTCTCCATGGAAGAGATAGCTACACACATGTAGCACGGAAGGGGTGCTACAGGATCCCGGACCCACAAAAAATGTAAACTTTTGTTTATGAACTTTACTTTCTGTAGCGGCCGAATGTACTGGGGCCCAAAGGGGCCGCCCCTCCGTACGGTTGTCCACTTGCACTATTGTCCGAGGAGCTCGGTCTGGAGGGTTCGGCGAGGACCGTCGTCTTTGGTCCAACCAGAAGTCTCGATCGAGTCTCGGTAGGCCCGAGCCTAGGGGCTCGGCTGGACTCAAGAAAAAGCATCACGAGGGAATCCGGTGGGGCGCTTCGGCGGAATTCGGCGCCTCCCCGGCGGACCCTTTTTCCCTGGTCCGCGCGGGGGCCGGTCGCTACGTGTGGGGGGGCTGGGTGAGACACCTACGGCGGCCCGGCGGCTTCGTGTAGTCTTGGCCTCCCGCGTGCTCACCCCACTTGCTCAGCGCAGAGTGGCAGACCTGGCTTTCTGCGAGGCCTACGCTGCGAGGACGGCTGCTGCTTCGCGTGAACTACTCGAGTAAGTTACTGCCGGGAATGGAACGATGTCACAGGAGCACCAGTGCAGCTGACCGAATATTTATGCACTCAAGTACGGGGATGCTTGGCGTGGAGTTTTCGAGGGGCGTCGCGGGGCCGCAGCGCACCCTTACCTATAAATGTCACAGCCTCTCGCCTGCAGCAAGGGGCAGCACCAGTAAACTCAGGGCCTCTACTCTCTCTATACATTTGGCTTTTAAAATTTACTTGCTTCCTCTCTCTAGATCTCCGTCTTTAAAAACACTCCCCGTCGCTCATTTAGCCATCCCGGGTGCCTCCCGGACCACCACGTCCCGGCTGGGCTTAAGTTGGTTCATTCCACTGTCTTGAATCTACCCTCGGTTACCTCGAAGAGTACCGGCCATCCTCTCAAGCCGACCCCCACGGTTCTACAACAAGGTCATCCAGGGCTCCTCCCTCACGGTACTGTTCTAGGCGGTCGAAGAGGTCAATAGGTGAAGAATCCTCCCACAATTGGCGACTCCGCTGGGGACCGGGACAGCAGACTTGGCTCTCTCTCAGCCTCTTCTCTAAGTGGTGGTTCTTCACTTTCTTGTTCAAGCGCCTCGCCTTAAGCGCCTCTCCTAAAGCTACCTTAAAGATGGCGAATCTCACTCACCCCGGGGGTGGAGCCTAGCGTTCGGCGCGCCCGGAGGAGCTCATCGGCGATTCCGGCGGCGGTGGAATTTTCCGCGAAGCGGGGAGTAGCTTGGGACTACGCTCACCCCAGGCCTCTCAGCGGGGGCGGGGCGATTCTGGTGGCGTCCCGTTCGCGACCCAGCCGGGCGGCGCGGGGCCGTCCGTCCACCGGCATGAGCGGGGGCGCCCACTCTTTGGCCAACCTCGTTACCCCTGCTCAGAGGGAGAATTTGCCTCTCCCTCCCCGGCCACCGCCGGTAGCGAAATGGGCGCTTGTCGAAAAGCAGGTGTTAGCTCGGCAAGCCCGTGGAGCAAACCGCAACCTCAAGTCCTATGGCGGACGAAGACGCAGGGGAGACCTCCTCCCGGTGTACAAGGCAGGAAGGGAAAGAGGGCTCAGTGTTCTACCGCCTCTACCGATCATTGAGATTGACAACAGGAACGCTTTCATAGTCCCTCACGTACCAAAGAAGACCGCAGGACGATTCCAACTTCCGCATGGTTCCTCTCGAAAACCAACCGCATCTGGAAGAACCGAAATTCTCGAGGATAGCCGCTTTACAACCTCGGAGCGCAAGGACTCCCGGCGTCCTCATAGGGCCACACCGGGGACGTGAAATTTCGCTGCAGGGACCCAACAAGTGGTGGTCCTGGCACTCGCTCGGCCGAACGCCTCGTCGAGGCAAACGGGATCACAACTACGTGGATGTTCACCGCCGAGTGTCCGAAGACGCTGGGCGCGGTGTCTCACACCCCATTGCCGGAGGATGCAGCATGGTGTTCTGGAAAGCCGCCTCAAAACAAATCCGTAGTGAGCGTAAAATTACGATAAGGCCGGATGACCGGGGCCACGCCAACGGGGAACAAACGCTTACACCGGGATCCAGCGCTCGCCGGGGAACGATATGAGCTCACGCATCGTATGAAGCATAATGCCTGCCAATACCAACGGGGACACGGGGCTGACCGGTATCACTCAAGATGGGGGAGGGACGCCAGGCCGCTCGAGATGATGCGCATTACGTGAGCTGGGAGAACTCGCGCATCAAGAGGCATTCGGGTCCGAACGAAGCAACTTGCGTGTTGGCTTATCATGAGGCACGGCAGACCATCCACGCAGGGCCCTCGCCAAAGACCTTGGCGGCGTACCCGGACCGGCCGAGATCACCAATCTACCCTCGGCAATTCGGATTTACGGCCGGAAAGATCGTCGTCGTGCCAGAGTCGACGCCGCACGGGCAACCCGCCGTAGGGTTTTAAAATCCCGGTTTGACAAATATTTTATCCCACCATCGATGCTACCACGCATTATACAGCATTGCTCGTTTATCTCCGAGCTCTATGGGCATAGTGACGCCTATGTGCAAGACGCTCTCTCCATGAGCCTTCCTGCGACAACCGCTCTCATGTGGTACAAACCCACCGGGCCCCGTGATCTGTGCGGGTAGGGGTTTCAAGAGTTAGAGCGCCGCTGCTCACGCCTCTTGGCTATACGTGCAAAGACGTTATCCAAAGACGCCGACGCTGGCCGGTAAACATGAAGGTAAATAGACGAGACTCTCAAAGAGTACATCGCCCTCGCCATCGAGGTGTACGTACCGTGGAAAATTGTGACTAAAAGGTGGCAAACAATTTTCTTCAAAATGGCTTGAGGACACCTCTGACTTCTTTCAAAGACCTCATGGTGCACCCCCGGGGATATGACCGAAGCACGCGCACCGCGGGATGTATCGAGAGTCGGAAGAATTCTTTGTCAACAAAGCTTCCAAGGGGAATGGCACCGCGAGCGCCCCAAAGGAAGCGGAAAAGGCAGTCAATGATGTCAAGAAAGGAGGAAAGGGCGAACCGACCGGTGGGGGCGTGAGCGGGGGCTACCAGACAACTCCGCCGACAATGACGGAGGGGCAATGGCAACGCAGGGTGGCCGAGGCCACCCCTAATGACAACGACTACGTGAGCCGGTGACCATCGATTCACCCCCGCCAATCTACGCCGTCGCGCCACCTGAGATTGGCCTGCTAAGGTGGTTCGCCCGCCCGAGGGAAAGATGGGCCGGACCCACCCGTAGGGGCGCATGTTCCTACCACAACGGTGGTCGGGCACTATAATACACCGGGCCAGACCGCTCAAAGCCCATCCGAACGGCCGGGTTGCCGAAAGGACGACCGGACGAGTGGATCGACCGTGCCGACGCCCACCTCGTGAGCCGCTTCCGCTCGCCTCTCCCACCGAGAAACCACCGCGAAGCAGGCGGCAAAAGCGGAGCGGGCGGGTACGCTAGCTAACTACCTTGCCGCCAGGGACTTCTACTGGTGGGCGACGCACCGAGTTGGTGCGCATCGAAGGGCCGCAGTGCTTTCATAAGCAAAACTTCCGGCTGAAGTTCCTGTGGAGCCGGTGTTCTCACACGAGCCTTTTCAATCGAGGCCGAATTTCGTAAGGACCGCAACTCCCCCATGAAGACGCCTTCGCATCAAGTCGGTGATCGACCATGGACGCTTTGAGAATATCGTCGACATCGTGGAAGTTCATGGGACATCCCTTTCTTTCTCGCCTTCAAAGCCATAGGGGACGCTGACGAAGCTTGGACCCCTGATACACCCCCGGTGGGGATTCTCGAGCCCCGTGGTACCCCCCGGAGCATCACCCTCCCCGACATGGGCTGGCCTGGTGACGGCCGAAGTCGACTTCACGGCCGCGGATTCCCGAGCCCTTATAATGCCATACTCGCTGGATGGCTCCACTCCATGAAGGCAATCGCCTTCCATCCATCAAGGCCCGCCATTAACGATTCCGACGGCAGAGACCATCCGAGGCAACCGTGATGGCCTCAAGGAAGTGTTTCGTAAACGCCAACCCGCATAAAAAGATGTAAGGAGAGTCGGCCATCGTAGGCAAGTTCGGGTGAGATGCCAGATTCAACCCCCGCCCTCGGCGACGAGGGCTCGCCGGCCAAGAAAAACGCGGAGGACCTTTCTAAAGTACCCATCAAACGGCGATGGCGCTAGTACTTTATGGTCGGCTCAGCTCCCCGAATCGAAATGGACGAACTAATTTACTTTCTCAAAGACAATATCGGTGGTATTTGCATGGTCCCCTATTTAAATGCCGGTGTAAACCCGATTTTATAACGCATAAACTCAACGCCGACCCGAAAGGTGAAGCTCGCAGGTACAAATGAATCGAGGCGGTCTTCTACCGCTCACTGACGCCGCGGGTCGAGGAGGTCCGGCCTCGCTGAGGCCGCAGGCAATCCGGAAGTGCAGCACTCCCACCGGCCGGCCAATACCGCGGTGGTCAAGAAAAGACAGTAAATGGCGTGTGTGCGGACTACACCAATCTAAACGATGCTTGCCCAAAGGACTGCGCCTCCCTCCCCTGATTGACCACAGCATGGATGCCACAACCGCCACGCCAGTCGAAGTTTTATGGACGCCACCGAGGGTACCACCGATAGCCATGGACGACGCGACGAGAAAGACCGCCATCACGCTGGGGGTATTTATTGCTACTGTGTAATGCCCTTCGGTCTAAAAATGCCGGCGCCACCTATCGGAGGGATGGTCTCCAAGATGTTCCAGGGGGAGCTAGGGGACATCATGGAGGCGCATTGATTGACGACATGGTGGTAAAAAGCAAATTCATGAGAGGACCACCTCGGCCATCTCGGCAAAGTTTTAAGCCATACTAAAAGTGCACAAATTACGATTAAGCGCCGAAGTGCGCCGGGGTAGGCTGGGGAAGTTCTGGGGCACCTTGTCACTTTCGGCCCGGGATCGGCGGACCCTAACCAGTGACCGCCATCCGCCAGCAATTTGCCCCGACCACCATCGTGGGAGGTACAACGACTCACTTGGGATGGCGGCGGCCCTCAACCGCTTCATCGGCAAGTCCTCGGATGCTGCCGGCCGTTTTTCGAGTCCATCAAAACCAAAGAAAAGAGCGTTCCAGTGGAGCCACGAAGCAGGACCGGGCCCTTGCCGAGCTCAAACGGTACATGGCAAGAGCCCCTCTCCTCGGTCACCCCCGGCGGAGGTAGGAGGACTGTACACAGACCTGCGAGCCTCACAAAGATGTACCGGGTTGGCCCGGTGTGCGGCGGAGGGTCCAAATCAAGAACCCATCTACTATTCCAAAGAAGACCATGCTTCCTACCGAGACAAGATATTTGCCACTAGAGAAGTTAGCATTAGCCCTTTGTCACGCGGGCCGGCATGCTTGTCCCATACTTCCAATGTCACACAATTATCGCCGCCACCGAAGTACCCTCAAAGCCGTGATTCCCAGGCGCATCTCGCATGTGATCTAGACGGCCCTACCACCAATAACGAGGTATTTCTAATACGCAGGGCTCTTTATCGGCGGGCTTCACTTCTAGACCTCTATGATAGAAGAGTCGCAGCTTTACAAATGATTCGATGTTAATAGTCAACTAATCCCATCACTGACTACGGCTCATGACAAAATTTAATGCTGAAATATCTAAATTTAATGCACGGCCTTACGTAAAAGACTTCGCTAAGGTGGACTTTGGTATGGTTGGCGTATTAATAGACCGCCAAGATCGCCGACGTCACAAGGCGCTGCTCAAAGATAAGTTCATGTCAGTCTCTTTGACGGTAATCCTGGCGCATATCCCCGCCCCCGCCAGCCCTCGCAAGCAGAAGACGCTACGAAGATCACATCCTCGTTCCTAGCCGATGGACCCACTCGCCGCCTACCTTCGGATGGGCTTCCTGAGGACACACGAAGGCGGCGCGACCGGCTATGTGCCAGCGGCCTCAGATTTTCTCTCCGCCAATGGACAACTCTATGTGACGCACTTACATTGGCCTGCATCTGCAAAATACCTCGGCAGGAGGAGGTCCCGCTGGTATTACACGAAGCTTCACGAGGGAAGCAAAGGATGCCACCGGGCGGCCGGGTCCTAGCCGAAGCGCCGCGGACCCAAACCGGTGGCTCAAAATGCGTAGCCCCGCCTAAGATTACGCCAAGAATCATGGGTTCCTCGCCAGGCCGCATCCTCCTCCATCAACCCACCCTCTTCCCCGAACCCACCACAAGCCCGCGGGTCTCTTCGGGGGGCTTGACATCGCTGTGTGCTCCCCCACGCCCGGGGAGGATTTAAGCACCTTTATTACGGGCGACGGACTACTTCACCAAGTGGGTTGAAGTTCTAACCCCCGATCCACATCATCAAGACGGAAGTGGAGCACTTCATTTGGAAAACATCATTTCCGTGATTCGTGTCCCCTATGCTATTGTCTCGCATAACGGACCCAATTCGCGGCCGAGGCCATCAAGACATTGTGTAAAAAGAAGAACATCCGAAGTCTATAATCTCGACGCGGCCTACCCCTCGTGGAAACGCCAAAGCTGAGGCCTCCAACAAATCCATCTCTCGCGGGCCTCAAGAGACGGCCACCAATAAGCTGAAAGTGGGTCAAGAGCTTCCTGCTGTCCTTTGGGGTTATCGCATTACACCACGGGCGCTGTGCTCGCCGTAACGCTTTTTCAATGGCTTACGGAATGGAGGCGCGGTCCTCCCCTCGCTGCCACCGCCCAGCGGGAGCGCACCGCCGTATTCCACCCTCGCCACCAACGACGCAACACATTGCCTCCGAAATAACCACGCCGAGGATCTCCGGTGACGCATGCGGTAATCTTAGGTATGCCGCTAACGCCAGCAGCGGCCCGAGGTTACAACAAGAGCGCCCGGATGCGCCACTTTCAATGTTGATGACCTCGCCCTTCGGGAGGTCGCTCGTAAGAAAACAAGAAAAAATTCATGCCTAACTGGGGAGGGCCCATTCGTAATCACGGCCAAGGCCTAAGCATGGGCTTATAAACTTGCCGAGATGGACGCACGGCAGCTTGGCAACCCCTCGAACGCTTCAAACTCCGAAAAGTATTATGCGTAGCCCGCCTCCTGTGCTCATCGCCCCGCTTCGGAATTTTTGTATACCGGCCGGGATGCTTTTATATGAATTAACTTTTGCTCACACCTCTCAACATATTTCGCTCTTCAATCCTCCATAAGCAAGGTTCGCTTTCTCCGGGAGGACCTCTCCTCGATTGAATCAAACGCCCGGCCCCTCGACCGTTTAACGGAAGACCATTCGATCTCGTGTACATTGGCGCTGGCCCCGCCAGGGTCCGGAATCGGGGCCGCCGAGCCGCCCCCACCTTGCCGGTGACAATGCTCTCGAACGCCTGGGCCCCGACGAAATGGTAACGAAGACCCATTGGTCGAAGCCCCTCTCGACGGGCAAAGTTGTCGAGACTTGATCCAAGATCATCCACTCCCCGCAAGATGGGTTTCGATGCACGCCGTAACAAAGATAAGGCATGAGGCAACTTAAGCGTACTGCATGCACTCTTTTCTTTCCTCTGGTGCTCCTGCATAATCCGGCCCTCGATGGAGCGCCGCACGGGTGCACGAAAGTCCTTTCCCCGCTCTTCTGTGAAGCAAACGCGTTTTACCCCCTCCCCAAGAGGGCTATCATTCACTATCGCTACGCATCAATCGGGGAACAAAAATGATTACGCCGGGCTTAGTAATGTTCTCGGTACAAACTATCATCTACTCGAGTTGGAAAAAAATTCAACAAAATTGCATAGAAAGAAGTAGTCAATTCATTCATCCGAGAGAATAAAACAAACGAGGGGCCCTACTGTGGTGCATCGTTGATTACCCGACCCGTGGTTGTGTTAATTACAAAATAGAGATCGGCATGTGCCCAAGACGATTCGGCGCCGATCGACAAAATAGAGCAAACAAAGAAAAAACAATCTTAGGAAAAACCTAAACCTAAGCACGAGCATCTGCAGGCCTCCGGGGGGCCGGGTCGCCGGCATCGACCTCCCGGCTCCAAATCGGCTCGGCCTGGGTCAAGACGTCAATTGGCATTCTCGGAACTTCGTGCTCGGGGGCCTCCGGGGCGGTCGCGTGCCTGGGCGTCCTGAGGAGCGTTCGTTACAAGCGTCCACTCCCGGAGGTAGCGCCGGGGAAGAGATCCTGGCGGCAAGGAGGTACCCCTTTTGAGGCGGCAACCTCCATTTCGTAAGACTCTTGAGATACCGCCCGCTTCCTCTCGGCCCCTTTGTAGCCGTTTCGTCACCGCCAAAGATGATGGCTCGAAGCTTCATCTCGCAAGAAGCTCGGCTCCCTACGGCTTTGGCCCGATCCTCACGATTCTTAGTCTTATCCCTACTGACTACGCCCTTCTTTCGCTTTTCAAGCAAATTTCTATGAAATTTCCTCTCGGCATCGCATCCTCTACGGCTTTGATCCTTTCCTCAAGACCGCTTCAAGGTCGGGAGGTCTTCTTCCAGCCTTTCTTCGCCGAGGTTCTTCGATCTCAGCCCTTCATCTCTGCCTAAGCACTTCTCGCCTCCCCTACCTCTCCTTAGCGATTTGAGAGTGTATAGTTGCATTAATGTACTTTGCGGGTACCTGCCACCCAGGCCCCGGCTTCGGCCTGCGGAAAACAAAAAGAACAAGTAAGTCTTGTGGCCTCTTAAGAACATTGAACTTTGAAAAATAAATGAGTGCGCCTTACCCTCACGAGGGCAAGCTGCGGAAGCTCATGAAGCTGTCACTCAGGGAGTCGCGGGGCGGACGTTGACAGTTCCACAGGGAGGCTGGCCTTCAAGAAGATCGCTAATAATTGGGTCACCAACGCTTATCTTCCCTTTGTGAGCACTACTCCCCGGCCGGAAGACGGGGCCTGTGCCCTGTGAGGCCTGACCCTCCAGCCCACCTCGGGAAGGCCTGTGGTCCTGCCACCGGCCTCGTGACCGCCTCGGGCCGGGAGAATGACGCATGATCTGGCGCAAGGGGTTGGCAAGTGTGCCTCCCTCCGTAGTCCTCGGGAGAAGGGAAATGGTGGCTTCCTTCCACTCAGGCCTCTTCTACCTCGGCCGGGTTAGGGGGCTGGGGCCTCCCCGCCCCTCCCCTTTGGCTTCCCGCCTCCGGCTCTACAAGACGCGCCCCCGGCGAGCCTCTTTGCCGCCGGGCCGCTTTAGTCAGTGTGGGCCTCCCACTTGCTCCGGCCCATCTCGGGCCTTCGGGTGTCTCTCCCTTCCCCACAATTGTTCAAGGTCCTCGCCGGGGAGAAAGGCCACTGTTCCTCCGTTAGCGGGCTCTTGACCCTCGGAGACTTGCTTCGCTGGTGGCCGTGGTAGCCGGCCACGTGTAGGAGAACCTGAGGCTTGGTCTTGGCCGCGGGCAAAGAGTGCACAATATAACTTCCGTCGTCCGAAACTCAAAGGAGCCTACGGTTCGCGGCCACTGCGGCCTGCCAAAGCGAAAAAATTGATGGAGTCCTCGGTAAAAAACAATGGATGCAAAATAAAGGAAAATGCGACATAAGCGAAAGGGTAGCGTTAAAACTACTTGGGGTCCCCTACGGCGGTGGTTGAGAGGCCATGTGTGGGGCTCCTCGGGGGCCAGTGTAATTCCCCTCACCACCACATAATTGTGGCTGGTGTTCCTCCTTGTCATAGGGTCGGTGATGAGGTGGTGATACTGGGTCAGGACCGGAGATGTAGTACCGTTCGGAACACGGGGCTTAAAACCACAAGGTAAATCCCGAGCACATCGTTGTATGGTCGCGAGGGATGTGGTCTTTGCCGGCGGCGAGAGGATTGAAAGCAGTACTCGGTAAGGCGTTGACCCGCGACACGATGGGGACCAAGGTCGTAGTGAAAAGAAAGGCGTACCATCTTGGGAAGGAAGCGGAGTCCCCCTGGTTGATGGCCATCGGGGGACCGTGACATGGTCATCCCCATAGTCGATCCGGTCACGAAGAGAGCTCAACCTCCACGTCTTGGGGATCCCATATCTTGCCCCCTCAATTGCACCAGCGTTGAGGGAAGTGCAGGTGAATTCTTTGGCGTAGGGGCACTCCTCTTCTCGCCCGCCGGGAGGGCACTTCCTCCCATTCATGGCATAGGAGGGCGTGGAAGCTTGGCGGTGAGCCCCTCGGAGTATCCCGGTTCGCCTCTCCCCTTCCCCTCCCTCCGATGGGGCGACTTGGCGGATCTCCGGCGAGTACGCGCCTGCGGTGGGTTCGATCCTCTCGGTGATTACGGCGCGGGCGTCGGGGCGTGGAGGCTACCTCCGGGTCTCCGTTTCACGTCCCCTCCATTCTTTCGTAGTCCTCTGGGAAGACTGTTTGGAGGGGAGGTATGCGGAGTGGTGTTGGGGCTCCGTGCGGTATTTGTTCTGAAGCTCTACGATGTAAGCTACCTCTTACCGCGTTGAGCTCTTAAATCCGCCGAAAATGGCGAGCGGCTGCGTTGCTCATCCGGTAGAGAACCTAACAAAGTGCCGCGAAAAGAAACCCATCGGCTATGTGCATAAGGGTAACAAGTGAATGAAGGACACAAAGCTAGCCGAGGGGACCTACCCCTCGGACGACTCTCGGCTGGAACCTAGGGTGCGGTGTGTGCTCTCGGGAAAAACCCAGGTGAGGCTCGGCCAGACCAGACAAACGCTCGGAAGAACACGTTGAAGACCCAAGCTGTGCTCGGAAGAACACGTTGAGTATTCAACGTTTCAGCAATCCGGCGTCGTGACGCCGCCCATAATCGCCAGAAAAACTCAACCCAAAACAGGGGCAGAGTTTGAAATGCAAAAAACGAGCCAAAAATGGCCCAAAATGCACGAAAAAGGCATCAAGTAGCTGGAAATTGACAGTAGGGAGTGATTTACCTCGAGTTTGGGTGGAAAAGGGGGCTGAGATGCGAGATCTAGCTTGGAAACGGTTGGTATCCGACGGCGGCGCAAAGGACTTCCGCCGTGAGCAAAATCGGCGAGCGATTGATTTTTTTTCCTCGCCTGCAGGATTATTTATAGGGGGAGAGGGGGATGTCAGCCGTCGCATTAAATAGGGATACGACGCATCGCCTCGGCAAACGGCACGTCTCCTCGGTAAACGGCGCAGTGGCTCGGTTGCCTAATCAAAGGCTGACACACTGCCAAACGCCACCAAAGCGTTTTGGCGGGGAATCCCAGCGACGTTACGTGGACTGTGCGGTTGCGACCGCGTGGCATGTGACGTCATGCAGCGTCGGGGAATCGACGCCGGGCGCACTGCCGTCCACGTCCGGCTGCCGCGTCATGTGTCCTTTTGGTCTCAGAGTGATGTGACGTCCCGAACCAAATATGACGACAAACCTCTCTAGTACAAACTTGAGCCTTTCGGCATACCCCCTCGCCACGTATCGTGATATCCTCATTCACGCCCATTTCGTGGGCCCTACTCCCCCCATTGTTGAAGCACAAATTGGCTGAGAGTAGGGCTGTTAGAGCGGCCGAGATGTACCTGGGGCCCAAAGGGGCGTCCCTGCATCTGTCCACTTGCACTATTGTCCGAGGAGCACTGCCCCGGAGGGTTCGGCGAGGACCGGGCGGCCTTTGGTCCAACGAGTAAGTCTCGGATCGAAGTCTCGGTAGGGCCCGGGGAGCCTCAGCTGGGCTGACTCAAGAAAAGGGATCACGAATCTGATCTGTGGGGAGCCGGCGGAATTCCCCGAAGACTTCCCCTTTTTTTTTTCCCTGCCAGTCGCTGCCGACGGGTGTCGCGGGGCCCCGACAGACACCTCACGGCCCTAAGCGGCCATTAATGGTCTTGACCATCCCATCGCGGTTTCCACCCCACTTGTTCAAGGCAGTGGCGCAGCCACCGACTTCTGCGGCCTACGCCCGCAGGGGCCGACTAGCAACCTTCTCCAGAACTTCTTGCCGGGGCATGGTTACTATGAATGGAGCACCTTGCCAGTGTCCGCGTACGCATATTTATGCACTCAAATGCAGGGGATAGCAAGCGCGCTGCATGGAGTTTTCGAGGGGCGTGCCGGGGCACGCGACCACCCCACCTATAAATCGCCTCTCTCCCCTGCAGCCAAAGGCGGCCTGCGTAAACTACGAACCCTCTCTCTCTCTCTATACATTTGGCTTTTAAGCCTGCCTTCCTCTCTCTAGATCTCCGTCTTTCGTAACACTCCCCGTCGCTCATTTAGCCATCGGAGTGCCTCCCCGGACCACCACCGTCCGGGCTAGGCACTAACGTGGTTGTTCCCTTGTGCAGATCTACCCTCCGGTGCACCTCGAAGAGTACCAGCCATCCTCTCCGACGAACCCCCCCTGGTTCTACAACAAGGTCATCCAGGGCTCCTCCCTCACGGTACTGTTCTAGACGGTCGAAGAGGTCAATAGGTGAAGAATCCTCCCACACTTTCTTTTTCAGAGATTCCAAATTCTAGGAGTATTGCTCCCCTCTCTCACTTTAGCATAGGAGATGCATTTGTTTTTTTAATAATTATATATATATATATATATATATATATATATATATATAACCGGATATTTGGGTCAGCTTACACGCACCTTAACTAATTTTAGGACCCTGGAGGTAATGATCGAACGTAACCCCAGGAGTTTGCTGGCAAGGGAAATCAAACATAAAACCTTAAGTAAAAACAAACTCTAAGCTAAAGCACGTCATTCACATGGGGTTGTTTACCACCATCCTCTGTCCATACACTTCCCCTAATAGTCAAGCCAAATAAAACAGCACTACTCCATCTCCATCCTCAATTCATTCTTATCCCGACGAGAGGAACACCTCTAAACCCCTTTGCCATTTTAGACCCACCATACGAACGATGAACCTTTCATATGCATCATTATTCACTACTAAAAGTTACTACTAACATGGCACATTCAAGATTTTAGTTTATGAGAAACAAAATTAAAAAGAGAGGGTCATGTCACGGTATGACATGTCCCGTTACTTTTTTTGTTTTGTTTTGATCATGACATGTCATGTTCTTGATGATTTACACTGTCGCATCTTCAATCCTAATTTGAAGCATAAAAGTTATTCCTCACCCTTTCACGATCAAGAATCAATGGTGTTTCAAATACATATCTTTAACACATTCAATCGTCAAATGCACGAGTCTCATATTATACACTCTCCCTATAGAGTATCAATGGTGTTTCGAAAACATATCTAAGCGTAGTCGAATGCACATGGGTCTCGTATTCTAAGTCATCCGATGCACGTGAGTCCAGTACCTCAAGCACATGGATTCAAGGCATTCCTGGTACATGTGCTTTGGACAAGTAGGGTTGGGCATTTCATCCGCCCCGTCCGAATCTGATCCGATCCCCGATCTGAACGGATCGACAATATGAAGATTTGTTTGGAGATTGGATAGGATATGGGGATTTTTTTGAAAATGTTTGGGGATTGAATAGGGGGTGGAGATAGGCATGTCCCCGCCCCGAATCCGCTCCGAATCCGTTCCCCGCTCCGCCCCGCCCCCCGACCGCCTCCCCCTAATCCCCGAAATATAGGGGTCTATTCATGAATTATAAAACTTCGGGGTCTATTCATGAAATATATTATAGAAATTATCAAATTTAATTTTAGAAATTATAGTCATTATGGAATTCAATTATAGAAATTAATAAATAATATAAATTAATCAAATTATAGAAATTATCAAATTAAATTATAGAAATTATAGTCATTGTGAAATTAAATTATAGAAATTAATAAATAATATAAATTAATAAAATTATAGAAATTATATTATAGAAATTAATTTATGAAAATACTAAGTTTATATTTAACTATAATAATCTAAACTTCATATGAAGTTATCAATTATGAAGGATCCTTGGTATGAGGTGTAAAATTTCAGACCTTGAACTCCAATTTTTGGAGAAAATTTCGACGATCTGAGCCGTTAGAAGTGTTCAAAAAGTGTTTTTAAGGTTCTATGAAAGGATTTGGCAAAAAATACTACCTGAAAGGGCTTGATCGGAGCATTTTTTCATAAAATCGCTATATAAAAGATTGCTCCGATCAAGCCCTTCAGGTTTTTTTTTTTTTTCAAATTTTTTCATAGGACCTTAAAACACGTTTTAAACACATCTACCAGTTCATCTTTTCAAGAAAGAGATTAGATGGCCTTTAGTTGGTGCATTATAGTGTTCAAATGCCACTGGAAGCACTGAATGTGTTCCGATTCTATGGTTACCGACATCGGATGATCATCAATTTCGGGGAGAATGATAGAATTGATAAGATGTTTAATCGTATCGGTTTAGATCAAACATTCAAGAAAATGAACTAGTATCCACCATTCAATGTTATACATTGAACATACTTAGTTATGAACCAATATATACTGTTATAGTCTAATGCATGTTAGCTACACGATATCAACACCGACTATTTTGTTTTTCTTGGTGTTTTAGTGAACCTCACCAAAATTTGGATCAATCGGATTTTTAAAAACCTTTCATCGGGAGATTCTGGACGTGAGAATCATTAGTAGGCAAATATTTGTTAACTCTGATCGAGCATACAAAGATCATAAATATATTTGATTTTTTACATGAATAATATATTATATCCTACAAAAAATATAGACGGTTCCGATTTTCAATATTAGTCTCGAAAGACCCTCGAATGATGTATCATAACTTTACGAGGATTTTTCATACTTGTTAATGCAATGCAATGCGTGCACACACAATCACAGACACCAATTTTCAGTCCAAAATGGGCTGAAATTTTTTTCCCGCTACAAATTCCCCCCAAACCCCCAAATCCCTAACTCTCTCCCCCCAAAAGTAGATCCTAACTCCTCCATCCTTCAACACGCAAAACACCAACTCCGTACCCATCTCTCTCTCTCTCTTTCTCTGAAACTCCTCCACCGTACCAATAATGTCGAGAGAACCCCAAACAATCGAGGGCAAATAAGGAATCAAACTTCGGCGCCAAGATCTTCAGACCACAACCACCACACGAGGAGGAGGAGGAGGAAAACCCAAACCCAGAAAACCACAATCAGACGAAAAAACAAGCCCGTTTCGAAGTGTGTGACGTCCTCTCTGTATGTAAATGGGTTGCCCAAAATTTCAGCGTGACTTGGATTTTGTTGGTGGGCTCCTCTGCAGGTACTGTTTTATTTCTTCTTTTTGTTCTGTTTTTTCTTCTTCTTATTATTTGAGGCCCTGTCTTTGGATAGTGAGAATAGGAAAGGGTTGTGGCATTGAGAAATTTGGTGGTAATTAAATGTAGTGTTTTTTTTCTTTCTTTTGTTTGTTTTTCAATAATTAAAGGCCCTTTCTTTGGATTATGAGAAAATGGTGAGAGTAAAAAGGGCTGTGGTGGTGAGATTTGGTGAGAAATAAATTTGGGCTTGTTTAGCTGTCATTCGTTCGAGTATTCTCTTGTTAAGAGGTTGGTTTGTGCTTGTCTTAACTTTTCATCTGCAACTTTTGTAGAGTTCAGGTGATTTTCTTGGAAAATCCCACAGCTTGTCCGAGATGGATGCGTGTTAGCTATCAAGTTTATTGTTTCAAACCACCCACCAAGTGTTCGACTAAATGACCAAGTGAGTATTTGCCTTCCTTTTTGTATCAGGTTAATTAAGTGACAATTCTACTTTCCTTCTCTTGTCTTGTATGTTGTTCTTAAGATAAGCTTATTGCTAAATGCTAATACCCTTTTGATCTAATTTTTTATGCCAATAATTACTTGACGAGCCAAAGGAAAGGATTACGCAGTCAGTCTTGGATAGAGGATGTTTGTGTTTCAGGCTTCTACATTGGCAACTCAAGCTATACCGGTGCATATTAATGAGCCTTTTACCTCTTCTCTTTTTTGTAAAAGGTTAGGTGGGGGTGCTATCATTTGACTATTTCTATGTTCATGTGTTGCTGAATGGTCTTCTTTTTCTGTTGCCATTGATATCTATTAAATCAACCAAACCACCTAGTTTTTTTATTTCTAGTTCTCTTGGTGTTCAAATCACTGCCCACTAATCTTATCTCATGGCTTCTGAACTTATGTTTTTTATTTACTTGTTACTCTAGGGAAAGTGATTGGATTCCCGAAATCTCTGTGGGGATCCCCGTTCCCCATTTGGAGCGGGGATGGAGGATAAAAATAAATCTCCGTTGGAGATTGGATAGGGGATGGATATGAGTAAGGGGTTTGGGGATTGGGGGTGGGGATAGTAGTCTCCGGCCCCGATCCGTCCCCATGCCCATCCCTATGGACAACTCGGGACACAGTGTGTCTAAATTTGTGTTCGGGTGTCTATTCCTACTACCACTCATCCAATATAGTTTCTGAGAAGAAACACTAAGGACACTTAGGGCATGTTTGGAACTTGAAGAAAATGGAGGAAAGGAAAGGAAAATGAGAATTTTTCTCTCTTGGGTGTTTGGTACCTACTTTAAGGAGAGAAGGGGAAAATTTTAGTGAAAAACTTAGAGGAAAAGTCTAGAAACTAGAAAGGGGGAAGAAAATAATAGAGAGAGAGAGAGAGAGGGCGTCAACTACTATTGTTCTTCCACTGTTCTCTCATTGCGAAGGACTAGTCTAACTAGTGTTCACCATCTTTGACGCAGATTTTGGATTTCTAGGTTGCAACTATCAGCGAATGTCTTGGGTTTCTGGTTGCAACGATGAAAACAACAATCTTGCTTTTGATTTGGGTTTTGAGTCTCAATTGGGGTTTCTGATTTGAAGAAACTTTTAAGGAATTTTGTTTAGAAAATTTGGGAAGATGATGTCTAGAATTTTCTAGCGATTTATTACAGTCGTACATACATATATGTATATATTTACTGAGATTCATGCCTTGAGAATAGAATTGGTTACTTTTTCTTTCGATTTTCCTTTTGGATCCAAACAAGAGAAAGTATTTTTCTCCCTATTTTCATCTCATTTTCTTTCTACAACCAAACAAAAGAAAGAAACCATTTTCTTTATAATTTCTCTCTAAAATATTTTCTCTTATTTTCCTTTCCCTTCCACATGTTCCAAACAAACCCTAGAAAAATAGCATTGAAATGGAAAAAAAATAAACCTTCAAATATTGGTCAAAACTAGCCAAGTACCATAACAAAGTACAAGTACAAAGATCACAAGACACCCCAAAACATTAATCTACACCAGTTTTCCAATTCAACTTGGTTAAAAGTTGTTATGTTCCATTCATCCACGTACTAATAAAACAATATGACGTACCGAACTATGAAGCTAATAAAAGACATTAGGAAATATGAATACAAACATCTACTTACCATCAGGAAAAATCTATTTCTATGGGTAACCAAAAGAACACAATTCCAAGGAAGGTTTCAGACTCCCTATGTAACAAAGTTGTGGTCCATAAACTCTCCGGAAATGCCTTGAAATTACCACCGTACACCATCATTGTTTCCAAGCACCAAAACGTGTTGGTAATATGCTATTGCCGCGACATTGGTGCCATTGGCAATGACGTTGGCTGGTTGTAGAATCCGCCGTCTGATCCTTGAAAGCTCTGGTATGGATTTGGCGGCAAAGCCATATAAGAAGATTCGACATTCATTGGAGGGGCCACAGGGGAATAACCCGGAATGGCCAGTGTCTGCTGCATTTGGGCTGTACCATAACCATAAGGTACACTAATCAATCCAGAAGTACTCTGCATGAACTGAGGCACTGGATATGGCTGCATGGGCGGCGGTAATGGTGGCAACGGAGGAGGAGACGAAGGAGGTGGTGGTTGTACTTCATTCAAATTTGATTCTTGGGTGGTGATTGGGACACTTTCAGAATGTGGATAAGGTTGAACTGGCGGCGGTTGTGGATTATGAGATGGAATATAAGCTGGGTGGCCATTCTCAAGCTTAGTTCTTTTTTCAGAAGGGTAATCTCCGGAAGATTCTTTCATATTGTTTCCAATGACACCCTCTGATGCTAGGGAAGAGAGGACATAAGTTAGCATCTGAGCTGAGGATGTTGATGCAGTAAGCTTTGCTGCCACAGCCGCTGCTGCAGCTTTGGGGTCTTCTCCAGATTTTTCTGGGAAAGGAAGTTGCCGTGTGTACATGACTGGAACTGATTGTTCCCCATTTCCTGCTGAAAAACTCTGAGGTGCGCTGGAGGTATGAGTTTCCTTCATACTCTGATCAGCTAGCAACTGTCTGCACAAATTACTGGCCTGTTCGGACTGGGACTGGGCCGCCTGCAACAAGAAATGTGAAAAAGAACGATGGAATAGTTAAGACTGGATATTAATAAATGCTACATTTTTAATAAGACAACAAGAATAAAAGAAAAAAAAAAAAGAAGGGTACTATTGGTAGATAGCTTGATATACATTGTTGGGCTTAGAGGTGTCCACGGATCCGATCCGCTCAGAGCGGATTACGGTTTTTAAGATCCGGAACCGAACCGAACATTCATGAATCGGATTGGATAGGGAGGATTTGACAGATTAAGACGGATTATTGAGCGGATTGAGCGGATCCAATCCGATCCGGATCCGGAACCGCCAGATAAGAAATTCTCAATCCGGAACCGAACCGAACATTCACAGATGGGTCAATGGACGGATCGGATTGGACGGATTTGGCGGAGATCCGCTGGACAACCCTAGTTGAGCCCATTTCCTAACAGCTTAAGCATTTGGGTTTGGGACTACTGGTAACTTAACATGATTGTGAGAGCCGAGAGGTCTCGGATTCAAGTCTCTCTGTTTGCATTTTGCTTCTCCCCTTCTACTGGTAGCTTGCCATACATCGTTGGGCTCATTTCTTAACAGCTTAAGTTTTGGGGACTACTGGTAACTTAACAACTAAGTGCCCTCTAGAGTACAGATAAATGGCAATCTCTGTTATTCTTCCTTTCCCTCTTCTTTCTCTACCATTCCACTCCTCGGTTCTCTGCTATCCTATTTCCTTTTTCCTTCCTCTCTTGGTCTCTTCTCTGTTTCGTCACTTTTTTACCAGTCTCTGGTGTAATTCTTTGTCTGCTCTTATGATTCTCCTTCTTAACATTTGCTCACCTTCATCACTCTCGGTAATAGGTCCCATGGAAACCCGTGTAGTAGCTCAATGACCCTCTTTTCTATCTTTGACCATATAATCTAACCTGTAGCTACACTGACATTTTGGTTTTCTGGCTGAAAGTAGCTTGTTCAGTTTCATATCCATTATGCCTTCGAACAGCCAACAGACATATTGATCACTTCACTAAACTTCTATGGATTGGCTATGCTTCGATGTGCAGGTTTCCCGTCGAACTAAACTATATAATGCAAAACTATTTGAGCTTAGAATTGACTCTGTTCATCAGATTTCTGCATGTTTGGTCATTGGAAGATGCATTACTAAAGGGAAATAGTGATCTAACTTATGAATACTTGCACTCATTCAAATAATCTGATACTAGAATATGCCAACAGATTGGGTCAACTCTACCCGCTCTACGTATTACAGCTTTCCATAAATTACCAGTGGATCATATGGCTAAATACAGACATGCATGGGTAGGGTAGGGCAGGTTAAAGGTGTAATTTACAACCAACCCTTCTTGGCAGGTTGGCAATTTTTAACCAGCACCCAACCTGCCTACATTCAGAACCAACAGGTTGGTTGGGGTTTTTGGCGGTTTCAACTCAGTGGGTTGGGCGGGTTGAGACGCTTCTTTCGAATCTCTTGTTTCTCACAAACTGTTTAATATAAGCTCATACCCGAAAAAAAAAAAAAAAAAACTCCTAAACAATAACTTTAAATGTGATGTAACTTAAATATTCTTACATTGTACCATAAAATCAGTAATAATTCAATAAGGGAGTTTTGTTTTAAAACTGCCTTGGTTTTTGTATTCACGCCTTTTTATGTGATGTATCGTGAGAGGAAGACATGTCTTGGTTTTTGGGAAAAACTAGTTTTTGGAAAAAAACTAGTTAGTGGAACACCCTCTAAGACATCATGTTTCTTAATTTGTGCAGCAGTGGCTATAAGTTCCTAAAATCATAGGTCAGCGGGTCACCAACACAGTTTACTCTGAAAAAAAAGAAGGAACAATAAAAAGAGGTGCGGTAGGACTGGATTTTTCTCATATAACTAGGTGGGATAAATAGAGTGTGGTAGGGTGTGCCCTTAATATTTGCATGATAGTATCCTATAGTTACTTTACATATATAGCAGTTAAAGGCAGGTTAGAGAAATTTAACCCGCAGTCAAACCAACCCGTTGACCATTGTTTCACCTGTCCAAACAACAAACACATGATTTCAATACATGATTTTTGGTGCGGGTTGCATTGGTTTTGCAGGTTGGGGATTTTTTGCACATCCCAATGAAAAAATTGTCCTCAAGTTAGTTGTATAATCTGCATAGCAGTAACCATTTATGGGGTGTTGAGCTTTGATCTTTCATCAAGGAAGACCTATTGCCAATTCACCATGTTGCATATACTCTCACCCTCTACTATGGAATAACAATTGATAAGCCTTGTCAACGGGTTGCACAAAAAAAGATCATGACCACATTTTGTATATAAGGCAGATTGAATGAAAATTTGCCAAATTATAGCACTGCTAAACCTTGTAGCATACATTCAATGGATAGAGGAAATTAAAAAGGCAACAGAATTACCTGAAGTTGATCACGGATTTGATCCAACTTGAACTCCTGATAACAAAACCATGGCAGGCTTCAATTAAAAATGATAAAGAAAGATAAAGAAAAGATTTCACAGTTTGAACATATGAATGTCAGCCAACCTGCTCCTGAAGAGCCTCCCTCAGATGAGAGACCAGATTTGCTCTTGATGATTCAACTGCCATCAGCTGTTCAGTACAGTCTCTCAATATAGCATGTTGCCCTTGAAGCTCCTCCACAATACCGGAACCATTGAGTTTCCCTAGTCAACATGCCAATGATCAAAACTATAGTAAAAACCATTGAGAGAAGAAGCGGGAGAAGGAGAGTGGAGAGGAAGAGAGAGATGCAACAGGATCAAGCAATGCAAGTATCATAAGCGGGATGCCATGGGAGGAAACTGAAGTTTAGAAAACAAGCTTAGAATACTACTGAATTAGACAGCAACGTAAGTCTGCAGCAGAATTTCAACAAGGTTTCAAGCAACATTTCAATAGTAACGTAAGCTCCACAATTCAATTCAGACCAGAAGACCGTGAATGTAAAATTTTGAAAAGGAAAGTGGAAACAAAATAAATGCTTTAAAGCATGCACAAATGTCATGCGCATCCAGATAGAGTGAATACCTAAGAACTATAAAATACTACTATAACTTAATAGAACTGTATTTTGCACATCAACAGGCACCAGGGAGGGGGGAGGACATACCTGAAACAATGCCCCCAATTTCCTTGTCCACTTTCTCAATGCAGCTAATAGCATTCCTACATCTGCCTAATATAGTGTCTTCATCTAGTTGACCACCGTAAACAACTTGATAACATGAAACTATTTTATCCAATGCATTTCCTGCAGAGGGTCTCTGTTCAACGAAAAAGGATGAAATGCGATATCAATCCACAACTTACGTGAAAACATATCTTTAGAAGAATTGACCAGAATCACAACAGAATATAAGTCCACACCAGTTTGAATGCTGAATGCTTCCCGTTTGTAGTATTATTTTCCAGGTGCCTTCCCACAAGCTCCTCCTTAAGAATCTGCCCTCGAGAGCCAAACACCTTTCTTTCCTCCCAAATGTTGACCTGGACATAAATACGAGGATGCAATGTCAACAACGGTCCGCTCTAAGTTCCAGAACAACCGTTTTGAATGTATCATATCCACAACAACAGGTCAGAGACTAAGATTTTGATTAGAGAGACAAGTCACAACCATGCGTACACATAACACACGCACATGTACACCAAAAAAACAAACCTGAAGTTCAAGTAGAAACTACCGTGCAACTGAACTACGAATGGCAAAATAAAGTTAATCAGAAAATATATGTTTATGTATACTAAAATGCTAAAGCATAAGACTATCCATCAAGAGCTACAACATTACGTTCAAGACAAACAAACTTTAAAATTAACAAGCTACACAGCCAAGATGCAACTCCCAGCATATAAAATTGTGGAACAAGGGGATTAGGTGACTAATGGAAGCAAAAATATAGGATAGAAGGACAAGATCACAACCTTCCGAGGGACCTATAATTTTCTTCATACGCTTGTGAATCATGTTCTCGTCACGATTTAATTTTCACAATTTAAAAAAAAAAAAAAGAAAAAGAAAAGCATGGGTAATCACACGGCAAAAGGCTTTGGAAGCCCAAAAGAATTTTCACCACCTTTAACAATTCATAATTTACATATGTACCTTTGTTCCTAAGTGATGTTCCATTATGAAAAATCGTGCCACTTTTTGAACTAACAAATAAACTACTTTTGTGTACAATTTTAAAAAAATTCTGTCACCTAATTAAAGAACTAAATGAGATCTTTGATTTGGTGCGAAATATTAAAAAACATATAAATGGAAGTATTTGATTTTTTATTCAAAAAGTGGCATGACTTTTCACAATGGACCATCATTTAGGAACGGAGGAAATATATGTTTATGCGCTGAACTAACGCATACATATAGCCAAATGAAAAAACAAGCATTATGAGCTTGAAAAAAATACCAGCCGTCGTGCAGCACTCTTTCCACTTTCATCTCCATTATCAATTACGTCACGAAGTGCACCTGGAAGAACCTTCCAAAACTCACTAACAAAGTCCACCCCTTTTCGCCGACTATTTTGCAGAATATCATTTGCAAGATATAGAAAAGCCAATCGCTGCTCGCGTGGTGAGCAATGAAATTGTTTATCCCATGTTTCAACAACTTGTTTTGCCTTGTACATGTGGAAAATACACCAATGAGATAAAGCTTGATCGGGTCAAGGACAACACCACACGGACATGTACTACAGGTAAAGAATAAACCTTGATCGAATTTGATTATTAGTATTTGTCCCACATTGGCTAGCTAAGTAATGTTTCTAGTCGTCTCATAATATAAATGAAGGTTTCATGTGTTAGGGTTGATTAACACCCTAGACATTTCTTTCTCTCTCTTCTAATAGATAATAATGAATGGAACGCAAGATGAATCTGCCAAACAACATGTACAGGATAATTTGGTGCAGTGGACTGATGAGTAAGGTAGATAACAGAGCAAATACACAGAATCAAATAATGTAATCATAAGATACATTGCCTAGTGCTTACACAGACTATCAATTTCAACGTTATTACAACCATCGCAATGGGTAAAAGTTCCACCCAGAAAAATGCCACATCTCTTTGAATTGATTTATCATGTTATATGAATGCCTTGTAGGATTTTCGTGCCAATAATTAGCCTCACTTTGAAAGCAATGAATAACGTAGGAATTAAAAAAAAAACAACAACAAAGGCTTTCAAATTTGGAGATTGCAAAATTAATCCTCTGGAAAAAATAGCCAATTATTATCAGGGAAAGAACCCCAAATAGAGAAAAAAATAGCATATATGCAAAAGGATACTCTCGATGCTCTGCTGCGAACTGTTGAGCTTGGCCAGCTTTTCCACCAGAATCTGTGGATTGAATGTGCTGCCCATTGTTTGGACTATAGTCTGCCCAGTCGAACAAAGGCCAGACTTGTGAACGAGAAGGAACCTTTACACCTTTAGAAGGAACAGAACAAATAAAATCAAGATGGAAGGACAAACCAAAGAACAATATGTTGAAATAGCATGAATTTATAATTAAGTTGCTAATCATAAATGACTTAACCGCAGAACAAAACTTCTTACTATGTCAAACAGAACCAAGAACATGAGAATTTCCTTTCACAAGAAATAAGGTGCTCCCCAATGTCATGGAAAAAGAGTTTGTTTTCTGTCAAAGAAGCATGCTTGACACAGCCTATAGCATAAAGGCATTCGAGCGGCATCTGGACTATATTAAGGGTAAGGGCCCGTACTCTATTTTCTGTAGATACACTATCCCTACTTCACCAATATGATCCAATTTTTGTTTACACAGTAATGAGAAGGATAATTTCTCCTTAGAATCTTGAAGTCTTATGGAATTTCCCTCTGTTCAATGAGTTTTCCAAGACAGGTGTCACAACTACAAAACCGGTGATTTCTACATGTGTAGAATTTCCCTCTCCCTCCTCCTCTCCTTTTCATTACTATAGATTCATAACTTTGATTTTGTTTGAAGTATTTCTCCATGACTGTTGACAGAACAAGAATAAAAAGCCGGAAGCCTCAACATACCCAAATTTTATTAAATCGGAAATGAAAACCCCTAATTGTCAAACACAGCAACCACAAGAAGAAAACAGAACCATCTAAGGAAAGCCCCTCACAATCATATCAAATATCAAAACTCAAACAGCCCTAATTTCAGTGTATTAACATAGAGATTGAGCAATCAGAAGTCTAATTTCAGATTATCAATCTTCAAACAGAATAGCATACTTAACCAAAATACCCCTATACTTTTTTTTCTTTTGTGCGGTAATAATGTGTATAAAATTTTCCTCCCTCCTTATAATCCTCAAGTCTTTTAGAATTTCCCTCCATAATATAAAATTTCCAACAAGCACGTACGTCAACGGCGATTTCTACCAATAGAACTTCCCGCCTTCTTTCCTTCTCATTATTAGAAGTTTCAAGAACAATCAACAACATGAAGAAATCAGAACCATAAAATAAAAGCACCTCACAATCAAAACAGATATCAACACTCAAAATCCCTTTTTCAATCAGTCAATTATCAGATGAATTGAACAATAAGAAGTCTAATTCAGATTATCAATCTTCATATAAATTAAAAACCCTAGCTTTAACTAGAAACTAAAAACAAAAGTGAGAGATAAGGACAGGATAGTCACTTGGATAATTCTGTCGGAGGAGAGAAGAAAGCGAGCCCTTCCGGCGTGAAACGGCATGCGTAGTCGGGTCTCCGGCGACCGGAGTGGCGGCGGCGTTAGTGAACTTTGGCCGTTCTTGCTCGTTGCCTGGATAGAGAAGAGAGAGTATAACGGGTTTCACAGAGAGAGAGAGAACTAGGGTGGGATTGAACTTTTCGTATTTATAGAAAGGGCAATATTGTAATTGTATACGTACGAGATAACGAAACTGTGTGTCCCGGTTCGAAACTCCCAATTGAGTTATAGTACAAGTTCCAGACCTCGGCAAATTATTCTATGTTCCGTGGCGCTATCATGCTGTGCTCTAATACCATTATCCACCATACACTATGGTGAGACCTCACAAGAGTGTACGGTGGATAAAAGCAATGGGATATTATGTTACAGTATTCTAAGACCATTGAATAATTACACGCATACTTTTTCACCAAAAATGATATGTGCAAGAAAGATTTGCAAGAAATTATGCAAGGAAGACCCTACGAGGCCCAATATGGATCTCAAACAGCTGATTAGAGCTGCTCAAAAATTTTAAAAACACATTTTGACTGGGTTTGTGAGAAACCAGCTCCATCCGATATGTGTGGTAGATGCATGATCTAAACTTTTATTTTTGAATGGCTCGGATGAAAAAAGAAAAAATGAAAATTTGGATCGAGCATCTAAACATATCGGATAGAACTGGTTATAAGAGGGCCCACTTGACATGTATTTCTAAAATTTTTGAACAGCTCAAATTAATCATTTGAGATCCATACTGGATCCCACAAAGCATTACCTGCTAACTCCCTGCAAATCTTTTTCTTGTTTAAAGCATTTCTGCTTTTCCACTTAGATTGACTATTGAATTTGAGATCAGAGAATCTCCAAGTGAGATGTTGAAGTTTATATTCTGTTATGCAATTCTATAAAAAAAAAAAAAAGGACTTTACTATTTATATTAACTTCAATCAAAATCGCCAAGTATATCTATAAATCTTATAGTAGTACAGTTTTTTATGGTAAATGTTTTTTTGACTTTTCCTCTAATTATTAGGGGGTGTTCCGCTAAGAATATTTTTAGAACAGATTAATTTTTCACGGTTTTTTATGTGATGTATAGTGAGAGAATGACTTGTCTCGATTTTTGGAAAAAAAATGTTTTTTTAGTAGACCATCCATTATAGTAGAAATACTTTTGGCATTTCTCAAATTCATAAAATAAATTTAGAGCATCTCTCATTTGTTTGTCCTATATGATTTTCATAGTTACAGTGTCAAACTTCATCTTCTAAAACAGAGAAGAAAATAGAAAATCTACTGGAGCAATAGTTTTTTTTTCCCCAAAAATACAGTGTAAGGAAAATGAAAAAATTAGAAGCTCTATTGAGAACTCTATTGAGAATTTAGTTCAAA